>JAGSMR010000108.1:732500-1292500 GCA_029286605.1 Sericinus montela
ATAAACGCATAATAAAACAGTCCACGGCTCGTAAAGGTTTTACATGGCGTTATTTTTTTATTCAAACTCGCCGCGATGACATAACGTGGCGGTGAACTTGCGCCGGTGCGAAAATACGATGAACCCTGAAGGTCGGAGTAACTTGTTGCACCTGGCCGCTCGCCAGCCACCCATTCTGGTCTATTTAATGACGCCAGGCGACACAAGTTCTGCGGACAGTCCAATATCCTTCTTCCAATCCAATGTCCAATATTTGAACAAACATCCTTATTTCATTTGCACATATAAACAAATAAATACATACGTAGATAGGGACAACATCACATACATTGCTCGGGTCCCAAAGTAAGCAGCTTAAGCACTTGTAATGTGGAATCAGAAACAACGAAGGTACCACAAACATCCAGACCCGAGAATATGAAGAAAACGTGTTTTCTACATTGACCCGATCGGAAATCGAAACTGGAACTTCAGAGCTGGCGACACTTTGAAAACGTAGTGGACACCACTCGAAAATCGTCAATATAGGATTTACTTGAATGACTCAGTATCTCTTCGTAATGCATTTAAAATGACATAAAGTCACGGTAGCCGAGTGGTTGGGTGATCGGAAGACGAAGAGACCAGTGTTCGATCATCAGGAGGTAGACAGACTCATATCCATGGGTTTCTTCAATACTTATGTAGGATTTATATCGCTGGCTTGGAAATAAAGACGGCGAAAGGCTAACACGTCACGTTATCCCAAACTAAGCTCCGTTGTAATGTGGATCGAAAGAACTTAACTTTCTAGACCACTCGTTACCCCTGTATAGGGAAATACGTGAAGATAAAATGACATCCTGTAAAAGTAATTTCAAAAGTCACGCAATGTAGTAGTTAAGTGGGTCGAAAGGGCCTAATTATCTAGACCTCTGTCTACCACAGTATTGAGAATGGCGTGAAAATATTTTTAGCCCATAATAGCTACTCGTAATTATTGCAGGCAGATATGGTAACCCTATTCTTTCATACCATTCATTCACCCCGAATTCCCACGGTGCAATACTCTGTTTAACGTAACTCTAACGCCATATTTCATTTTCTAGCACGCGAATACGTAATACTGTTTATTTATATCATTCCTTCACGACGGCGACGGGCTCACCACCTGTCACGTAGGCCCGAAAATATCTTCGGTGGAAAGTGGGTCAAAGGGACTTAATTGTCTGGAATAGGCCTCTGTCTACCCCTGTATTGGGAATTACATAATGATATTTGTTATTTATTATTCCTTTACAAATTTGCTATAGAAATAAAGTCTTTAGATATGTATATAAAAATTTTTTTTCTTCTTTTGTCTTCTTACTGAATTGTTGTTATTTTACGATGTATATTTTCAATTGATAAATTTCTTCACGCCTTTCCTAAAACTGGAGTAGAAAGACATTTTTGAGTTAAACGTGACAGGTGGCGAGCTTGTCACTGTCTTAGTCTCGTACTATCATTCGTATATAAGTCGCCAGCCCTGAGGTCTCGGGTACGATTCCCAGATGGTTCTATGTAGAAAAACAATTTTTCTGCACGGTCTCGAATCTGGGTGTTTGGAAATTGTATTATGGAATCGAAAACAACCAAGGTACCACCGCCGTTTGCCGTTTCAACCTTACTTATGTGATGCATGTGATGCTGTGCCCATGTATTTACGTATTTATTTATTTTCAAGGATGATTGAATTCAAGTCTCCCGATTCGTATTCCGTACACCCAACCACTGTGCTATCGTGGCTTAATTTAATGTACAGGATACGGGCACTGTCAACAGGGACATGTGACCACAATTTTCCGCGGACAGTCTCATTTTCCGCTTCGTGCCTCTCATGGCGGACGCTCAATCTCGACATGAAATTGCAAATAATAATTTTAACGAAAAACATCATCAACAAGTTATGAGTCACGATAGCCGAGTGGTTGGGTGATCGGAATACGAGTCAAGAGAAGAGAGTTCGATACCCTGGAGGTACCGATGTACGATTTACATAGTTGGACATAAGTTAGTTGGACATGTAAAACGAGCCTACCACCTGGGGATTGAACTCAGGTCTCTTGACTCGAAATTCCGACCACCCAACAACTTGGCTATCGTGACTATTTATCTGTCAGTTGATTTTGTGTTTTATGGTATATATATTTTAATTTCTCAGTTATTTGATAAAATAATGTGCTCTGTATGAAAAATTTCATAACATGACTTATTTTATATGAAATGGTTTTGAATTTTGTCATTTTTTTAATATCATAAGTAATTGGTACTTTTTGTGTATAATTCTTGTTACTACTTTTAACTTAACAAGATGACTAACAGTTAATTATTATGTAAACCATACTAATAACAATTTATTATGTATATACGCTAGTCTCCAGTAAAGTAGAAATAATTTAGCAAATTATAATGTTCATAGTACAGCAAAAGAAAAATAGTTAAGAAAACATGTAAAAACGTGCTCAAGTTTTAAAGAAATCAATTTACATATTCGTAGTTCTGTACGAAATAAGTTTAAAGTTGAAAATTTTATAAGGTTGCAATGACCTTGTAGCTGAAAAATAATTCATTCCACATTTTCTTGTTTCATAATTTACTTGTGAAATTCAAGGCAGTGTTGTAATGAAATCCCGCGACGCAATACAGAATATATTTTTTTTGTCTTTATCACCCGCCACTTTTTGATGACTGCCAGTTATATTATATTTATCTTTTTTGTATATGGCATGTTATACATTAAAAATATTACACAAAATAATACGGCCAGCACATGTAACCTTACTCGTCAAATATATTAAATACTAGCTGCTCCGGGCCGCTTTGCTCGGAAGTCTATTTTTTTAATATAAGTAGCCTAAGTTACTACCTTATAACATCAGCTATCTGCCAATGAAAGTCCTGTTTAAATTGACCCAACCGTCTCAGAGATTAGCCGAAACAAATGGACAAAAGCTTTAATAATTATTTTTTTATGTAAACACTGTATCTAGTTTCCTAAGCATTTAGTGAAAATCTGTTAATTTGGAAGTAGAAACAGACACATCAATTTTATTTTTATATATAGATAATAAATCCTTGTAAAGTTAAACCTCACTTTTAGTAAAAAAAAAAGGTTATTAATCATGCTTGTCAGTCTTAACATTAATTGATTAATTGATTATTCAGTGTTAGCGTTTCTTATTGATTATTGAGTAATTTTATAAATTACTTTATGGTAATTATCACTAGAACTATGCATAAAGATGAACTATTCGAAATAAAAAAAAAATATAAATTGTAGAAGCACAGTTGAATGGTCAATCTTCGAGTGAGAAAATGACCACCTCTCTTGTTACCAGCGATTACGACCAGCCGCGGATATTACATACACCGTTCCCACTTTGTACAATATCAAATTAAATATATATTCCCCAATAAACTAACAATTTAGTGTGAGTAGTGCAAAACATGATGTCGCATATTCAAGTCCGCCATTCGACTATTGCCGTAAAATACTCCTAAAACATTGCAGCTAAGTAGGTGTGGTTGACAGGAATACTAGTTACATATTTAGCACTGGCAGTCGTCCTTTAAAAATAAAAAATAAATATCATTTCAAATATAGAACGAAGTTGCAACGCGTTCTGTATACGCGTGTATGCGCGTATTGCAAAATCTGAAATTTATCGATCTAAGACAACTATCGGTCGATAATTACGCCCACGTGCAAATTGAGATTTCATAACACGCCTTCCCTAATCGATACTGATATTGCCGATTTAATAATCTAATAACAAAATTTAGTTCTACGTTTATTTTATACAAACTGAACGTCTGAACATGTGTTACGAAATAACCTCTTAAGGATTAAAATGTTGCTATACTATATAACAGAACTTTTGCTATACTATATAACAGAACTTTTTGTATTAGTAAAAAATTAATTGATTGCAGTTTGTCATTACAACATAAGGATAGTACCTGCCCCTCTCTTCCCTTGGTTGTCGTAAGAGGTGACAAAGGGAAAAGCTTTGAAAATGCGATTGGCTACCGACAGATACCGGGATTAAATCGTATACAAAAATAAATCGTACATAAGTTTTGAAAAAAACTATAGGAGCCTACCAACTGGGGATCGAACTCGGATCTCTTGATTCAAATTCCGAAAACCTAACCATTACATATCGTGAGGTTCACAGTGTTGTCAAACATGAAAGAGTGTAATCACTACGCTTTAGTGAAATATTTAAAAGATTGGATAGGTATTTTCGTAAATATATCCGCCATAAAAAGAACAAAGAAAAAAACAAAGAATTACTTCCACAGCTAAACTTTTTTATAATTGAAATAAAATACATAGGTAGCTCTGAGTTTATAGAACTGGCCAGTTAGAAACATTGCGAAACGAAACCTTTTTTAAATTTCGATTATTGGACTCTTTGGTAACTTATTGTTGTATATTGCATACATTTTTTTTTTATTAGCGGCAATTTCAAAAGTCAAAATGAATTTTCCCGGAGAAAATTTTGAATTAATCAATGTCTAAGCTATGATAGACTTCGATTAGCATTTAATAATAGAGCCCTATCTCGTGGCATTGTTTAAAATTGATTAAACGAGTTTTAGCGTGGGTGGAGCCATCTCAATGATGATCTGCGCGAGGGACCCACTTCAACAGAGGCATCTGAAGATAACATCAGTATCGTGCGACGCATGAAAGAGGAAGATAAGAGAGTGACCTACCAGCAGATTAGGTCAAGCTTAGGCACTGGTATGCGTACGAAAACTACCTACCTACCTTTAGGCGTCAGGAAACTTTGCACCAGATGGATTCCCCTTCAGAAACGCCTTCGTAGGTACGGGTAATGCAAAATTTCAGAAAAGCTACCGTAGGTTACTCTTTTTATATCATTCATAATATTTCATAACACAATTGCTTAAGCAGCTTACTTTGGGTAATGTATGTAAGTTTGTCCTGACTACGTATGCATTTATTACTGCCCGCAATATACTTACATATATAAATATTAATATAGTCATGTATACTAAAACATAGGTTAGGGTTGGGCATAAAGACTGCGACGGGCACACCAACTGTTACGTTCTACCAAAAATATCTTCGCTGGAACGTCGCTCGAAACCTCTTAATTGTCAAGACCTCTGTCAACCTCTATATTGGGAATGGCGTGAAGATATTTATTTTTAAAAACATATAAACATGACAAATCTCATGACATTTATCACAGAAATCTTTGCCGAACCCAACTCGGCTATCGAGTCGTTACCACAATAATATTCAAAACTTTTGCATATTTAAAACCGTGCCACTATCGTAAATGAAAACCGCTAGTTATTTTCGTATGTATTTAATTAGATAGGCGCGGGGCAAAATAATCCAATTACGTTTATATTGCGCGAGGTGTTATCGGTTCAGATCCGAGCCGTAACATTTTCGTCCGATTTCCGTGTTTACAAGTGTTTACGCCAAAAATATCTTAACATGGCGTCTTTTATAAGAGCTTATTTCTACGTAAGATTTAAATTGCTGTGCAAAGAGTGGAAGCCATACTTTAAAACTTCAGTCAGTTTCTGTAGAGCGTGAGAATGCAATATCTACAAATAGCTTGTTTCCCTTGCGCACGCGCAGGTAGGGTTGTCGTATATTGTGTAATTAAATTTCTATTTTCGAGTTTTAAATACCCTAGTACATACATGAAATATAAATTAGTATATAGTATATAAAAACAAAAGACAGCTAGGCAAACACTGATATGAATGATGGCCATAGGCCATTAAACAAAGGTTCAATGTGTATAATACAATACGTAGGAATATTCCTTAAATCACTTAAGAAGCTAAAAAAGATTAACGGGCGACTGAGCACTGAGACCGAGCGCTTGTGTGACCAGATTTCACAAGACCTGAATTCGATCCCCAACTTCGAACCAATTAGTTCGGCCCCTGACAAACTCAGTATTTTTAAAATGCTTGAAAAAAAAATTAAGAATCCTAATAAACTTTGGAATGTATTGCCAATACGGTAACGGTTACTTCTATTTCTTTCTTTTGTAGAAAAGGAGGCTAAGGAAGAGATTGAAGAAGGGAGACCCAAAGGCATGCCGTTCACCTGATGGTCATATCGCAACACTAGAGAAATTCTCAGTATTTAGTCCTCATATAGATATACACAAGGACCTGTAAAAGTCCACTGCAGGACACAGGCCTGTCTTGTAACAGACCATTTGCTATAAAACTTGCTTTGCAACTTAAACGCAGCAGCCTGTTTCCGACTTGCTGAATTTTTTGAGATTTTTTCCGCCATCTGCCTTTCAACCCTTAATTTCCTCTTACAACATCCACGGGTAAAAAGGGGATGATATTTCTTAAGCCATAACCACTCATGTCACGATAGCCGAGTTGTTGGGTGGTCGGAATTTCGAGTCGAGACACCAGAGATCGATCCCCAGGTGGCAAGCTCGTACCTATGGGTTTTTCCAAACCTTATGTACGAATTTCATCCTTGGCTTGGACATAAAGACGGCGATGGACTCACCTCCTGTCACGTTGTCCTGAAAATATCTTCGGTGTAAAGAGGGTCGAAGGGACTTAAATGTCTAGACTAGACCTCTGTCTACCCCTGTATTGGGAATTGCTTGTAGAGATTTATTTATTTTATTATTATTATTACTTATTAACTAAAAACTGAAGTAATCGTACAGCCCCGCTGCAGGTTCCATGGCGCCACAATTTTAAAGCAGATTACTTTTTTCTAAATTTACTTGGATGTACCAATGGGTTTTTCAAAAACTTATGTACGAAATTTATCGTTGGCTTGGACATAAAGACGGCGATGGGCTCACCGCCTGTCACGTTGAATTGCGTGAAGATATTTGTTTATTTTGAATGAAAATCGACAACCCTATATATGATTGCGTTAACTGTACACTCGAGAACGCAACACTGACGTGTCAGTATCAGCCATTAATCAAGCGCTAATACATCAAATTATCGTTTATTAACGCGACAGGCGGCTTTAATTCGATATATTCGCGTGTGGGGGCTCGCATCGCCAATTTGTCGGGGCGATCGCAGCTCGTGCAACAACAGAAACGTATAAAGTTGTTGATTGTTTGTAGCTATGATTATCTAGTTAGTTATCTGGTTAGATGGCACCTTGAGAGATAATAACCATTTCAGTTGTTCAAAAGAAAAATAAACTGATTTTATCTTAAAGCAATTTACAATACGGGGATAGGCAGAGGTTTAGACAGTGAAATTGTTTCGAAACATTTTTCACCAGTTTATTTGAGTTAAGCGACAGGTGGTAAGCCCATCGCTTTCTTAATGTCCAAGCGAACTTTTAATATACTTACGTAGATACACATTTTAAATATATAAATATTCATTTATACATATAAACATCTGATTAGAGAACAAACATTCATATGGATCCCACAATTTTTTTTGAATTTAAAAAAGCTTATGTACGATTTTCAAAAAAATATCTTCACGCACTTCCCAATACTGGGGTAGAGTGAAGTCTAGACTATTAAGTCTCTTCGACCCACCTTCCACCGAAGACATTTTTTGGGATAACGTGACAGGTGGTAAGCATGTCGTCGTCTTTATATCCAAGCCAACTATATAATTCGTACATAAATTTTTGAAAAAAAAAAACCCATTGATACGAGTCATCCACTTGGGATCGAGATCGTGTCTCTTGCTTCGAATTCCGATCACCCAACCACTCGGCTATCTGTACTATATATAAATATAGTGTTAAGTGTATTAAGTTAGTTGTGTTACTAAGTAATTTAGGAGGAGTGCAGACTTGCGCTCAATGTGCTCGCACCTTCAGCGCAAAAATCGGTTACGTCAGTCACCTGCGAGCACACGCACGACGCTCGCAATAGTCATAGATGTCATAGATGCCAAAGTCGCTGTGGCCGAAATCGGTCGGGATACTTTCCACTGCTAGATAAAATATCGAAAAACATAGTGTACACTGAACGCGTTTTTGTATATGCATGTCTAATTCCAAAAATGGTACGCCGGGTCTGTTTGTATGGGAAACAGACATGGTGACCCGGTTCATCTGATAACCGGTTAGAGAGAAACTCACGACAGTGGTCTAACAAAAACCACTTGATTCAAACGAGTAGCACTTCTAGGAAGGTTCGTGCAAAAGTGACCACAGACTGACTGTCGAATGCATTAATTATTTATTATATTTTAAGAAAAGAATTTGAATTATTCTAACAAAAAAGAAGTTATTAAATATTAAAAAAAATTAACCGCAATTATAATTTAATTGAACCGCTTTAAAATAGAACGGAAAAAAGGAAAAATAATTTTCTTAGCTAAAGTTTTTACTTGTTATTTTAAATGTATCATTCTAAAAATACTACTTACGGTTTTATTTGATATCGAAACACAATAATAACTATAATAACATAAATAAAATAATAAATAAAAAGCGATGATAATATTAGCAATCATAAAACATAACTTTAAGGTAAAAAAAATATATTTACGCAATTTCCAATACAGGGGTAGACAGAGGTTTAGTCTAGACCATTAAGTCCCTTTGATCCACCTTTCACCGAAGATATTTTTCGGGACAACGTGACAGGTGGTGAGCCCGTCGCCCTCTCAATGTCCAAGCCTACGATACAACTCGTACTTAAGTTTTTGAAAAATAATTCGCACATAAGCTTTTTGTTTTTTGAAAAACCCATTGGTACGAGCCTGCCACCTAGGATCGAACTCGAAATTCCGACTACCCTACCACTCGCCTATCGTGACTTAACTTTAAGGTAAATAATGTATTTACAACTTTTTTAAATCAAGAAATACATTAACACAACAAACTAAAACAAACAAATGGATGACAGATTAGAAGATGTTTAAAAACTATTTTCCATGGTTTTCATATCAGCGTGGAGTTTGACTTTTTCCCTTCACTTTTCCCTTGAGCTTTAATAGTGCTGCCTAATGCTACTATTCTTACTAGTGTTACATGTATACCACTTTAAAAATGGAACCTTATGTACAATTTTTAAGGCAGACTCCTTTTTTTGTCCAGGAATCCTCCGGGTCAGTACTCGTAGAAAAGAAAGAAGGTCTGTTAAATAAATGAGATATCCGTACTGTTGCGATATCTCCGAGCAACCTGTGTATATATCGCTAGTGTCTGTTGGTTTTTAAAATTCATTCAATTATTACTAACAAAAACCCAGCATGGATATGTTCAAAGTATAAAAAAATTGCAAAGTCCGCTCCAAATAGCTCCATTAACGTTCAATCCATATTTCAAACATTTAAAGTACAATAAATCAAATCCTAACACAAGGAAAGCAAGTTCCATAATTGGCGGGAACTGTCGCATAGACAATCTAGAGCAAGTACTTTTGTAACTTATGGTTACATTACATAGAGTAAGTTTTACAACGACACACGTGAGCAAGTGTTCAGACCAGTCAGCCTTGGAACACTCACTTTTGTATATATCCATAATATTTGTTGTGAACGCGCTTTGCGGTAAAACAAACTAATATTTAGATGGCGTGGCTCTTATATCTATTAAATCGTGGTTAAAAATTGATTGTTCCGTGCGAGCGAGCGCAAACAATCTGGGACATGTAGATTGTTGACATTTTAAAAGCATTGTACATGTATTGCGTTGGAATCTTTCGCATTTTGCCACCACCTAGCAACGGGCAATAATCCGCGATAAGGTTATCTATGCATTATGCATTAGTTACCAGTTAGTAGATACTGGTTTCGCGGTATGTGTGTCAAAAGGTTTTTAGTTATAGGTCCTAGCAAATTGTGTCTACGTGACGAATGACATAAACGCAATAGTTAGTTTAGAAAAAGTTTATTTAAAAAACGAGTTAACTATATGAGTATTTACTGTACGAGTAAACTCGATGATGATAACCCTCTCTGTGCGGACTGTCGAATCATTAGTTTATGTACTCATTTCTATAGGTTGGAGAAAGCAGCGTACATACGTTGTATAGTACTATAAAACCTTAAGTATATAATTTAAATACATACATGGTGTGTAGTCGATATTCGAGTGGCTGGATGATCGGAATTCGGAGTCAAGAGACCCAAGTTCGATCTCCAGGTGTCAGGCTCGTACCAATGGGTTTTTCAAAAACTTAAGTACGGGTTGTATCGTAGGCTTGGTCATTGAGACGGCGACGGGCTCACCACCTGTCACGTTTTCCCGAAAATATCTTCGGTGGGAGGTGGTTCTAAGGGCCTTAACTGTCTAGACTAGACGATAGACTAGACTAGAAGATATTTATTTATTTATGCTGCACGTAACTAGTCTGCAAAATGTTGGTGTGATATCTTTCGAGCCATTTCGATTGTATCCCGCCATCTATCTCTCATCTTTACAGCTTTGTCGGTTACCTTTGTTCTGATGTCTTCATTACGGATTCCATCACGCAGAGAAACACCGAGCATAGCCCTTTTCCGTAGCACGCTGAGAAACTCTGTGCTTCCACATCCGGCTTATAATAATAATACTGAGCTTATCTATTAAAATACAGAGAAATTAAAAAAAAACAACTGATACGGATGAAATTAGAACCCGCTACCTCAGCCATACCTTAGCACATCTCTTACCTCCGAGCCACCGTGTACTACACGCACATTTTTCACGAAAAAAAAATTATTACGCCCTATTGCTGTAATAGAAAAAGGTAGAAGTTATATAACGACAGAAATACAATAATACACGGTATCTAATACGTAGGAATATTTAGATTAGAACTAGAATACATTCTACTGAAGCAACAATATTAATATAACACTTGAAGTCTTTGGCATTCGCCGGAATGAAAAATGTTTCAATGAGTTCTGAAGAATTGATAACCCGATAGCTTAGTGAGTAGTAAGCTCCGAAGGGTTCGAATCCTGCTTGGAGTAAACAATTGTGTGACATGAATTTTGCAATCAAGTCCATTGGAGTGGTCATAAGGATCAAATTGTCTAGACCTCCAGCTACCCCGGTTATAGAAAATACTTCTTCTTCTTCCTGCCCTTATCCCATGCTATGTGGGGTAGGCACAACATGTCTTCTTCTTCCACTCTCCTCTATTTCCCGTCATCTCAATACTCACTCCTTTCTTTCTCATGTCTTCTTTCACACAATCCATCCATCGTTTTTTTGGCCTTCCCATAGCTCTTCGTTCATCCACATTCATCTCTAACATTCTTTTGCCTATATTACATTCTTCCCACCTCATTACATGCCCGAACCATGCTAACCTACCACTCTTCATTTTCTCTGTCACTGGTGCTACTTTCAAGCTTCCCCTTATATACAGAGAAAAATACGTGAAGATAAAACATGGAGTCACGATAGCCGAGTAGTTGGGTGGTCGGAATTCCGAGCCCCAGAGATCCGAGTTCGATCGCCAGGTGGCGGGCTCGTTCCAATGGGTTTTTCAAAAACTTGTGTACGAATTATATCGTTGGCTTGGACATAAAGTCGGCGATGGGCTCACCACCTGTCACGTTGTCCCGAAAATATCATCGGTGGAAGGTGGGTCGAAGGGACTTAATTGTCTAGACTAGACATCTGTCTACACCTGTATTGGGAATTGCGTGAAGACATTTATTTATTATAAAACATGGTAAGATTTTCTGCGATACTCTTAAAATTGCAATTATACAAAAACACACACTAACATTATATTCAATACTGAGAAATACCTGATGACGTTAGCAGTTAGTCATATTGGTGTCCCGAGATAACTAACCTATCTCAATATTACGCTGTACACGGTGTCCATTGCATGGCGCTCCGCAGATTCATTCGGAGTTTGTTGCGCAAAATGTTAGGTGCAGCGCGATATTAAATACGAGATTGCATGTGTGTTTTCTTTAAATTTGAGCTATACTGTATTTATTAATGTTTGAATTTTTTGTTGTTTTATATATGCATTATTTTGCGAAGTCACGATAGCTAGTTGGGTGATCGGAATTCCACTCACGAAGCACCATAGTTCGATCCCCAAGGCTCGCCGCACCAATGGGTCATTTGCAAAATTTATATACGATTTGTATTGCTGGTTTGGACATTAAGACGGTGACGGACTCACCACCTGTCACGTTGTCCCAAAAAATGTCTCCGGTGGAACCTGGATCGAAAAGACTTAATTAATGAGAACTCTGTCTACCCGTACTGTTAAAATATTTGTTATTATTTATTGTATTTCAACTGTAATATGTAAATATAGCTAAAGCCTTGTATGTGTGGTTCGAGCGTAAAGATATCCCACCCCCTTCATCCCGTGGGTGTCGTAAGAGGCGACTAAGCCTTTAAAGTACAAATAGTCTATTAACAAATGGCGGAATAACCGTCTCAAAAAATCCAGATCAAAATTTTACCTAACCGGTGATGACCATGTAAGGTTGTGGCAGTTCCCCCTGTATGGGAGAGGCCTATCTCCAGTATTGAATTTTTACAGGCCATTATGCGAATCCGCATTATGTATTTAATGTTTACATAGCAAAACACATCTGTACATATATCCATACCAATGTTGTAATATGAAATTTAGTTTGTCAATGTGTTTTTGTATGCGTTTTCACTGTTGTACGGATCTTGATATTTGATAAGATACTGTTTGTAACACTAACGAACATAGGTTACTTTTTTGGAAATCAATATGTCTCTTATCATAAAATTCCAAAAAACTTATCGGAAAAATATGGCGAACGATGTCACGGGTAACAGCTAGTAATTAATTCCTTATACAGAGCGAAGATAAACAATGTAAACTTTAAAAAACAAACGAACCTCAAAAAGGAAATACAAGTTTCTTAGCTAAACTCGTTACTTACCATTCAAATGGAAAAATAAACTTCACGCCATCCCAGGGGGAGACCGAAGACATTTTTTGGGACGTGACAAGCGGTGATAATATCGCCGTTTTTATGTCCAAGCCAAAGATATCAATCGTGTATAAGTTTTGAAAAAACCCTTTGGTACGATCGCCTTAGGGATCGAACTCGGGTCTCGTGACTCGAATTTTTATCACCCATCTACTCGGCAATCATGGCTATAATTTTAACGTTCTAATAACCGCTACTTACTGTTATGTCTTATTTATCTACTAACCAGGCAGATAGCATGTTCTAAAAAGCATTAGTGTCTATTTACGCAGGGTAGACACAGTCTATACATTGGTAATTCAATCTAATTTCACCGCGGTAAGATGGAAAACAATGGGTGGCGAGCCGTACCGAGCTATATTAAGATCTTCATAAACTGAACTAAGTATCATGCCTGAATAACCACAGCATAATCTCCCATTGTCTGATAATGTAAGGTTTCCCTTTCTACACGTTACGTAAACAAAGAATATGTTTGTTTTTTTTTACATAAAGGTCGAGTATCTTTCAGTATTTTATGTAGTCCTGGTGGATGAGGCTCAAAACGAGAAATGCCAGTTTGCGAAAAAAAAACTTGCGCAATTGTGTTATGAAATCAAATGTCAATGTACTATATAACTATATCAAGGCCGTAACTTAACAGAATAACTGTACTAGCCCGTGCTTCGAGGTTTGAATGATGACAAGAATAGACCATTTTTTTTTTGGGATTAAAAGTGCTCTATATATATTTTGGACCTCCGTAGTGAAATAACGTACACACAGTTTACTATTTCGCCAGTTTCCGAGGTCGCGGGTTCGATTTCCAGACGGCTTAATGTAGAAAACAACTGTTTCTATTTAATCTCTGACACTTTAGCTATTTACTTTGGGTACAATGTATGTGTTGTAGTTCCTATCTATTATTTATATTTTAAAAACAAATCTAAAAATACTGGCAGTTAACAATTTTTAAAAGACTGGCAGTGAATTATGGGTCATTGAAAAAAAAAATACAGACACCGGCTGTCAACAAACGATAGACATGTAACGACATTCCCAAAAGCACACAGAGTAATTAAACCGCACACCGCGCGGTTCGGACCCGCGCCTTGCGTCACAGAACGCGTAGTGAAAGTATGGCGGCCAGCTGATTGGCGGGCTTATTTATCTAAATCGGCTGTGCCTGTGTCGACAGCCCTTTGCGCCACTGGCGCTCATTGCAGTTTGCCGGGTGAATAGCCTCCCGCCACCTACGTTTGGTTTAATCTAATATAGATCGTAAACTGGAAGTTTAGGCCGCATTCTTGCGGACAGACGAGTTGTATATAAATAAATAAACTAATAAATATAGCAATATAAACATGTTCACACAATTCCCAATACAGGGGTAGACAGATGTCTAGTCTAGACAATTGACCCACATTCCACCGAAAATATTTTCCGTCGTCTTTATGTTCAAGCCAACGATATAATTCGTACATAAGTTTTTGAAAAACCCGAGGGATCGAACTCGCTTCTCTCAACTCGAAATTCCGACCACCCAATCACTGGGCTGTCGTGACTTTTTTAATTGTCTAGACCTAAAAAAATCAGGCTAGGAAACGAACAGCGGAAAGCGAGGTGAACCAGTGTCGTGAAATTGCTACGGATACGCCCGCATATGGAAAAATTACAGGCTCACGACGCGCGAATTGATTTGCCACTAATAAGGGCCTAAATTGCTTGCAACAAAGTAGACAACCGTCGTATCCTAGTTTAGTACTTGATACTAAATTTGTATGGGATTTATTACCGCTGACATTTTTTAAATTATGAAATACGTTAGAATTAACATGATAATTTTTTTTTTATTTTAGAAAAAGGAAGGCAAACGAGCAGGTGGCACACGTGATGGTATGTGATTACCGCCGCCCATGGACGTCTGCAATACCTGAGGAATAGCAGATGCGTTGCCGGCCTTTGAGAGAGGTATAGGCTCTTTTCAAGCAGCTCAATCTATAAAGTGCAAGTGCGTTGCAGAAAATTCCGCGAAAAACGCACTGTGGTGGAATGCCAAGCATCAAGGTTATATGTTAAATGTCATACATTTACTACACAGTTTAAAGAGGGATATTCAATTAATGACCTCCGTGAACGAGTGCCGTACGTTTTGCTATCGCCAACTATGAAGTGAGGTTTGATTCCCAGATGAGTCAGTAAAGCCACTTTTCCTATATTGTCTCGTGTCTGGGTGTTTGTGGTAAATCTGATTCCATAACACAAGTGCTTTAGCTACTTTAGCTTACTTTGTGATCAAAGCAACGTTTATGATTTTGTGTTTAAAAATTTATTAAAATAAATTTAATTAAAAGTCACGATAACCGAGTGGTTGGGTGGTCGGAATTTCGAGTCAAGAGACCAGAGTTCGATCCCCAGTTTGCAGGCTGGTACCAATGAGTTTTTCAAAAGCTTATGTACGAATTATATCGTTGGCTTGGACATAAAGACGGTGACAGGTTCACCACCAGTCATCGTCCCGAAAATATCTTCGGTGGAAGGTAGGTCGAAAGGACTTAATTGTCTAGACTAGACCTCTGTCTACCCCTGTATTGGGAATTGCGTGAAAATATTTATTTTATTTTTATTGAAAATAGGTACCGACGAAGTCAGAACATCTTCCTTAAATTTTATTTAAGTTTATAAAACTTAAGGCGAAGATATGTAAGTTATATTTTATAATATTCCTTGTTTTATATGTAATGTAAAGCTTAAACCTGAGGCTGCTTTAGATAATTAAAACCTTTCGGCCCACCTTCCACCGAAAATATTTTCCGTCGTCTTTATGTTCAAGCCAACGATATAATTCGTACATAAGTTTTTGAAAAACCCGAGGGATCGAACTCGCTTCTCTCAACTCGAAATTCCGACCACCCAATCACTGGGCTGTCGTGACTTTTTTAATTGTCTAGACCTAAAAAAATCAGGCTAGGAAACGAACAGCGGAAAGCGAGGTGAACCAGTGTCGTGAAATTGCTACGGATACGCCCGCATATGGAAAAATTACAGGCTCACGACGCGCGAATTGATTTGCCACTAATAAGGGCCTAAATTGCTTGCAACAAAGTAGACAACCGTCGTATCCTAGTTTAGAACTTGATACTAAATTTGTATGGGATTTATTACCGCTGACATTTTTAAATTATGAAATACGTTAGAATTAACATGATAATTTTTTTTATTTTAGAAAAAGGAAGGCAAACGAGCAGGTGGCACACGTGATGGTAAGTGATTACCGCCGCCCATGAACGTCTGCAATACCTGAGGAATAGCAGATGCGTTGCCGGCCTTTGAGAGAGGTATAGGCTCTTTTCAAGCAGCTCAATCTATAAAGTGCAAGTGCGTTGCAGAAAATTCCGCGAAAAACGCACTGTGGTGGAATGCCATGCATCAAGGTTATATGTTAAATGTCATACATTTACTACACAGTTTAAAGAGGGATATTCAATTAATGACCTCCGTGAACGAGTGCCGTACGTTTTGCTATCGCCAACTATGAAGTGAGGTTTGATTCCCAGATGAGTCAGTAAAGCCACTTTTCCTATATTGTCTCGTGTCTGGGTGTTTGTGGTAAATCTGATTCCATAACACAAGTGCTTTAGCTACTTTAGCTTACTTTGTGATCAAAGCAACGTTTATGATTTTGTGTTTAAAATTTATTAAAATAAATTTAATTAAAAGTCACGATAACCGAGTGGTTGGGTGGTCGGAATTTCGAGTCAAGAGACCAGAGTTCGATCCCCAGTTTGCAGGCTGGTACCAATGAGTTTTCAAAAGCTTATGTACGAATTATATCGTTGGCTTGGACATAAAGACGGTGACAGGTTCACCACCAGTCATCGTCCCGAAAATATCTTCGGTGGAAGGTAGGTCGAAAGGACTTAATTGTCTAGACTAGACCTCTGTCTACCCCTGTATTGGGAATTGCGTGAAAATATTTATTTTATTTTTATTGAAAATAGGTACCGACGAAGTCAGAACATCTTCCTTAAATTTTATTTAAGTTTATAAAACTTAAGGCGAAGATATGTAAGTTATATTTTATAATATTCCTTGTTTTATATGTAATGTAAAGCTTAAACCTGAGGCTGCTTTAGATAATTAAAACCTTTCGGCCCACCTTCCACCGAGAAATTTTCGGGACAACGTGGCAGGTGGTGAGCCCGACGCCGTCTTAATTTTCAAGCAACGATATAATTCGCACATAAGTTTTTTGTTTTTTGAAAAACCCATTGGTACGAGCCTGCCACCTGGGGATCGAACTCGGGTCTCTCGACTCGAAATTCTGACCACCCAACCACTCGGCTATCGTGACATTTCTGTTTTACGTTTACGTTTTACGTTTTTATGTAAACTGATAACCTCATACGTTCATTCATAGCTAAATACTATTAACTAATAAACAAATTTAATTTTTTATTGTTTTATTTTAAGTAAATTCACTTTCAATTCACAAAACCGGGGTTGTCAGAGTTCTATACAGTGGAGTCCGTCAAGGCTAATTGGGCAACATGTCAAGTGGTTGGATTGTTGACAAACCAAATTTTTACCACCTATGCACAAGTTAAGGTATATAAAAAAGTCGCGAAACTCATTGAAGTCGAAATTGTATCTCTTTATTCGAATTTCCACATCAATATCGCCATTTAAAATTATTATTATTATAATAGAATTGAAACAAAAAGCCATTTAGTGTACACACTCCAATAACCCGGTTAAGGCTGTGCGTGGGAGCGAAATCAATATACGCTAATACCTCGCGTTCTCGTTCAATCAAAAACAAAAGTGCGATAACTGATGAGATATCAACGCCCACGTCGACTTAGCTGCCATACATACATACATAACTCCCTCTAGAAATGCACAGCAGGACATAGGGCTCTCCTGTCCCATCTATGTCTCCACATCGACATCCTAAATCGCACTATCGAAATTCTTACGATTACACACACACATATATAGGATTACCGATAGCGCACACTAGCGAAGATGTCCTCCTCAGGTCACGATTACGCGACCAGACGGGTTGCTACGCTTTTCCTGTAGCACATCTTTCGCTACACACGCAAGGAAGAAATACCAGACCGAAATTCAGCCGAGAACAAATTCTAGGGTGCGGAGTGTCTGGTATTGCGATCTAAAAACCTTCCTTTATGGGAGAGGCCTATGTTCTGCAGTGGACTTTTACAGGAAGTTAGGTATGTATTATGAAAATGAAGAAAGTAAGATAAGTTGATTGATGATTCAAAACATACATCGCGCTCCTCGAAACGATCGTTTTCAAAAAATTTCTAGTAAAACATAGAGCACGTTTTTTGGAATATTTGCACATACAAAGAACTTACAACGACATTTACAGAAGAATTAGAATAACCAAATTAACCATAAGGATATGAAAACTGAAGTCGCAATGTTGACATTACAAACCACACATAGATTGGGACAACATCACATACTTTGATCCCAAAGTAGATTACTCCTAGCGGGATTCGAACCGGCAACCCGAGGCTTCAAAGGCAATGTCCCCACTGAGCTATGAGGTCATTAATGATCACCAAAAAAACTGGCCTTTTCCTTTATTTAAATATTTTCAATAACTCGTCACAACTAGACAAAAATGTAACGAATAAGTCATATATATAAAATTACTAAATTTTTTAAAACATCACAAAAATATCCTCATGCCATACCCAATACAGGGGTAGAATACTCGATGATTAAGTCCTATGGATCCACCGAAGACATTGTTTGGTACAACAAAATAATACATCATGAATTTCATTTCCCAACAAAGTCTTTAAACTGTAGTAAGATAAAAGTAAACGAGAAAGACAGAGTTATTCTATATTCCATCACCGCCGCCCACGCTCTTTATTGTTGTTTTTACGTCATTCGCGGTTACCTTTAAAATGGCAACGCAGAGACTGTACTCGCTTAGGGTTACCAACTAACAACTTCAAATTTACCTGGACAGTCCTAAATATTTTATAATATCCGGATTCACACGAGTAGATATATCAAGTCGCAATGTCCCATATTGGGGTAGGCCAAGGTGTAAGCAACGTCCCATTGACTCACTTCTCACCTAAGCTTATTTGGGATCACGTAACATGACGAGTCTTAATGTCCAAATTAAAATTACAATATTTGGTATTTACATTTATGATCTTACGGTTTTCATGGTGTCGTCAGCTCGATGGTCTCAGATTCATTTCCCGATCGGCGCAATGTAGATAGCCACTTTTTTGTTTTGTTTATTTGTTGTTTGAGCGGTTGGGTGATAGGAATTCGTGTCGTATATAACATTCATATATCATTGGCTTAGCATAAAGAAGATTACGGGCTCACCACCTATCGCGTTGTCCCAAAAATGTCTGCCTGCGAAGGTGGATCGGAAGGTTTTAATTGTCTAAACGTCTTCAGAATTGAACATGGAAAAATTGGAAAGGATTGGATATGGCAAGATATAACTACTTATATATCCCGTCTACGAATTTGGTCACTATAGTACACCTACGCTGTAGCTTACGGAAACTTAAAAAAGCATAAAAGTCTTTCACTACACCTATTTGTCGTGACATAACCGCCGGCGAGACGCTCCGCAGATTGTTATCTCGACAGATTGTTCCGCTTTCGTAAAGCATGCGCTCCCCGCATCCCCCTGCATCTCTGCATCCTCATTGCATATAAAGCAAATCGCTCGTGAACATACGATATTAGAAATGATTCGAACCGCTCGTACAGTTACGAGCGTGCCGCCACAACATTTTCGCATATATTAATATGCTGAATGACTAAGCATAGTAGTTTTGTCGTTCTTTAGTTTCTTTAAAATTCCGCATTTGTATTTAATAGATATAAAAAAAAATTATCATCACACCATTCTCAATACAGGGGTAGACAGAGGTCTTAGTCTAGATTAAGTCCCTTCGGCTCACCTTCCACCGAAGATATGTTTGGGACAACGTAACAGGTGGTGAGCCCGTCGCCGTCTTTATATCTACCGTATATATTTCTTCAAGCCAACGATATGAATCGTACATAGGTTTTTAAAAAACCCATTGGTACGAGACTGCCACCTGGGGATCGAACACGAGTCTCTCGACTAGAATTCCGATCATCCAACTACTCGGCTAGCGTGACTATTATTTAATAAATAGATAAATACATACATAGATAGATACAATATTACATACATTGCTCTGATCCTCAAGTAAGTAGCTAAAGCACTTGGGTTATGGAATCGGAAACAACGAACCTACCATAACTTAATCCTCACTAACTTACAAATACTTACTAACTTACCACTTACTAACTTATTCAATCTTTCTAGAGTGCCGCCACAACATTTTCGCTTATATTAATTTGCTGAATGATAGATATAGCAGTATAGTCGTTCTTCAGTTTCTTTAATATACCACAATTATATTTAATAGATAGATAATAGGTAAATACATACATAGACAACATCACATACATTGCTCTAATCCCAAAGGTAATAATGCTTTTTCTCAAAGTACATAAGCTAAAGCACACGTGTTATGGAATCGAAGACAACGAAGTTACCACAACTTAATCCTCAGAACTTACTTGCTTACTAATACTTACGAACTTAGAAACAAACTTACTCAAACCTTCAAACATAATTTTATATGGAAATCAGATCAATTATCAACATTTATGTTCTTTTATTTTTACGAACTGATCACTAATTTCTTTTTCACGAAAAACCGACGCAAATAATATACGATAACAAAAACATATTTTACGTAGCGCTAGTTTTTTGTTTCTACATTGTTTAAAAAAAAGATAATAAACATTACATTACTTTACTAAGAATTTAATTTTTATTGTATAAAATAGATGAAAGAATATGGATACCAGGGAGAAAGATTGCAAAGCAGACAAATTTACAAAGCGTTGCACAGCTAAACCGACATGAATGCTGCACCGACAAATCAAATCAAATAAATTATATACTGGCAACTTACAACAAGGCTTATATTGTTTCTACCTTAAAGTAATCAATGCTTAATGGGAAGACGACATATTTATAAAACTCTTATGTATATACAGTCACGATAGCCGAGTGGTTGGTCGGAATTTCGAGTCAACAGACGCGAGTTCAATCCCCAGGTGTCTGGCTCGTACCAATGGGTTTTCAGAGACTTATGTACGATTTATATCGTTGGCTTGGACATAAAAATGGCGACGGACTCCACACCTGTCACCGTCACGAAAATATCTTCGGTGGAAGGTGGGTCGAAGGGGCTCAATTGGTAGACAGAGGTCTAGTCTAGGACCTCTGTCTACCCCTGTATTGGGAATTGCTAATATATGTTATGATAAGCTCTCGCAGACGCCCGACATCGAACGACGAATTTGCTAATTAGATTTCACAAGCTATAAATAACACTTTATCATGGAGAAAATATTTGAATGACGTAAACCAATGAGCAATCGTTGATTTTGCTGTTAAATAATTCTGCACGATGTTTTACTAGAGACCTGTAGAGCTGAGAAAAAGAGAGGAGAGAAGGAATCGTAGAGATTACTAGCTATTAGTCTTGGTACATAGGTAAAAGTACTCAAGACTAATGTACAATTATTTTTATACCAAAAGAGAGAGAAGTAATTAAAATACCACCGGTACAATTTCTCTAGTTGGTCTAAATGTTATACAGAGGGTTTAGAGCTACGTGTTTCAGAGATGGGCATGTTATTTTCAGCATTGACTCCTCCGGGAATCGAACCCGGGACCTAAAAGCTATCAATACCTTGAAAATTGTGAACGCCACATGTCAATGGAGGTCATCAAAGGAGCGAAATGTAGGCTTCTTCTTGCGGAAAATAAAAAAAATCCCACATATTGCGCGGAAGAAGTATCCGGTTGAGACTTGTGATAAATAAAACACATGCGGTCTTCCCAAAGCACAACAAAAAATTATTTGAATGTCCTTCGTGTGCAGTGAGGCTTTCGGGCACTAACTCCATATTAGCTTCGCTCGCAGCTGAAGGTCACATTGGAACGTAACCTTATCTCTCCCGGCCTAATCTAGACTAATACCTAACCAACGTTAACTGCTCGCTACAACTTGTCTGTCTGTTAAATATTAACACTATATGTTATGAAAAAAAATAAGTTTATAAACTCAGCACAATATTTCAAATACTCAATGCTTTTTAGATAATTAATCGTTATTCGTTTCTATCGCGATAGCCGAGTGGTTGGGTGATCGAAGCTCGAATCGTGAGACCCGAGTTCGATCCCCAAGTGGCAGGCTCGTACCAATGGGTTTTTCAAAAACTTATGTACTTATGTATGTGTATGT
This sequence comes from Sericinus montela, assembly GCA_029286605.1. NCBI lineage: Eukaryota > Metazoa > Arthropoda > Insecta > Lepidoptera > Papilionidae > Sericinus > Sericinus montela. The sequence goes on from JAGSMR010000108.1 coordinate 754,772, forward strand.
AAATTTAATCGTTGGCTCGGACATAAAGACGGCGACGGGCTCATCACCTGTCACGTTATTCCGAAAATACCTTTAACCAACCTTCCGGTTGGTTAAAGGTACTTAATTGTCTAGATTTGACCACTGTGTACCCCTGTATTGGCAATTGCGTGAAGATATTTAATTTTAATGTTAACTCTAAAGTCCAAAAATTGATCAGAAATACCATTGGATATAAGTCACGTGTAATTATTGAAATCCGAAAACGTGCTATTCCATTGAGGAGTGACGTCACACTTAAATCTCAGGCATATTGCTGTGGCTTATAGCGCCGAAAATTAAAATGAATATATCCTTCCCACAGCCAGTTATGAAACGTAGCTGCTGTCACATTAATCTGAAAGACCTTTTTATGCGCTACGAATGGCTACGAAAAATATATATACGTCCATGTAACTTTTTTCGTAGCCAGTAAGTTTTTATAAGTAAATGTTGCTGGTCAGAAACTTAATTTTCACAGTGGTAGAGCCACGCATCAGCTTTTATTGTTGCATGAATGGGCCAGCTCGACCGGGGAAGTACCACGACCTCACAGAATACCGGCGTGAAGTAGAAGTCTAACAGGCTTCTGCGTTTCATCTGGTGAGTGCAGGTAACCGGAGGCCCACACACCCGCCTCCCCCAATTCTGGGGGGCACTCCAAGGGAGGAAACGCATCTGCTATGCCTCTGGTATTGCGGGTGTTCATGGGCGGCGGTATTCACTTACCATCACGTGAGCCACCTGCTCGTTTGCCTCTCTTTCCTATTATATTCAGTATCCGTTTGTCTGTTATATAAAATGCTAATCGCGGCTGGCCGAAAATTCGAAAAACAAATTAAAAAAAAATATTATATTATTTTTAGGATTAATTTATCCACGCAAGGATTTAAATCGTCTTATTTGGATGTAATTCGAACAACTCCGTTATCTTTATTCATGGAATCAGATGAATGATGTTTTTCATATTTTTTTTTACACTTTTGACATAAATACGGCGACGGGCCCACCACCACGTTGTCCCGAAAATATCTTCGGTGGAAGGTGGGTCAAAGGGACTATCCAAGCCAACAATATAATTCGTATATAAGTTTTTGAAAACCCATTGGTACGAGCCCGATTGATTGTCCCGAAAATATCTTCGGTGGAAGGTGGGTCAAAGGGACTTAATTGTCTAGACTAGACCTCTGTCTACCTTTGTATTGGGAATTGCGTGAAGATATTTATTATTATTTATTTTATTGGTACGAGCCTGCCACCTGGGGATCGAACTCGGGTCTCTCGGCTCGAAATTCCGACCACACTGACACTCGGCTATCGTGACTTATCATTTAATATATGCGGGTAGCATAGTATTCGCTAGAAGCTTCTTTGAACACGACTTTTGACGAGCATTTTATGCACTAACTCGGTATAAATTATCCTTGCTGTAAGTTATAAAGATAAAATGGCATAAGATGCGTCGCCGAGGACTGCAACTTAGTCTGCTAAACCCGCGAAGGAAATCCAGAATTGTAATTAGCGCTCGTCTAATGCGGTCTACTTATGTTAATGTGTTTATTTTTATAAGCAAGATCTTTTCTAAATGGTACTTGATGTTTCTACTTAGACAGAGAATTAAACAGAAATGAAAAAAATAATGGCCATAATTAATTTATTAGGAATGTATGTCACAAAAACCACGTTTCGTATGGACAATTAGTTCAGTTTTTTTGCGTATATAATTAGTGAAAACTATTCAAGTTTAAAATAACACAAGACGGTAGTGGACAAAGATCATATTGAAAAATATTTTAACATCCCGTTACGTGGCGATACTCTTATCTCTGATCCACCGTGTCTCACACGCATCTGTTGTAGCGAAGGTTGACCCGTCCTACAAGGATCCCCTAAGTCCCGTTGTTCCAAACAAGATGCGGTGAAACGTGCATCGAGAGGACAAAAAATTGTCTAGGAGGACTACCCCTGTATTGGAGATAGGTGATAAGAATGTACATAGCGCGAAAATTAATATTTAAAGCGGTCGTACATACATACATACAATCACGCCTCTTTCCCGTAGGCGAAGGCAGAAACCACTTCTTTCCACTTGCTACGATCCTTACATACTTGTTTCGCTTCGTCCACTATCATTATTCCCTTCATACATTCTCTTCGATTTAGGGTACGGTTGACCTGGCCCTTTTTTCAGCACGTACCTGATTTGGTCTTGATTTTGGTCCTGATTTGGTCAAAGCGGTCGTGATAGGCCGAATATAAAATTTCTCGAAGAGGTAGGAAAGGATCGTGATACTTGGCGATCTGTTCTCTCTGTCTACCTCATCAGGAACTATACGTGATGATTTTTATTTATTTTAAAAGAATTGCTTTGTGAAGAGGAACCTAAAAACAAATTGTATACATAATAACTTATTCCAACAATGGCCACGAGCGAGTTTCTAGCTGCGTTGTAAAATGCCAAAGGTTAAAATATTTTCGCGGAGGAGTGAATCGATGCTCGCTAACCTTTAAGGATGCTCGTCATTTCAATCTTTGTTTCATTCGGGTTGGCCCGTGTTGTTATTGTTCCGAGAGACTAAAAAGGTAGTATATTTATCTTCAGTAGTGAGATAAAATAAATTTACAGGCAAATTCTTTAATGATGAATATGAATGTTTCTACTTTATCTACTTAGTCTCGTTGGCTTAGACAATACGACGGCGAATAATTCACCACCTGTCACGTAAGGCTCCGGTAAGAAATAGGCCGAAGGGTTTAAATAATCTAGTCCTGTAACTACCCTTAAATATGCGTGAAGATATAAAAATACGCTAATGTAAGAACCTGTGAGTGTGTAAACAGTAAGAAAGTGAGATTCGTTTGGTAATATATAAGGCTATCAGACATTATCATCTATTTAGATAGTGTTTTAGATCCGAATTTATCTACAACGTAATTGTAATCTCTTAAAAATTCGCTTATACACACACTGGCATAATTACGGGAGCACAAAAAAAAACATTAGTCTTCAAAAATATTTCATAAAATACTGGCCAGTTATAATACTTTTTAACAAATAACAATTTTAAAAATGGAACAAAAAGAGACAGCCATTTTTCTCTATCGATTTGTCTGTTTCCCGGTAATACTGATTTGTTAGTGGTTCGAGCTCGGTCTGCGGAGATGTTTAAAAGTTTTATAAATTCGAAAAATTCTCAACTGCATTAGTAATATTTTTTATTTTGATTGGTTTTTAAAATTTTCATTTAAACTTCTTAAAGTTGGTGTTAAAAGATGTTTGTTTATACTATGCCTTTTTGACGTTGCGTTAATTTTACCGGAAAAAGAAATCTTTGTTATATACATCATTATCATCAAGCCTGCAAAAGTCCAGTGCAGGACATTGGCCTAGGGAGGGTTCCCCATAACCGGTACGCTTGGCAAGCGGATTAGCGAACGCAGTACTTGACACCTCGTTTAGGTCAAGTATTTTTCGAGATGATTATCCGTATCTTAACTAGACACTCTTGTGACAATGTAACAAAAATGTCTTTGGAGAAAGATGGGTCGAAAGGACTTAATTGTCCAGACCTCTGTCTACCCCAGTATTGGAAATGGCATGAAGATATTTTTTAGTATATATAAATGCTTAAACATCAAAATACTCAGTCAATTTAGGCGATGTTATGAAATAATATATTGTAATAATAAACTGGATTCCGCAGAACCGATACCAAAAAAGGAGAACCAAAGAGCAAAAGTTATGTTCTCCAAATAGCTCATAACTGCCACATAAATTTAAATTATCTCAACAGAAACCACGATGATATAATAGCGATGTGCAATTATATAGAGATAAAAACATAAAAATACTTCAAAACCCGGTCAAGAGCGAGTCGATCTTGCGTCGCGGGTTCTATCTCTCTAGTTAATTTTTTTATTATACCTTAACGCTTAGTCATGGACGGGGTAGCCAGAGAGAAAGGATCGGCAAGGGTCACGATACATACCTCTTCTTCTTCTTTCAAATTCATAATTTTCTTCACGCGTCATTAGGTATCCGAGTACTCTTGACCCTTGTCTCTTCGAGCAATTTGCTTACATGGTCTTCTAAAGTTAGTCACGGCCTACCTGACCCCTTTTTAATGTTAACTTTCGGTCTATACATTTTCTTCTCAATTAAGTCTTCAGTCATTCGCCCGTACCGATGGTTTAAAGAAGCAAGCACTTATCAATTTTAGTGAAAAGATCATCTTTTCAAGCTATCAAATTGCTAATCTCTTTGTTTAGTTTTCCGACGGCCGAGTTAGCGCGTAGCGTTAGTTTAGCTGTTAATTTCAAAGCTCTTGCCACTTAGTGAACAGGGCAATCGCTATAGTATGTAAGAGATTCCGAAGACTTAGAACTGGGCGGTGAAGCAACTTGGGGTAAAGCTACATTATTTTGAGGTCCTGTGAAGTATTTAAGCAGCGCGGCGAACGTGCTCTTATCTCCCTTGAATATTTGAGCATATTACACAACAACATAACACAGCAATTATGGATAATAAGACGGCGACAGGCTCACCATGTGTTACGTTGTCTCAAAGAAGCTCTGCTGAAATGTGAATCGAAAGGACAAAACTGTGTAGACATCTGACCATCCTAGTATAGGGAATACGTTTCATTTACATTTCTTAAGAGGCCAAAAAAAAAGAAAAAAAATATCTTCACGCAATTCCCAATACAGGGGTAGACGGAAGTCTAGTCTAGACAATTAAGTCCCTTCGACCCACCTTTCACCGAAGATATTTTCGGAACAACGCGACAGGTGGTGAGCCCGTCGCCGTCTCAATGTCCAAGCTACGAAAAATTCATAGACATGTTTTTAAAAAAACCCATTGATGAGCCTGACACCTGAGGATAGAACTCGGGTCTCACGACTAGAAATTCCGCCCACCCTATCACTTGGCTATCGTGACTTTTAAACTAAATCATGCATTAAAATCATCAGCTCCTGGTATTAAGAAAAATTCTGATCCTAGTATTCAGTAGCTGGTCTACGTCCCATGATTATTACATTACCTTTTAACGACCTCCCTGGAGATCAACCTCTGTCAATGAATCCTACAGGTTTTGTAAAAAAAGAGTTAATGAACACATTAATTAACGTTCAGATAATCGACAACCATAACAATGTAAACAATCAGATAGAGACAGCAAACCGGTGGTTAGTGCAAACAAAGAAAGCTGTAAATTGATCCGCGCTGGGCCGGGAGACAACCCTGTTAATTATGCGACGAACTTTTAACCAAATTAGTTAAGAACGGTCGAGGATAGTTGTCGAGATTCATTACCTCGTGAACATTAGTTAACTAACTGCTTAGTGGTGGGAAACTTTGTCCTTTGTCCTTTGTAAAAAAAAATATCTTCACGCCATTCCCAATACAGGGGTAGATAGAGGTCTAGTCTAGACAATTAAGTATCTTCGACCCACCTTCCACCGAAGATATTTTTGGGACAACGTGACAGGTGGTGAGCCCGTCGCCGTCTTTTATGTCCAAGCCAACGATGAAATTCGTACATAAGTTTCTTGAAAAACTCATTGGTACTGCCACCTGGGGATCGAACTCGAGTCTCACGACTTGCAGTTCCGATCACCCAACAACTCGGCTATCGTGACTTATCGTGACTTATTTTGTCCTTTGTATAGCCACAATATCCTGTCGAACGATAACATTTGAGCAGCATATTAACACTAGGTGTTACCCGCGACTTGCCTCGCGTGAAATGTATTAGTAGCAAATAAAGCGCCAATAGCCTAATGGTTCAGGGTGCGTACGTTAATAACGTTATACCGCAGGTTCGGGGCTGCCATTCGACTATATAGTATATAGTGTAGACAATAATAGTATATAGTGGTAAACTTTACAATTCATCGATAGATAGATTGATCACATACCAATGTATGTCAGAGCAATCTCTGATCTCAAAGTAAGCAGCTTTAGTGCTACAATCACCCAGACCCGAGAAAACGTAGAAAAAGATTTTCTACATTGACCCAACTGGAAATCGAACCCGGGACTTCAATCCTTCTTCCTTCCCAGGACGTCTTCGTCCATTGAGGTCGTCAGAAATGAACTTTGATAAGTTTTTATGTAGCAGGTAATCTATCAGTTCCAACAATTCTTTTATAGTAAACATATAATTACTCAAGCCAAATAATTACCCTCTAACACTTCCAGCCAAGGGGTGACAGTCTTAAGAAAATCATAGGCTAACGACGGATGGCGAAATAAATGGCGGAATATCTTGCAAAAATACCAAACTAAAATACACTAGACCTTTCATGGGCAACGGCTTCACCAAATCTTTTTCCAAGTGTGACGATTATGGCTAAAGGGATCGAATAAGATTATTATAAAATAATACTGTTAAAAATATCTGCAAGCCATTCCAAACATGGGACAACGTTTCTTCTTCTTTCTTTCTTTCTTCCAAGTTGTGAGCCCGTCTTTGTATATAAATCGTGTGTATTTTTTTTTATGAAAAACCCATCGGTACGAGCCTGCTGCCTGATCGATTTCGGGTCTCTTGACTCGAATTTCGATAGCCCAACCACTCGGCTACCGTGACTTTTTATAAATGTACAATTGCTGCAGGTAATGTAGATGAAGTCGGGGGAAAGGTATAATATATATATTTTACAAAAGACAGTGTACCATGTTCGTGCCTTTAAATCTAAGAGACGAATCAAAGGACGATCAAGGGTGTGGTAGCCCTCTATTCATTATGAAGGCACCCGTTTTTACCTGACACGGGTGCTTCAAAGATATAGTTGGGGTATTAGAAAGGGTTGAAAGATTTGCCCTCCAGAAATTTCTTAAGTAATCCAGACTATGAGGGACTAATCGAGAGCATTCTACATTTAAGAACTAGAATGTTGTGGAATGTTCGAGAATAGTCTGAACGTTCGGAAAAATCCTAGGCCATTGTGAAATATTCCAGACCATTCGAGAGCATTCTACAACATATTCTAGAATGTTGTGGAATTTTCGAGAATAATCCGCAATATTCCAGAACATTCTCAAATGCTGCAGAATGGTTTACCCACTAGTTGTAGGATTTAAAGCAAGCCGGGGCGGAGCGCTAGTCAAAATTAATGACTACAACATGTCCACCTAGTTGATAGTACTAGAGAGCAGAACAATTCAGTGTGATTTAATAACATAAGTTTTTGTTGCTATAGTTTATCACATAGTTTATACTTCAATTTGACTATCTCATAACAGATTTAAGAACGGGGAGGCGGAGATTAAGCATTTCTATTGAATGAATAATACACATGTTCATTCATATGTAAACAAATACTTTACGGCCTGTAAAATTTCACTGCAGATAGTCCTCTCCGGTATCTTTACCCAATTCTCAATACATAGACAGAAGTCCAGTTATTCACAATTAAGTCTCTTCGACCCACCTACCACCGGAGATATTTTTCGGACAACGTGACAGGTGAGGCGCCCGTCACGGCGACGGGCGTTTCCCAGCCAACGATATAATCGTAAATAAGTTTTTGCAAACCCATTGGTACGAGCCTGCCACCTGGGGATCGAACTTAGATCTCCTGACTCGAAATCCGAACACCCAACCACTCGGCTATCGTGACTATGTCCTCTCCTGTAAGAAAGGATTTGCCGTAACCGCCAAGCTAGGCAAGCAGGTTGTCGATCGCAGTACCAGACACCTCGCACTATAGAGGGCACCATCACCGATGTACTGAATGTAGTATTTTTCGATATTGTGTCATGTGTAGATTGGCAATGGTACTATCAAAGCTTACTCCTAATCGCCTCTTACGACACCCACGGGAATACAGAGGGTGTTTACGTCTATACTACGTGGAAATTTATTAATAGGTGAGTAATGAATGCTTATTCATCAGTGAGTAATAAAGGTATTGACGTGTTCAAAAAACACAAACACACAAACACGTGTTGAAAACACACAAACACACACACACATTGTTTTTTAGTTCAATGTCTTCCCCTACCGATCCCTGATTACGAGGACACGTTATATCTTGATCTAACCGAGGAACAACTTATTAAACTTGAGCGGCTTCAGAATTATTGCATAAGGTTTATATTTGTGTTGTGAAAGTATGACCACATCTCCGAATTCCGCCTTAAGCTCAAGTGGCTTCCGATTTGCCTTCGCAGGAGTACTCATATTCTTTCTGTTGTTCTTCATTCTGTCCAATCTCAATACTCTACATTACGAGTACTTATATAAGATTTGAATATCTGAGTAGTTTACATTCTTTTCCACTCCGCTCTCAAAATAATTTTCTGCTAAGTACTTCTTAACACTTTTCTTCCTTCTATGCTAACTCTTTCACTGTAACCGCTATACGACTTAAGAATTCTGTTCCCTTGCATATTAAACAATCTCAATCTGTTTCTAACTTTAAATCTAAATTAAAACTTCATTACATATCCACTTATTAGGTTAAGTAAGTAAGGTAAGTCTGTCCTGTATTCTACTGCTTATAGAAAATTTCTTTTTCATATACTTATTTAACTTTTAATCCTTTATATAACTTCTTAAGTTTTATGTGATACATGGATTATATATTATATTATTTGTATTATTTAGTACACCCTTTCCGCTTTCTTAAGAAGAATCCTTTTCCCCTAAGGTTGCCTGGAAGAGATCGCTATTTAAGCGACAAGGCCGCCTGTTGTACTCATGTCCATTTTTATTGTAATTAATATGTCTCTCTTGGTGTACAATAAAGCATATTTTACTTAATTTACATAGTTAAAAGCGTCCCGCACATACATCCACACGTATTTACACCGATAAGTATCATACAACAGGAGCAAAATATCAACTTGAATGTTTTGGAACTGAGGAGATACCACCGCAGCTAACGACACGTTTTTAGGTTTTTTTTTTTTAGTTATTTACTAAACCGGATCCCGCGCAATGTTTTCCTTAACCACCAAACACGCGCGTAATAAACTTATACTCAAAAGAAAGAGCGCGTGTTAATCTGTACAAGACAAAGGTAGATCAAAATCAAAAGGACGATCTATACTTTGATTTGTATACGTAATTGAGGTATATATTCCCGTGAATAATAATAATTAACACATACATGGATAGGGGCAATAATATTACATTGATCTGATCCCAAAGTAAGTAGCTGAAGCACTTGTGTTTAGGAATCGGAAATAACGAAGGTACCAAAAACACCCAGATACGAGAATGTGAAAAACGTTGGAAAAAGTTGTTTTATTCTGTTGGTAATCCCGTCGGGGAATCAAACCCGGGACCTCAAAGCTTACGACACGATGTAAACCGGTATGTACGCTTCTCGTCCACGGAGGTAACCGAAAAATTTTTATTGATCATATTTTCACGCATATTCTTAATACTGTGGTAGAAATCTAGACAATTAAGTTATTTGGACCCTGTCACCGAGCCCATTTGAGACACCGTGACCGGTGGCGAACCTGTCGCCGTCTTAGTATCCTAGAACCATCGAATATACTTACCCAGATAAATATCATCCTGTAAATATCATCACACGAAAGTTTGCTCCCAGCAGGACTCAAACCCGCGACCGTTAACTTCGCAGGCTGGGACACTACCAACTGGGTTATAGGGTAGGTATATACAAATCTGTCCAAATTTTCTAATCACAAATGCCTAGTAAAATTGTAAAGGAACTATGGGCAAACCCATTCAAAATGGCATATATCATAGACATTGTTGCAGAAAATTCTTCACCAAGCATTGGACTTCAAGGCTGATGATGGTCAAAACCTAACAATGAAAATTCATTTTGCATTCATTACATGAAACGAATGGTCTTGAAATGAATTTCATAACAGAAAGTAAACGAAAAAGATTACTTTGACTGGAAATGTCTGTGGGTGGGTCACGTGACACATTCAAAGATTTTTCATCTCGTATAAATGGAAATATAAAAGAGGGACAGCTTCACAGTATATTGCTTAAAAAGTAATAAATATCACTCACTTCTTTCACTGAAAAAACCAATTGTGAACGTACTTCAATATTAATAGAAAACAAGATTAGATAGATAAGTAGTACTATATGTTACTACTTATAGAATACTCTGTACAAAGTAGATAAAGTATTATGAATCAGCTGTGAAGCATTGGCATTAGAATCCACCTATTGGTATTAGAAAAAAAAATTAAAAAACAAATAATCGCAATAGCAACAGGCTGATGGCAGAACTGTTAAGGATGCGACGTTATCCAACTAAACCAAAATGTAGCAGACCAATGTGGTACGGCAGCATGTAACGTGCGTGGGTGCATTTAACTGCGAACGCCAACCCGCTTGCTACTTACTTACTTATCTTCACGCACCATCCCTAACAGGGTAGCCAGAGAGAACAGATCGCCAATTGTCACGATCCCTACATACCTCTTTCGCTTCTTTCAGATTCATCATCTTCTTCATACATGCACGTCTAGGTATCCGAGTATCGCTTGCTTAAGGTGACAATTAGGAATTCCTCCTACGAGAGAGGCCTATGTGCTTCAGTGGACTGTTACATGCCCTTAACTGAATAAGGGTGTATAATGCAGGGAAAGCAGCGTCTGTGATGTGGCGAGTATTTCTTACTGCAATCGCCAAGCCGCTTTTCAAGCGTCGCAATTCCGGCAACTAACCAAACAAAACACTAATTACAACACAAGTAAAATAACTAACAAATCAGTACAGCGGATTTTCTGGTTTAGGTCTTAGCTTAGACTACTACCACGAACGGGTTCCAGCATTGTTGTGGCGGTGGGGCTTAGTACCGCTGGGCTTGGAGACGGTGAATCAAGAAGGACCTACATGACCAGCCTAATTTTAAGGGGAATGGCCGGCCCGAAGTGACTCCTAGCTCCAAGCGAGCTTGGTCAACCCTTTTTAAAGCTGGTTGGTGTCCTGTGGAGGAAATGTTTGCTTGTTACCTTTGCATCGCGCTCCATGACGTCCACGGCCAAGTTGGAGCAGCCTGTAAATGCCCATTAGATTAGAGCAGGGGAAACTCCGTCGGGCTGCACCAGTGCCTGTCAGACTGCACACGCCAGCATCGTCAAAAAAAATTTTTTTTTGTTTCTTTACTATATTGTCCTTTACCGTCAGGTATGTTTTGAATTCAGCACTAATAATTTCTTTTTACAATTTTTGCGCTGCCGGCCCGAGAATCGAACCTATATCACAAACATACAAAGCGAATACGACGGCTCAATACACTAAAAGCTATAACAATTGATGATTAGGAAATAATAGACACATGGTGCATAATTGCATTCTCTATAAATATTATCTATGGACATGGTACATATAACATGTAAACTACACTTCAGTACTTTGACGTCAAGGCACGAAGCCGTACTTGAAAAAAAAACTTGATTACATAAAGTAAATATGTCGGACTTGACTAATTATTGTTTACTGACGTTCACGATACAAATTTCAATGTAAATAGTTTATAAATAATATTTTAATATGTATTTAGAAATTAAGCAAACAACGACCTGTAGCTGTTATGAATTCTCGAATACTGTACATATTCAAAAACTCTATTTGCATTTTTATTTTGCTTTTAAATAACTTTCCCATTGTAAATGGCAAAGGCTACAGATGGATAACCATAAATCTCAAAAAATACTACTTAAATTAAGCAGATCGGTAGCAGGCAGCGTCTTTGGTGCGAGGTGTCTGGCACTACGTTTGCCAATCCGCGGCTTGGCCATCCGTTGCCAACTGTGGCGATTACAATTAATTCTCCTTAAGGGAGAGACTTCAAGCCATGTAGTTTTTAAAACAATAATACCATTAAAAAAAAAGTACCGTAAATGAGTCTTTAATTGTCATTGCCCCCTTACAAAAAAAATGTTTTTAATGAAAATTAAATTGGATACCCATCATCTCAATTTCTTATATTAAATAATATTTATAATTGTATAAGCCCGCAAACGTTGGGGATGTGTATTAAGGATGGGATAATTCAATTTTAGATGCTAGATCGTCTATTTTCGTTTTGGTTCTATCTACATAGTACATCTAATATACGTTTAAGAAAACTACTATTACTGTCACGATATCCGAGTGATTGGGTAATCAGAATTCTAGTCAAGAGATACGAATTCGATCCCCTGGCGGTAGGCCCGTATCAATGATGTTTTTCAATGATTTATATTCGATTTGTATAGTTGGCTTGGACATAGAGACGGCGACATTCTCACCACCTGTCACGTTATCGCTTCAAATAATGCCCCCCAGTATTAGGAATGGCGTATTATATATAAGATATTTTATATATATGTATATCGTTTAACTATTACTGTTGGTACTTGCCAATCTCACGACCAGTCTTTTGTTCTCTCGTGCACGGATCTCAATAACAGCAATTGTATATGTATAATAACTACACGACAGTCTCTAAATAATACAAATAATAGTAATACAATAGTAAACAAACTACACGTCAACCCGATAGCCCAGTTAGTAGTGACCCTACCTGCGACAAATGTTACGGATTCGAATCTTGCCCCAGCAAACATTTGTTCGATAAAGAAGTGTAAGTCATGTATGTAGATATGAATTTAAATATATCTATATAAATATGAGTATCTACGTAAGTGTATTATACCGTTGGCTTGGACACTAAAACGGCGATAGGCTCACCACATGTCACGATGTCCCAAATAGGCGTCGTTGAAAGAGTATCGAAAAGAGTAAATTGTCTATCCCAAACATGTTACGATGTAACATAATACTGGCACAGTTATTTTGTAGTAGCTCTAAAACAAAAAAGAAAGAAAAAACAAACGACCTTGAAGCGCCAAGATTTTATAATATCTATGGTAATTATGAACGTAATAACTCGCTTATTTAACCACATGTTAAGTAACAAGGTTACCACAACCGTGTGGTAACGGCGTAAGAACATTGCCATTCCCTTTCTTCCCGTGGGTGTCGTAAGTGGCGACTATGAGAAATAGCCTTGAATATCGTTATGGCATAACAATCTCTAAAAGTAACCGATAGACGGCGGGATAACAATCTCTAAAAATATGAGACCTAAGTAATCAGCCCGAAGATGGGCAGTAGCGTTTGAGGTGCGAGTGGTCTGGTACTACGATCGCCAATCCGCCTGCCAAGCGTGGCGACTATGGCAAATTCTCCCAATTGTACGTAATTGTACGTAAGGGAAAACGAAGAGTTTCGGAAAACAATTCCACCGTAATTTTTTGTCAAATTCATCATTAATAAATTAAACTTTAAACATCGCCATCACAAATTAACATCAGGAATGGCAATAACAAAATGGAACATTGGAATCGATTCCCGAAATAGAAATTAGCAATTACACATGGCAATAAGTATAAATAGTTGCAATTAACAGTGTGGTAAGAATATTGCCACTCCCTTTCTTCCCGTGGGTGTGGTAAGAGGCGACTAAGGGAAACAGCCTTGAATGTCGTAATGACTAGAGATGGCGACATAAACATCTCTAACAATATTACACTAAAAGTAATCAGGCCGAAGATGGGCAGCATCGCAGTACGTCAGCAGAGGGGGTGGTAGTGCGATCGTCAATCCGCTTGACAAGCGTCGCGGTTGTGACAAATCCCCACTATGGGAGAGGCCTATGTCCTGCACGTACACGATTCCCCTGAAAATGCTCTCCTTCCTTCAAAATGCATTTGGTTACTTACCCATGGCGGGATAACTATCTTAAAAAAACCGGACCAAAATTTACATTTTTACATTACTTATATATTCAAAACACACATCAGCAATGAAAAACAAATATTTTCAGTATCGTACAATGCAAATCTCCGTTATACGTAGTAGCTATGTACATCGTGTTGGGCGTGTGAAAAGTATAAAATTTACAAGTTAAGCATCAGATTAACAAAGTATTTAAAAAACAAAAAAAATCTTTGGACACATTTCATTTGAACATCGTAAAGGAGTTAGTTCGTTTTTATTTTTCTATATATCATCATAAATGTACATAGAATAATTAAATTAGGTTATCCTACGAGTACATGTAAACGACATTTCGAGTAACTCGATAATAAATAATAAAAGGGAAAGAAACGTACAAATAAAATAAAAATCAAGTGAATTAATACAATCAAAATAATAGAATAACAAAGAGGTTATTTAATAAAACTTGAAAAGGATCTGTTGACTTTTTAAAATGGAAACCGGTTAGGAAGATCTTTCAATGTTACATCGATGTCCCCTTCACCGCTGTAAATATCTTCATTAAATTACATCCGTGCATTAGAATTATTATTGGCTGTCAGTGAAAAGCAATATCTTAAATGGAAATATTGCCAAGTTCTTTATAATTACGGGCTCAGTTCTTAATTAAAATATTAGAGCACTGATTTCAATTTATTGAAACAGACTGTTCCGACTTACAAATCGATTAGTTCTCTATCAATTATTCTTTCATAAAGCAACTTTTATTTTTGCAAATGGAAAATAAATATTCACGCGTTAACTCGTCAATATGAGCTATTTAACGTCAAAAAAACGAAATATTAACAAGCATGTAAGCCCTTTTGTTATTTATATGAACGAGAAATTTAATTTAAAAACACAGGTTAAAAAACGCAAAGCATAATATGAGAATTCAACTATAAATTAGAACAAAAAACACTTTTAAAACAAAGTGTCATTTTTCTTATATTTGCATTATTAAATATTTCTTACGTTTGCGAATATAGTAAAAATTTAAATAGTTCATACCTAACATACGATTAAGCAGAAGTCCCCTTTACGAGTAAATCTAGTCCTAGAATCCTTGGAGGTTGTGGATTGGCGATCGCAGTTCCAGAAACCTCGCATCTCAAAGGCTCATGCCTGTCATCGGTCTGTTTCGTTTTGGTGTGATAAGTATTGAGATTATTACTCCGCCATTAGTCAGTTGCCCTTACGTACCCTTAGTCGTCCCTTAAACAATCATGGGATGATAAGGGGCTCGCCGTTACCAACCGACTGGTACAGACTTTGACAGAACTTTACTAAAGCCAATTTTATAACAGATCGGTACGGGAATATCCTTTCCGATCTATTAGACAATTTTGCATAAAGACGTCCATACATTCACGGAAGCCTTTAGACAAAATTATCAATTATATCCAGTGGATTAAAGTATTAAAGTAGCTAATTAATAGCCTGATATTTGTGAATAATTGAAACTAATATAATTTACGATATCGCTTACTTTTTTTTCATGACGACGATATCCAAAATTTGTAACGAATACGAGAAATATAGTAATTTAATTTATAATAGACAGGGTAGTGGTCTGAGGCCTGTAATATAAGATCTGGAATCAACAAGTGCAGGGAACCGCACGATGGATACTGCTTCCCCATCGGCGTCGAATTTAACAACAAACAAAGCAACCGGTGGAAACCCGGAGACCGGAGGCGACACTCGTGAAAACTGGGCCGGGCGTGAGCCGCGGCCGTAGCCCGATATACAATCACTTTTCAATTAATAAAAATATACATGCAAAGCACCTGCTAAATGCAACTGTCACTGGCAGAAGCGTTTATATTCTTTTTCAATACGCACGAACGACGCTCGTTCCCGATCTCACTTCGCTTCGGTCGGCACTTGCACTCGAGTCGTTATGTTTACGTACTCTTACGGAGTAACAACACAGGGCACAGGTGCACAGGGAACGCGAGGCTGTATCGAATGCAACACGTAACGTAGTTTCCGCGCGACGGCCGGCGCGCTACTGACGACTGTACACGGTTGTACGCGACGCGTCGGCGAGTGGACAATTCGCAATTCAAATATTCGAATGCCTATGTAACGTAATTTAACTCCACAATATTTTAATAATTTCGTAACCGTATTACTTGATTACAATGCGCCGTATATTATAACCGATGTCACGATTCTGATGCGCTCCTCGGCACCAACGGTTCTCGATTTGCAGCATCGAATCGGGACGTCGACGGTCTCATATTGTTTCTATACATACACAGGTAAGTACAGCATCACATAAACTGCTCTGATCCCCAAGGAAGCAGCTTAAGCACTCTTACTGTGGAATCAGAAACAACGAACCACAAACACCCAGATGTAGAAATAGTGTTTTCTACATTAATCTGACCGAGAACCGAACCCGGAACCTCAGAGCTGGCGACACGAAGTAAACCGGTTGGTACGCCACTATTCCACGGATATTGTTTCTATTCGCGTTTGGCATTTGCATAAATTCGACATCGCATTTATTGTTTCGTCCCAATCCTCTTTCATAGATGTGGCGATAGCGCGAAACCATCTATCATATTATCTATTGCTACTTCTAGCCATTCTCACGACAGCCGAGTGGTTGGGTGATTGGAATCGAGTTAAGAGATCTCCGTTCGATCCCCAGGAGGAGGGCTCGTACCGATAAGTTTTTCCAAAATCTTAAGTACGATTTATATCGGTGACTTGGACTTAATGACGGCGATAGGCGCACCACATGTCACATTATCTCAAAATAAGCTACAGAAATATGTAGGTTAAAATGACTAAATTATCTAGACCTCTGTCTACCCCTGTATTGGGAAATGCGTGAAGATAAGAAGAAGCGATCAGCCAATCCATTTACACAAACTAATTGAACTCAGTACACGAGGTCACCTGTCAAACTGTCAAAATTTAAAAATAAAATCGAACAGCCATCAGGCATAGAGTAAATATGTTGCGCTTTTGAACCTCGCGACCCGGTATTGAGCAACAACAACAAGATTGATGCCATTTCATAATATCATTCTAGTAGCGCGGACCTCGAATACTTATTCAAATAAATGTAAATAAATATCTTCACGACATTCCCAACAGACAACAGGGCAGAAGAGTTCTAGACAAAGTCCTTTCGACACAACTTTCATCGAAGACATTTTTTGGGACAACGTAACAGATCAGTCTTAATGACCAAGCCAACGATATAATTCGTACATAAGTTTTTGAACAAACCCATTGGTACCTTGGAGCCTTGAGTATTGAACTCAGTTCTCTAGACTCCAATTCCGATCACTCAACCACTCGGCTATCGTGACTGTTTTGATAATATATACAATGATAATAATATCTTATGAGAATTTAAGATTTTTGTTGAAGAAACTTGTAATATAAAGCAATTTTGCGAGCATGGATTTCCATTCCATGGGCATACTGCCGCAATTTTTCATAAAAAAAAAATATCTTTCACAGATAATTAAGAGGCTATAAAAAAACATATTTCTAGACAATGAAGTCCTGTCGACCCACCTTCCTTCTAAGGAAGGTGGGTCGACAGGAATTGGAGTCAAGAGAACTGAGTTCAATACTCAAGGCTCCAAGGTACCAATGGGTTTGTTCAAAAACTTATGTACGAATTATATCGTTGGCTTGGTCATTAAGACTGATCTGTTGACTGTGGTGTAGACACCGTAGAAATTTTTTGGAACATGGTGAGCATGTCACCTTCTTTGTATCCAAGCCAACAACATAAATTATTCATAAGTTTCGAAAAAACTCAATAGTACGAACCTACCACCTGGGGATGGAAGTCGGGTCTCTTGACTCGAATTCCGATCACCCAACCATGCGGGGTTCGTTATTGCAATTACTGCTAACTATTCAACTTTGGCCTAAATGCTGTCTCGACTTATTACCATTTTTCTGGATTACCACATTTCTTCTGAATGCTGATGATACTGAAATCTTGATTGCGAAAAATTTTATCATCTACATAAGAGTACGTTAGAGGGCAACAACCTTAGAAAAAGCAAGCAAAGATTTAATACAAGCTTATATTGCAAATCTCGGGCCGTTTACGGTAGTTTATTAAAACATAGTGAAAAGGATATTTAGTCCTTAGTCGGGAGAAATTATCTGCGAATTGAGATCCCAAGTTCGATACCCAGGTGGAAAACACCAATGTGTTTTTTTGAAACTTATATACGATTTATATGATTGGCCTGAACATAACGATAGCGACAGGTTCAAAAAAAAAGGTCTTCGGGGAAAGGTGACCCACCTTAAATAAGGAAACCCCTGTCTACCTCAGTATTAGGAATGGCGTGAGGATATTTTGATAAACCTAAAGATTTTGTAGAAGACATTTTTAAAAGATGTTAATGTAAATATACTCTTGGCACATTTTTGCCCTCTGCTGCAAAAGACTGACCTCAGCAAGCGGTCGGTTGCAATCTGCGAATTCAAAAAGATTGAAAAGCCTCTGAATCGACTTTTTCATCTCTAGACGCCAGACTTGAAGACAAATTGACTATCCCTGCCCACCCTAGACTTCACGCTCCTCGCTTTACATTAACTCACTTTCCCTGAGCAAGTAACCGTCTAAAAAAAATTTTAGTTTAATGACAGGTGCTAAGCGTATCGTCGTCTTTTTGGTCAAGCCGACGATACAAATCGTACATAAGTTTTGAAAAAAACCATTGGTACGAGCCTACCATCTGGGGATCACCATCACACTCGAGTCTCCTGACTCGAATTCCGATCACCCAACCACGCGGTTATCGTGACACCAAGTCACATCAAATCAATCAAATCAAAGAATGTATAAATCGAAACAATTAACAAACAAAATCCATAGATAGACAACTCTCTGTTATCTTTGTCTATTTTATCTATCTATATTTTGAATCAACAGGTTCAACTCATAATTCAATAAGTAAGTCAGTTTTATGAGTTAATAAAAAGTATTTCAAGCGGTCAAGTTTCCACGACAGTCGAATCAATGTCGGACGACTGATGTTCCGTAACATTAGGAAAATTTTTCAAATATTGACCCGAATTTCTATTCGTATAATGGCCGGGGAGAGCGACGCGCGCTATGAATATTCAATATGGCGATAATTAAAAGTCACCCATATTCCCGGCGTCGGGTTTTAGACGAGACGTAACCAAACACCCGAGAGAAGACAAATAAAACATTAGATGATAAAAGCAAAATAAAATTACAACGAATAATATTCTCACGATACCTGAGTGGTTCGGAATTTCGAGTCGAGAGACCCGAGGTCGATCCCCAGGTGGCAGGCTCGTCCGAATGGGTTCTTCAAAAACTTATGTACGAATTATATCATTGGCTTGGATGTGTAGACGGCGATGGGCACAACACCTGTCACGTTGTCTTCGGTGTCTAGACTAGACCTCTGTCTACCCCTGAATAACATTCTGTATGCTGTAAATATAGAGAACTAAAAAAGATGCAGCCCAGATATATAGATAGGGACAACATTATATACATTGCTCTGATCCCAAAGTAAGTAGCTAAAGCACGGGTGATTTGGAAACAACGAAGTTACCACAAACACTCAGACCCGAGACAATGTAGTGGTTCTCTACATCCTTGAAATATGGAAATTCAGAGGTGGCGACACCATGAAAACCAGATTATAAGTCACTCGTGCACGGAGGTTGACGATTTGTCGGCGTAAGAATATAAGTAAGCCAGAAGAGACTACTGTCGGAAAAGCCTTATAACATACACATACATAACGGCCTGTTAAAGTCCACTGCAGGACATACTGGTAGGCCTCTCCCATAGGGAGCATTTGCCATAATCGCCACGCTTGGCAAGCTGATTAGCAAACTGATCGCAGTACCAGACCACACGCACCACTGCTGCCCATCTTCGGTCAGATTATTTTGATCTGATATTTTTTGCGATGGTTATTCCGCCATCTATCGGTTGCCATAACTATATTCAAGGCTGTTTCCCTTAATCGCTTCTTACGACACCCACGAGAAGAAAGGGATTGGCAATATTCTTACGCCGTTACCACACGGTTAAGGCCTTAAAAATAGCAATGATTATCGATAGATAGCGTAATAGCCATTATGGCAAACACGGGATAGGCCTTTGTCCTGTAATGGGCTGCAATCACAGGTTGTCAAGTACTTGAACAGGATAGAATAACAAAGCTAGGATAGCCGAGAGATAAGTAAGGTGAGTAAGGCTTACACAAATGCAATTTCTTGAAAAGATTTATATGGTTCGATCACTAAGACCACGACACGACACGACAGGCCCACCACCTCTCGTGTTGTCACAAAATAAAAAAAAATCTCAGATATATAATCCATGTATAAATTCATTGGAAGTCATCATGATTATTTCCTAAATAATATTTTAAGACAATTTTTCTGCATTGTCTCGGGTCTAGGTGTTTATGTTACAGTCGTTGTTTCCGATTCAATCATACAAGTGCTTTAGCTACTATCTTTGGGTTCAAATCAAATGTATCTTATGCTGTAGCTATCTATGTTTTCATTTATTTATTAAGAAGTCACGATAGCCGAGTTGTTGGGTGGTCGGAATTTCGAATCGGGAGACCCGAGTTCGATCCCCAGGTGGGGATGATTGAGTTTTTGATGATTGAGTTTTCAGAATTCAATGAGTTTTTCAGAAAAACTTATGTACGAATTTCATCGTTGGCTTGGACATAAGGGCGGCGACGGGCTCACCACCTGTCACGTTGTCCCGAAAATATCTTCGGTGGAAGGTGGGTCAAAGGGACTTAATTGTCTAGGCTTGACCTATGTCTACCCTGTATTGAGAATTGCGTGAAGATTATTAGATATTTATTTTATTCATGTATAAAAATTAATCAATTTAATTAAATATAAAAAATCAACATGGGACTTACAATTATGAAAATTAAAACTATATTCACGCATATAAACATATAAACATCCATAACTTGGGTACAAACTAATAAACTATATTCATCACACCTATGTGCCCGAATTCGAACCCCCAATCCTTTCCTTCGAAGTTAAGGTTATTCACAACTAGGCACTGCCGTCACCTTAGAGATATTATAAACAAGTTATAAGCAAAAATAAGTTTCAGAGTTTAGAGTAAGTACATTTTTTTAAAAAACCTGACTCGGGTGGAATTTGAACCATCGACCTTCGCCGTACCGTGATGATGCCATTACCTCCAAGCCTAGGTAATAAAATAAATATCTTCACGCAATTCCCAATACAAGGGTAGACAGAGGTCTAGTCTAGACAATTAAGTCCCTTCGGCCCACCTTCCACCAAAGATAGTTCAGGACAACGTGACAGGTGGTGAGCCCGTCTCCAACTTTATGTCCAAGCCGACGATATGAATCGTACATAGGTTTTGAAAAACTCATTGGTACGTGCCTGCCACCTGGGGATCGAACTCGGGTCTCTCGACTCGAAATTCCGACCACCGTTCCAATCAGTAAATAAATAAATACATAAATAAATAAATAAAAATAAGTAAATACAAACGTAGATAGAGACATCATCACATACATTGCCCTGGTTGTATAGTAACGTTAAATAGCTAAACTACGTGTGTCATTAAAAGAAACAAAGAAGGTACAACAAATTTAATTTCAAATCATTTATTCATCGACATAAGTAATATACAATTACATTTATCGATTGTTATTCTTTTAATCTACCACCGTTTCGTAATGAGGTTCTACAAACGGAGAAGAAATAGGCGAAAGAAACTCTACAACTATTTTTTTAATTTTTTTTTAAATTAAACCCCAAACCACAAAAACTTGGTGAACAAGAAAAAAATGGTTTTCTACATTGATCCATCAGAGAATTAAACCCGGGACTTCAGAAGTGGGGACACCATGAAAATCCTCAGTACGCCGTTCTTAGTGGCGTACCGAAGGTTTTATCTTAGATTAAACGGTGATTTCTTAATGTAGTTAATCAATCATTAGCATCTTTGCTAATGCTTGATTACATTGATTATATCTTATATGATTAAAGGGAAAAAATATTTTTAAAATTTCAACTGACACCACTGCCGATCCGCGGAAAAGCTCTTACCTCCGAGCCACCGTGACTTACACGCATCAGTTGAAATTTTAAATCTGTATTCTCTTTTCTTTACTTATGCCTGTTTTGGTATCGGCGCCATCTATTGTCCATTTGCAAGTGGAAATTTGATATTCCTGACTTTTCAGTTAGGAATTATCAATAAGATAACGGCAACTAATTTTTATTACGCAATTTTTAAAGCATATTATACAACAAATATGCTTTAAAAATCACTAAAATTGTGTAATATATCTTATGTAATAAACCGTGTAACGGTTTTAGGGCATTTAATTTTTGAGAGGACTCAAGAAGGTTCGAGAAACAGAACGCGCGCCAAAATGTGAAGACACGTGAAAAGTACACGTGATTCTCGAACTAGTCCTAAGGAAAGTAAATTTAATTTCACTTAAAGTACACGCGACCCATTTTCGCTGATTGAAATCGTCAAAAAGAAAATTGTTACTTAGACGGAATTGTAATACGAACTCCTGTTACTTATCTGATGCTTCTGGCTGTTGATAACTTAATGAGGAAATAAAATTAAATAAAAGGATATCAAATAAATGCTATCACAGACGTCTTCTTGAATTGCTTTTTCTGCTCCATAAATAAATTATATACTCGCATATCACTGGCTTTGACATAAAGACGGTAACGGGCTCACCACCTGTCACTTTGTTCCAAAAATGTCTTTGGTGGAAGGTGGGTCGAAAGAATTAATTGTCTAGACCTCTGTCTAACCCAGTATGGCGTAAAGATATTTAATTAATTTTTATAAATAAATTATTGAACCCTGACAATTTTATTAACTGCCGTAGTGGTGTCTCAGTATATGCCATCCCTCTTTCTTTCCGTGAGGGACGTAAGACCCGACTAAGGAAAGACTTTTTTTTAATTTATTTAGGGCTGCAAACAATTACATAAAAACAGAAGTATTAGTTATCTGAACAGCACCGTAATCCAAATATTTAAAAGATGTCAAATCTTCACTTTCACTTTCGACTTGAGATCTAAGTAGGGACTTTAATATTAATAAGTAAGAAGAAAGTTGTTCAAAAGAATAACAAGTTCGGGTGACAAAACCCGAACAATTTAAATGCCTTGTTTAACACAGTCTATATGAGCATCAAAATGCAGTTAAGCCTTGAAAGATAGATGGGTACATGACATACATCGCTCCAATCCTAAACATGATCCTAAAGAAAGTAGCTAAAGTGTGTTACGGAATTAGAAACAACAAAGGTACCACAAACACCTGCATTAACACAACCAGGAACCGAAACCATCCTGGCTTGGCGCTGGCGACACCATGAAAACCGGTGTGTCGTCACGTCCACGGAGGTCTTCCAAAAGCTGGTAACAGCTACCGAGTGAATGCGGTTTTGCAGGATATTGGCCTCTACCTTAAGGAGAATTTGCCACAATTGCCACTATTGGCAAGTGGATTGGCTATCATAGCACCGAGAATCTCGTATCTTAGACATTGCTGACAATCACCGGTCTGCCCAATTTTGTTCTGGTTAAGTTAGAAAAGTCTGATTAACTTTACATTCGTTTATCGATTGTAATTATTTTTATTCTGCCATCTTTTCTTACTGAAGCTAATTGTCGTTAAGTTTTTTCCTTAAGTCTGTGTCTTACATAAATACATACATATATAACGGCCTGTTTAAGTCCACTGCAGGCCTCTCCCATAGGATTTGCTATATTCGCCATGCTTGGCAAGTAAATTGGCGATCGCAGAACGAGAACACTCGCACCTCAGACGCAGCTGCCCATCTTCGGTCTGATTATTTTGGTCTGATATATTATTATAGTCTGATATTTTCTTAATGTATTGTAATTTGTAAATATTTTTTATATTTTCGCATTCTCCACACTAAAGTAGAACTCAAGTAGTCAAAGGTCTAGGAAAATAAATCCTCTCGACCCACTTTTAAAAGGAGTATATTTAGGTTACAGTGATAGGTTGTGAGCCTGTCGACGTTATAGTAGGGCCTTAGCCAACGATGTCACGATAGCCGAGTGGATGGGTGATCGGAATTCGAATCAAGAGTCCCGAGTTCGATCCCCATGGCTCAGGCACCAATGCTCAGGTACCAATAAGTTTTTTCAGATGGCTACGGACTCACCACCTGTCACGTTGTCCCAAAAAATGTCTTCTGTGGTAGATGGGTCGAAAGGACTTAATTGTCTAGACCTCTGTCAACCCCTGTATCGGGAATGGCGTGAAGATATTTTCTTTTCCTAGCCAACGATAGAAATCGTGCGATACTTCATTGGGTTCGAACTAGAGTCTCCTGATTCGGATTCCGATCACCCAATCACTCATGTGGTAATAGGTTAAATAAAAACTTAAGGACAAAACGTCACACTACTTGGTGCAAAAATTTATTGAAAAGGCATGTCGTAAGTAACGACATGATAATCCCATATGCTAATACACGTAGTTTCACTCCGGGTTGCCTGCTACCAACCAAAATATCTTTCGTTCGAATTTTTTTTTGATTTACTTATTTTTATTTTCATTATAAATCCGCTTAAACTACCCACGCAGGATTATACCTAGTAAAGTAGTGAATTATATTTTAATAATTTTGTATTATTTACGTAAATACTTTGTCTAAATTATTATTAAGGTATATGACGACCATCGACAACACCGGTTGTCAAGGTGTCGTTAACAGTGAGGTCTCGGGTTCGACTCGCGGACGTGCCAACGTAAGTACCTAAAGCACTTTTGGTATGGAATCAGAAACAACGAAGATACCACAAACAGCCGGACCTAAAGAAAATATTGAAAAACCATTTTTACATTAACCCGTCCGAGAATCGAACCCGGGAGCACAGAGCGGGCGTGACAATCGGTGCGTAAGCCACTCAACCACGAAGTATTTGTCTTTGTTTATTGTCACGAATATAGTGCTTTCGCTGCTTATTTCGATAGTAAAATTTTAAGATTGAATTTTTAAAGCATGCAAATCAAGCTGGATTCGACACGGGCGGATTCGAATCGGCTATCTCTGCCGTACCGTGGCAACGCTCTTACCTCCGTGCCACCGTTACTTACTTCGAGATTAGAGAAATGTATGTCATAGTATGCACATTAATTATTAAATTATAATAATAAATATATATATCTTCACGCAGTTCCCAATACAAGGGTAGACAGAGGTCTTGTCTAGATAATTAAGTCCCTTCGACCCAACTTCCACCGAAGATATTTTCGGGACAACGTGACAGGTGGTGAGGCCGTCGCCGTCTTTATGTCCAAGCCAACGATATACTTCGTACATAAGTTTTTGAAAAACCCATTGGTACGAGCCTGCCAACTGGGGATCGAACTCTGGTCTCTCGTCTCGAAATTCCGACCACCCAATCACTCGGCTATCGTGACTATTAAATTATGCTATAGCAAAATAGGCGTGTGGTAACCCTGTAAGAATATTGCTACTCCCTTTCTTCTTGTAGGTGTCGTAAGAGGCGTCTAAGGGAAACAGCCTTAAATATCGTTATGCCGACGGATAGGTGGCGGAATAACCATCTCTAAAAATATCAGACCAAAACAATCAGTCCGAAGATGGGCAGCAGCGTCTAAGGTGCATGTTTGACGCGCCAATCCGCTTGCCACGCGTGGCGATTATGGCAAATGCTCCCTATGGAAGAGTCCTATGTCCTGCAGTGGACTTTTAATAGACCGTTATGTATGTATGCATGTATGTACAGCAAGAAAGCAATGCGCCTCCCTGCTGAGCCAGGTACGTAACAGTAGTGACAGCATTATGAAGGTATTGGCTGATAGATAGGACTCTTCGATTATGAAACACTGGATCCGCTTACATGCAACCCCGAGTAGAATTCTGTGAGGCGTGTATAGGATGGCGGTTTTCGTCTGTCCTATTATTCTTCAAAATTTGTACAGTATATATAGATACTTGTATAGACAGGGACAACATCACATACATTGCTCCGATCCCAATATAAGATGCTGTAGCATTTGTGGTATGGGAATCGGAAAAAACGAAGGCACTACAAATACTTAGGCCAGAGAAAATGTAGAAAAGGTAGTTTTTCTACATTGACCGGACCGGGAATCGAACCCGGGACCTCGAGATGGCCACACCTTGAAAACCGGTGTTTACGCCACTCGTCTTCGGAGGTCAAAGTAAGGTTAGTACTCTGTAAACCTTATTTTCTGTGGAACATTAGAATATACCATTTGTGTTTTCTAAATATACCATTTGTGGTTTCTAGATCAATTTGACTACTTATTTGGAAAAGTGTAAGTTTATCTAAATAGACGTAATCTCTGAGATAATTCGTCAGACACGAAGTTTTAATCAATATTTAATAAGAATATTATAAAAGCGCCATCTGTTGCTATCAAGTGGCATCTCACACCAATTGTTATAAAAATAATTGTAAGCATGTAATAAGTATAAAGTTTTGTTGCGTATTTCTTTCCTTGTCTGATTATAACATTATTGTGATGGCTTGGATAAATAAAAGGGCTAACTGAGAGATCATTTAGCCCTTTTATTTATATTAAGTTCTACATTTATATTAAGTTCATCTTGAAGTCACGATATCCGAGTGGTTAGTTGGTCGTAATTTCGAATCATGAGACCCCAGCTCGTTATAATCGGTTTTTCAAAACTTATGTACTAATTATATCTTTGACTTGGACATAAGGACGGCCACGGGCTCCCCACCTGTCACGTTGTCCCGAAAATATCTTCGGCGGATATTTATATATGTGGGTCGAAGGGACTTAATTGTCTAGACTAGACCTCTTTCTACCCCTGTATTGGGAACTTCGTGAAGAAAATTATATTTATTTATTTATATTTTCATCTTACGAATATAGGGAACACAATAATTATAATATTTAATTAATTATAAGTGATTCTTTATTTAGGCATGATAACCATCGATAGGCGAATAAATGTTGGAAAAAACACTACATAACAGCGCACAGAAGAAACAGAACAAATTTCGATTTGTTTAAGTAAGTTTCGGTTTCAGCCGAAACTGAGACCAAGGTCGAATAAATAAATATTCCTATTTATACAAGCAATGTCTGCTTCCAGTGAGATTCGAAACCACAGCCCTTAGCTCAGATACAATGGTACGAAAGCGTAGAAGGTAGTGTTCTACGCTTTCGGGTCTTTTTTTAATAATGAATAAATCATATTTTTTTCTATACTGGCTACTCCGTCAGGGATTGTGCGTGAAGATAAATAAAATTTATTAAATTAAAGAGAAAAAATGTTTTAAAATTTCAACTGACACGGGCGGGATTCGAATTAAAATTTAATTATTTAATCATAAAAATTTCATTTCACAAAATTTCAGCCATAATTGAGCCAATGAAACGATGACGCAGGAATCAAAATAATATGTTTACTAAATTTGGATTCTTGCACATAGCCGAAATAGCTCAGTTGGGAGAGCGTTAGACTGAAGATCTAAAGGTCCCTGGTTCAATCCCGGGTTTCGGCAAAAACTCTTTTTGTATATTTTATACTGATTCTTATAACTATAAAAATTAAACTATATATTTTACTGAAAATATTTTATAAATAAATGATATATAAAATATATATAAATTAATTATATAAATCGCAAGTCAATAAATATTCAGATATTTTTGTTTGCACTTTTTACCCTTTTACAAACCAGAAAGTTTAATTTATTAAACCTGTCTTTTTAGTGTAACAGAGATCTCTGATGTTTTTTTATTTCTTTTATTTTTTATTTAACTGATGAATATTATCTACACATTCAACAGTGTCCGTACTCATCTCAACATCGGCTTTTAGAAATTTATACAATTATTAACTTGACTATTAAGCAAAATATGTTTTTGTCATAATGAACCGATTTTAATAATTCTTGCATCAGTTTCTTACTGCAGTTTGAACAATATATTGTAAAACCACATAAACAGATGAATAAAACAAATATCTATATTTTTATTTTAAATGTTGTCCCGAAAACATCTGCGGTGGAAGGTGGGTCGAAGGGACTTGTCTAGACTAGACCTCTGTCTAACCCTGTATTGGGAATTGCCTCAAGACATTTTTTTTATATTTTAAATGTTGTATTTTTTATTATATACACAATATATTATATACATACAAGCGTACGTGGTCATTTACAATTTTAAAGCAGTAATAAAAGTTAAATAAAATTATAAATAGATGCACGCACTACTTAACCATTTTCCTTATTTCTTTTCGTAATTTTTTAATTAATTTATGGCACGACCATAAATTGCCCATACAAAAATAAATTTGCCGAAACCCGGGATTGAACCGGGGACCTTTAGATCTTCAGTCTAACGCTCTCCCAACTGAGCTATTTCGGCTATATCATATCACATATAAATATAAAATCAATCTTTTCTACTCTGTGATAACAAATGTTGAAAATTGATTTTTCACTTCTTATCATAAAAGTCTTGAACCCGCGTCTAACGGATTAAATCTATGAGAAATAAAAAAAACTGGCAATGTTTTTTTTTTTAAATTTCTCTTTAATTCAATTAAAAAAAGCCCTGCATAATTTACATGCTTTAAAAAAGTGCAATTCAGGCTTTAAAATTCAATAAAAATGAATTTTACGTACGGCTTAAATGGAGTAATTCTTGAGGAAGGTTTATAATTCATTGTGTTTTTGTGTAAAGTAACTGAAATGAAACGATGATCTAAACCATCTCCTCTTACAATTACTCCACACCGGCTTACTAATCATTCCTCATATTTGTCTCCCTAAGACCTCCCATACCTTGTAAAAACTTATGTCAAATACATACACACCCCTTTCCCAGTCTTTCAAATCAGTGTTAACCCTTTCTTTTCTATCCCTTATGAAGCTATTTCCTATAATCTTGTTTTTATACTTAACCTTGCAATTTACAAACACAAAACTATTAGAAAATGGGCGAGATTGGAATATTATGTACACATCCAAATTATCTGACCAATGGTGAGTGGAATCCATATTTTGGTTCCCTAAATATAAAATAATCTTGAATTTCAAGTCACACACACTTACACTTCTGTATTTACCGGTGAATCGTTATCAATTCTGGAGGCAGTAATATATGGAGAATCGCATAACTTAGAATATTAATCTTTACCGATTCAAAAGTTGTCTTCGAGCCATTATTTCAATCTTCTTTAACACTAAAGTAGCACTAATAATTTCAAATCTTTATTAGCTGCCATAAAAAACGACTGCACGTTGTGTTGGTCTGAATAGGACATTCTGGCATTCGTGGCAACGAATTTGCAGATCATTTAGCGAAGGAAGCAATAGAAATTGAAATGTAACAGCATCATCTTTTTGTTCAAGACCTGATTTCACTAGCTACTTCAGATATAAGATCATCACGGCAGTCTATTTGGAATCAGTATCAAACAATTAAAGGCAATTGTTATTATTAGAGACCCTGATTCTCTCTCTATATAGAAACAAGTAAGGTTACCTTTTCTAACATTTGTCGGCTACGTTTTAGTCATGCAAATACCTGTACATCTGGCTAAACTGAGGATAATGTATATCCTTATCTGTGAGTGTGGACTAGATGAAGGTTTCAAAAATCATATACTTTTTTAAGTGCCCAAGAATGAGATATTCTCTATAAGATAATTTTTCGAAAATTTTTCATTTTTGCTGTCCCACGTTTTTCATTTTTCCTTTAAATTTTTCATTTTTGCTGTCCAAGTTTTTACTTCATTTATTAATATTTTATGTAATTTTATATGCAATAACAATATTATTATGCAATTTTATTGATTTTTAAAGCATATTTATGCTGAACTTTTATGTTATTAAATTAAAGAGAAAAAAGTTAAAATTTCAACTGACGCCGCCCATGTCAGTTGAAATTTTATCTTCTTTAAAAATAAATAAATAAATATCTTCACGCAATTCTCAATACAGGGGTAGACAGAGGTCAAGTCTAGACAATTAAGTCCCTTTGACCCACCTTCCACCGAAAATATTTTCGGGACAATGTGACAGGTGGTGAGCCCGTCGCCGTCTTTATGTCCAAGCCAACGATGCAATTCGTACATAAGTTTTTGAAAAACTCATTGGTACTGCCACCTGGGGATCGAACTCGGGTCTCTCGACTCGAAATTCCGACCACCCAACAACTCGGCTATCGTGACTTCAATTTGATTTTTTGTGATGGTGTGTTAAATGTTTTGTTTTGTCCTTTGTTGTTGATTGGAAAGCTCAGGCAAAATCTAAACCAGGGAAAAACAATTTTTTTGTTGTCACTCCCACGACTGACTTGAAACTGGCAGAGTTCCATACACTTATAAAACAACAACTAGAAGCGTTGGTGCTGGGGTCCGCATCAGAATCGTCACATCGGTTATATTAGACGGCGCATTGTATCAACTCGGGTCTCTTGACTCGAATTCCGATCACCCAACCATCTCTCGGCCATCGTGATTACTTCTAAACATTGCAACAATTTTAATAATAATACCCAAAACGTTAAATTGCTTATTCTAATTGACAAATTCGTAAGCAGGTCACACGTGCGGCATATAACGACTATACAGCAAAATTAAAATTATGAATTGAAAAATTAATCGTTTTTCAGATTATCACATTTGCTCTATTTAAATACTATAATACAATTTCTATTATATTAAAAGTTAACGATGGATTATTGAATAAACTCGGTAGAAGTTTTTTGTTCGTTGAAAAAGTGTAAAGGATTTTTTACCCATCCGTTTCTACTTGAGAAATGTGAGCCAAGGAGCCACAGCATAAAAAAAATATCTTCACACCATTCCCAATACTGTGGTAGATAGAAGTCTAGATAATTAAGTCCTTTCAACCGACCTTTTGCCGACGACAATTTTGTGACAACGTGTCAATCAATCGAATCAACGAATCAGATCAATCGTAAAAAAGTTTTGAAAAACCACATTGGAGCCTAACAACTCGGGCTTCTTGACTCGAATTCCGATCACCTAACTACTCGGTTATCATAACTTTTTTTAACAGATCTCGTAAAAAGCTCCAAGTACTCTGTTTTCGTCGGAGTTTAAGTGAGCACTTACGATCACGTGGTTCGTTGTTATTTTCCCATAAAAACGAACAATTTTTTAAATTTTTAAACGCATGCCCACTCAACACGAATGTTTCTTAACGCCTAGTACTTAATTATGTACAACATGTGTGCGTTTATAAAATAAAAATATAAAACACAAAATTCAAGTTCATCTCTTACTCAAGGTTAGTGCGTTAAATTAATATACTTTACTCCATTTGAAGTTAACCAATTTGTTTTAAGTTTATGGTATTTTCTCACTAGTATTATAAATACAGTCCGAGCGCGAGCTCCGACCAAATTTAAGAAATGTTGACTCGGGGACTTAGAACAGTAATTTAGTCGATACTATTTCATGGATAGCATATAATAATACCTTACACAAACGACCTATTTCAGTGTTCGTTGCTTTTGCTCCCAGTTTCATTTTCATATTTTCTATTACTTTCTTATGTATACTATTGTATTCAATATGAATAGTTATTTGGACTTATTTTTTAGCGTGTTTTTTACTTTTTAGCACTGTAAAGTCCGAACAGATTTGTCTGAAAAGATCTTCTGTTTCCAAGATTGTTTAGGAAACTTTTAACCACCTGTCGATTATATAACTTTAGCAAAATATTATATTTTAGAAAATTGCCATAAGATTAGTGTAACTTAAAAATCAAATTCAAATTATAAAGACAAAAAGTATTTTTCATCCTTATAATTTAAAATATAAAAATATTCTGTGTGTTACGAGACGGAACAAACTTGTTTTTTAGTTTCTAGTGAAATTTGGAGACTTCTTGCACATGCATTTTTTTATTATTTCAAGGTTTTTAGCCCGATGTATTGACAAAAAGACCAATAATCTAGGAAGTATTTGTAGTAGCTCTTATGCACGAAATGAGTATAATATTTGCTAGCTGCCGGTCATAGCATACGTAGTGATTATATTCTCTTTGATAGCATAGTATATATCATGGCAGTAGTAATAGCAAATATTGTAAATAAACGTAAAAAAACAAAAAAAAGTAAACGTAACGTATCGCAGACAACAACATTATCAAAAAGTATTTAATCATTACGTCAAAGAGAATATAAGTACTACGTTACACCACGTTTTCGTCAAACCGATTTACTTTCTGACAATGTCTAACCACAATATTATAACGTTCCGTCAAAGAGTATGATATACTGAGAGCGTTCCGTTCTTGGTAAAAACCTTCCTTTAGTAAATGGACAAATGATTTTCAAAAATAGCATATAACTCAAAAAAAAAGCTAAGTCAATTATTGAAATGGTATTATAAATTAGTATATGTGGGATAGTGTCATCGTATTCAATGCTTTGTCACAAAATGCTCAAAGTTATGACTTTTAGATTTTATAGTCTGTGGTCCTTTAAAAATTATAAAGGTTAGGGGTCAAGGTCAAATCCAAAGAGTAACGTACATAATAAAACTAAAGAGCCTGATATCGCTTTTTTACATTTTTAAAAACATAATATCAAGGACTCCTTTACACCTCTACTTTATTGTAATGAAATAAATAAACAAAAAATAATAAGAAAAAAATAGCTTTAATAATAATTATTTATTTATAATTCCAGTTATAATATTCTTTCATCATGGGTTATCAGTTTTTTGTATCGGAGCTAATTAGAATTACAGATAAGACAGTTTGTTTAATTCATTCTACAAACAAGTCTCGTTCATTGTGGTTGTGTTTTTTAGTTAAAGTCATCGTCTACGAAAATGGCTAGTTTGTTAACACAGAAAAGTGTTATTATAGGAAAAATAGCCAAATGTGTGAACGACTGCACAAAAAGACTATCGTCCCATTTTATTTACTATCCCGATTATGATAAACCAATTAGTGGTGAGTGGCATGTATAACTTAAAAAGTATGTGTGGTAAATATAATATATTTTTAAATTGAATGAAATAATGTTTATCCTTTATTCCAACTAATTCTATTTTAATTACTAAGTTAAGTATTAAACTAAGTATTTAGTATTATTTTTTACAGACACGTATTTTATCTATTATAAGATGTTGTGTTACAGTAAAAATATCACTTTTCTGAATATACTTAGCAAACAGAATTATAAACTTATGTGTATTTGTAACTATGAAATACACTTTTAGCTATATTTATTTTTATCTAGAAGGTAATATAAATGTTAAAACATTGACATGATGATAATCATTGCTGGGTTACAGGTGAAACCTCAAAAATGAACATGATGCAAGCAATAAATAATGCAATGGATATCACATTGAGAGATGACCCCACAGCGGTATTGTTTGGAGAAGATGTTGCATTTGGCGGGGTCTTTAGATGTGCTTTAGGACTACAGGTATATAAGATTTAAAAATTCATATATACATAGAAACTTTTATAAATGAAGCACAAAGATTGACTATTGAGATTTCTCTTACTGACTTTATTGTTTCGAATCTAAGATGACTAACCTCCTGTGACAGTCTCAAACAAGTTTTTGTGAAATGTGGATTATGAGGACTCAGTATCTGAAAATTGTATATCTTTATGTATATAAAGGACTAAATGTCCTCCAACCACCCATTATTTTGGTTTATTTCCTAATACATTTTTTTAAATTTATTTCTTTGTCTTTAATCCTGACAATACATAATATTAAAAAAAGTTTCATTACATGTACATAAATGAAGATTGAATGTATTAATATTAATTAATTCATACAACTTAACATTTACATATATATTTTTTCAACCCTTGAATAAGTTGGATTTAGTTTCAATTGTATTATTTCATTATAATTTATTAATCAGTCAATGTGCCTTTTGGCATAGGCCTCCCCTAGAGTTTACCACAGCATCTTGTCTCTGGCATTCTTTTGCCATGTCATACCAGAGGAGCTGCCTCTGATTTCATCTCCCATATCTTCTTTTTCAAAAAGTCACGATATCCGAGCTGTTGGGTGGTCGGAATTTCGAGTCGAGGGACCCGAGTTCGATTCCCAGGTGGCAGTACCAATGAGTTTTTCAAAAACTTATGTACGAATTTCATTGTTGACTTAGACATAAAGATGGCGACGGGCTCACCACCTGTCACGTTGTCCCGAAAATATTTTCGGTGGAAGGTGGGTCAAAGGGACTTAATTGTCTAGACTTGACCTCTGTCTACCCCTATATTGGGAATTGCGTGAAGATATTTTTTTTTTCTTTTCCATCTCGTATGTACTACATAATAACATTTCCAGACCATTTATTTCTCTTGTTATGTAATTTCCTTATAAATACGATTGCTTAAATAAATTGTGTAAACTTATAATTTAAGTCAAATTTATTACCTATATATGTATGCAGATTGCTGTAATAGTGTTTCAACCCTTGAACAGAACTATGCCGCATTTATGTATGTGAAATGAAACAGATTTTTACCGCATTATATGTTAATATTAGTATTTGTCAAGTTAGACTTTGTGATGCAAGCTAGAAACTTAACTCAATATAGTTGTTTGTAATAAAATTCATATGTCTTACTTTAACTAATTCTTTTATTTGTCTCTAAAATGTTTTCATGCAATTCCCAATACAGGGGTAGACAGAGGTCTAGTTTAGACAATTAAGTCCCTTTGATCCACCTTCCACCGAAGATATTTTTGGGACAATGTGACAGGTGGTGAGCCCGTCGCCGTCTTTATGTCCAAGCCAACGATATAATTCGTACATACGTTTTTGAAAAACCCATTGGTATGAGCCTGCCACTTGGGGATCAAACTCGGTTCTCGTGTCTTGAAATTCCGAACACCCAACCACTCAGTTATCGTGACTCATTATATTTTCTTTTCTTTTTTTTTAAATGTTTTTATTTAAACATATTTAAAATCATCATTATTATTGCAGCCAGTTTTGCCATAATCGCCATGACAGGTGAGTGTATTGATGTTATGTTTTTGTTTCCTGGTGTTTATACATGTACAGTAGATGCTGTATCCCATCTCCTGATATTAGACGGCAAAGGGATACATTTGCCGTCTTTTAGACACCCTTGGTGTAAGGCAGAATGGGTTACACAAATACCAAATGACAAATTAAATATAAAAACTTTAATAAATTATTTTTCTGTTTTCAGGACAAATATGGAAAAGATAGAGTTTTTAACACACCACTCTGTGAACAAGGCATTGCTGGCTTCGGTATTGGATTAGCGACTGCTGGAGCAACTGCGATAGCTGAAATACAGTTTGCCGATTACATATTCCCGGCTTTTGATCAGGTGCATATATTGATATATTTTACAAGCTTTTTTTTAGCTTAGTATGTTTGCCAAACAAAACATCATGTATAGTGGAATATGTTATCAGTTAGTTTTGTTTCATCTTAAGTGTAAGAGGATGCCTATGGAGTTTCTTTCGCCTGTTCAAAAAAAAACTTATCTATACATAAACTTAAACTTTAATATCTATTAATAATTTCAAATTTTCACTAAATGTGTATGAAAGTATATATGTTACTTAAATTTTTCTTTTGAGTCTCCCTGTCTGTCTGTCTGTTTGTTCCAGCTAATGTCCAAAACGGCAGGACTAATTTTAACGGAATTTTCACTGGTAGATAGCTAATTTTAGATATATGTATATATAATGTAACTAAGGCTACTTTTGTTTTAGAATTTTATTTAAGGTTAAATAACAAGCAAGGCCGCTGAGGGCAGTAGTGAAATAAAAAGAAATAGCGCTTTTATATACCGATTTCAAAACGCTGTGAACGTTTCCATTTCAGCTAGTGAACGAGGCGGCGAAGGCCCGCTACCGCTCGGGGGGTCAGTTCGATTCCGGCGCACTGACGGTGCGGGCGCCGTGCGGGGCGGTGGGCCACGGCGGCCTGTACCACTCGCAGAGCCCCGAGGCGTACTTCGCCCACACTCCCGGACTGAGGGTGCGTGTCACGATGGCCGAGTGGTTGGGTGGTTGGAATTTGTGCCTAAAGACCCGAGTCCCACCCCAGGTGGTGGGCCCGTATCGGAGAGTTTTTTGCAAAATTATATGTCAGGGGTAGGCTCACCACCTGTCACATTGTCCCAGAGTAAGCTCCGGTGAAATGTGTGATGAAACAACTAATTTGTTTACGAGCTCTGATTAGTCTAGTATTGGGAATGGTGTGAAGATATTTTTTTTATCCTGTAGCTAGATCGCTGATCTACACAGCTCTGGCTACCCTTGTATTGAGCAATGCGTGAAGATAACTAAAGAGACCAGCGGACGTTATTCTATCTCATAACCTGCTTGCAGAACCACACACATTAAGAAAAAAAGGGGAAAGAAGAGATGAAAAAATAGTATTTTAGTAAATAAAAAAGTTATTTCATAAAAGTTGATATTAATTTATTAAAAAAATAATTCAGGTGGTAATACCACGAGGTCCGATAGCAGCAAAGGGTCTTCTCTTGTCCTGCATAAGAGAGAGGGACCCCTGCATATTCCTGGAGCCTAAAATCCTGTACCGTTCAGCCACAGAGGAGGTGCCAGTGGAAGATTATACTCTGCCCCTTGGAAAGGCACAAGTATTAAGAGAGGGTATGGAAAGCTACTTACTTTTCTGTGAAAGTACACAGCGGGATATAGTCCTCTTCTTAAAGATGATTTACCGTATTCGCCATCCTTGGTAAGCGGATTGGCGATTATGGTGCCAGACTGTATGCGCAGTAAACCCTACTGTCTTTTGATCTCCAGTTACCTTGATGTTGAAAAATGCTGTCTGCATTTTATTAGTCACGATCACCTAGTGGTTGGGTGATCAGAATTCAAGTTAGGATACCCAAGTTCGATTCTCAAGTGATAGGCTTGTACCAATGAATCTTCCAAAAACTTGAACAATTTATATTGTTGGTTTGGATTTATATTGAGACGGCAACGGGCTCACCACCTGCCCGTTGGCTCAGAAAAATGTCTTTGGTCAATGGTTGGTCGAAAGGACTTAATTGTCTGAAATCTACGAGGTCTATCCTAAATGGTAAGGATATATAACGAAAGATGTGACCAAAAAAGCTGCCCCACTCCTGTTTATTTCACTGTAACTATTGCCCCCCTCCTGTTCATTTTACTGTAACTGCTGCCTCCTCCTGTTCACCGTCTGTAACTGCTGCCTCCTCCTGTTCATTTTACTGTAACTGCTGCCTCCTCCTGTTCACTGTCTGTACCTGCTGCCTCCTCCTGTTCACTTTACTGTAACTGCTGCCTCCTCCTGTTCATTTTACTGTAACTGCTGCCTCCTCCTGTTCATTTTACTGTAACTGCCTCCTCCTGTTCACTTCTGTAACTGCTGCCTCCTGTTCACTGTCTGCCTGCTGCCTCCTGTTCACTTCTGTAACTGCTGCCTCCTCCTGTTCATTTTACTGTAACTGCTGCCCCCTCCTGTTCATTTTACTGTAACTGCTGCCTCCTCCTGTTCACTGTCTGTAACTGCTGCCTCCTCCTGTTCATTTTACTGTAACTGCTGCCTCCTCCTGTTCACTGTCTACCTGCTGCCTCCTCCTGTTCCTTTACTGTAACTGCCTCCTCCTGTTCATTTTACTGTAACTTCTGCTGCCTCCTGTTCATTTTCTGTAACTGCTGCCTCCTCCTGTTCACTGTCTGTAACTGCTGCCTCCTCCTGTTCACTGTCTGTACCTGCTGCCTCCTCCTGTTCACTTCTGTAACTGCTGCTGCCTCCTCCTGATCATTTTACTGTAACTGCCTCCTCTGTTCATTTTACTGTAACTGCTGCCCCTCCTGTTCATTTTACTGTAACTGCTGCCTCCTCCTGTTCACTGTCTGTAACTGCCTCCTCTGTTCACTGTCTGCCTGCTGCCTCCTCCTATTCATTTTACTGTAACTGCTGCCTCCTCCTGTTCCCTGTCTGTAACCGCTGCCTCCTCCTGTTCATTTTACTGTAACTGCCTCCTCCTGTTCCCTGTCTGTAACCGCTGCCTCCTCCTGTTCTGTCTGTAACTGCTGCTTCCTCCTGTTCACTGTCTACCTGCTGCCTCCTCCTGTTCACTTTACTGTAACTGCCCCTCCTGTTCATTTTACTGTAACTGCTGCCTCCTCCTGTTCATTTTACTGTAACTGCTGCCTCCTCCTGTTCACTGTCTGTAACTGCTGCCTCCTCCTGTTCACTTTACTGTAACTGCTGCCTCCTCCTGTTCATTTTACTGTAACTGCTGCCCCCTCCTGTTCATTTTACTGTAACTGCTGCCTCCTCCTGTTCACTGTCTGTAACTGCTGCCTCCTCCTGTTCACTGTCTGTAACTGCTGCCTCCTCCTGTTCACTGTCTGTACCTGCCTCCCCCTGTTCATTTTACTGTAACTGCTGCCTCCTCCTGTTCACTGTCTGTAACTGCTGCCTCCTGTTCATTTTACTGTAACTGCTGCTTCCTCCTGTTCACTGTCTACCTGCTGCCTCCTCCTGTTCATTTTACTGTAACTGCTGCCTCTCCTGTTCATTTTACTGTAACTGCTGCCTCCTCCTGTTCATTTTACTGTAACTGCTGCCCCCTCCTGTTCACTTTACTGTAACTGCTGCCTCCTGTTCATTTTACTGTAACCGCTGCCTCCTCCTGTTCATTTTACTGTAACTGCTGCCCCTCCTGTTCATTTTACTGTAACTGCTGCCTCCTCCTGTTTACTGTCTGTAACTACTGCCTCCTCCTGTTCATTTTACTGTAACTGCTGCCTCCTCCTGTTCACTGTCTGTAACTGCTGCCTCCTCCTGTTCATTTTACTGTAACTGCTGCCTCCTCCTGTTCATTTTACTGTAACTGCTGCCCCTCCTGTTCATTTTACTGTAACTGCTGCCTCCTCCTGTTTACTGTCTGTAACTACTGCCTCCTCCTGTTCATTTTACTGTAACTGCTGCCTCCTCCTGTTCATTTTACTGTAACTGCCTCCTCCTGTTCCCTGTCTGTAACTACTGCCTCCTCCTGTTCATTTTACTGTAACTGCTGCCTCCTCCTGTTCACTGTCTGTAACTGCTGCCTCCTCCTGTTCATTTTACTGTAACTGCTGCCTTCTCCTGTTCATTTTACTGTAACTGCTGCCCTCCTGTTCATTTTACTGTAACTGCTGCCTCCTCCTGTTCACTGTCTGTAACTGCTGCCTCCTCCTGTTTATTTTACTGTAACTGCTGCCCACTCCTGTTCATTTTACTGTAACTGCTGCCCCCTCCTGTTCATTTTACTGTAACTGCTGCCTCCTCCTGTTCATTTTACTGTAACTGCTGCCTCCTCCTGTTCATTTTACTGTAACTGCTGCCTCCTCCTGTTCATTTTACTGTAACTGCTGCCCCCTCCTGTTCATTTTACTGTAACTGCTGCCCCTCCTGTTCATTTTACTGTAACTGCTGCCTCCTCCTGTTCACTGTCTGTAACTGCTGCCTCCTCCTGTTCATTTTACTGTAACTGCTGCCTCCTCCTGTTCATTTTACTGTAACTGCTGCCCCCTCCTGTTCATTTTACTGTAACTGCTGCCTCCTCCTGTTCATTTTACTGTAACTGCTGCCCCCCCCCCCCCACCCCGTTTATTGCTGTGATCCTTGCGGCAGGCGACGCGGCCACGCTGCTGGGCTGGGGCACGCAGGTGCACGTACTTCTGGAAGTGGCCCAGATGGCGGAAGACCAGATGGGGGCGCGCTGTGAAGTCATCGACCTCATGTCCATCTTGCCCTGGGACGAGGACACCGTCTGCAATGTGAGTGGTGACCGCTGGATCTGCTATCGTCTTGGCATATCCCGCTGATTGTAATTCCTACTATATACTGTGGGCTCGGCAGGGGAAGTACCACGACCTCACAGAATACCGGCGTGAAGTAGAAGTCTATCACACTTCTGCGTTTCGTCTAGTGAGTGAAGGAGTCGGTGGCCCACACACCCCTCTCCCCCAATTCGGGGAGGGGGGCACTCTAAGGCCGGCAACGCGTCTGCTATGCCTCTGGTATTTCGGGTGTTCAGTACTAGGTATTAATGACCGTAACAGTAGTAGTATCATGAATATATTGATGACAGTTGCAACAAAATATTTTTTCTACAATTTTTGTCTTTCTGTCTATTTGTTCCGGCTATCCTATCTCTGAAACGGCCGGACCGATTTTAACGGGACTTTCACTGACAGATAGCTAATGTTATGGGGAGTAACGTTGCCTTCTCCTATTTTAACCTCCAAATAGTTTCTTAGCGCAAATGAAAATGTAAGTCTGTTTCCAGTCGGTGAAGAAGACCGGGCGCTGTCTCGTGGCGCACGAGGCGCCGCTCACCGCCGGCTTCGGCGCCGAGCTCGCCGCCACCGTGCAGGTCGGCACTCCGCCACAGCCACCACTGCCACCACTGCTCACTCTTAGGGGACAGTTTTAAAGAGTCTAAGATGCCAGGATTTTAGAAAGACTCTAACATTTAAGTCACGATATCCGAGTTGTAGGGTGGCCGGAATTTTGGAGTCGAGAGACCCGAGTTCGATCCCCTGGTGGCACTACCAATGAGTTTTTCAAAAAAAATTATGTACGAATTTCATCATTGGCTTGGACATAAAGACGGCGGTGGACTCACCGCCTGTTACGTTGTCCCGAAAATATCTTCGGTGGAAGGTGGGTCAAAGGGACTTAATTGTCTAGACTTGACCTCTGTCTACCCCTGTATTAGGAATTGCGTGAAGATATATATATATATATATATATATATATATATATATATATATATATATATATATATATATATATATATATATATATATATATATATATATATATATATATATATATATATATATATATATATATATATATATATATATATATATATATATATATATATATATATATATATATATATATATATATATATATATATATATATATATATATATTTTAAGATGCTAGGAGTCTGGTTCTTCCAGTAGATTAGGGACGGGGGTAGAGAGAAATGGAGTATCCAACTGTAAAAGATTACAAAACTTACAAGAATAGAAATAGTAAATTCTAATTATTAACTTATAACTTCATTGTGACTTCATGTGAAATGTATAATTTCTACAACTTTTTTTTAATAATAATAATTTTTTTTCTATTCAATGTCGGGTGAGACCCGAGTTCGATTCCCAGGAGGAAAGCTCCTACCAATCAATACTTCGAAACCGTATTATTTTAATGAATGGCTTAAACGCTAAGACTACCTGTTGTGGCTTGGCAAATGCACTTCGGAGAAATATAGGTCAAAAGGTAGTCCATAGTTTTTGTTATAAGTCAGCCTCAAGTTAATAATCTATCTAGACCGAAATGGGGGCAGTTAATAATAATAAAGTCACGATAGTCGAGTGGCAGGGTGGTCGGAATTTCGAGTCAAGAGACCCGAGTTCGATTAGGCAGGCTCGTAACAATGGGTTTTTCCAAAAACTTAGATACGAATTATTTCTTTGGCCTTGAAATTAAAACGGCGACGGACTCACCAATACCAATGAGTTTTTCAAAAAAAATTATGTACGAATTTCATCATTGGCTTGGACATAAAGACGGCGGTGGACTCACCGCCTGTCACGTAGTCCCGAAAATATCTTCGATGGAAGGTGGGTCGAAGGGACTTAAATGTCCTTAAGTGATCTCTGTCTACCCCGGTACTGGGAATTGCGTGAAGATATTTAAATATATATTTGGGATAATACTACAATTGGCATTACAGGTAGTGTATGGGTAAATAAACGGTGGTAGGTTGTAAATAGGTGTTCATCTTTTTGATGTGTCGTTTTTTAGAAAAGACTGTGGTAGTGTTGCGACATTTGTGTGTGTGTGTGCCACATTGGAAGCTACCTAGTGGCAGATTCAGGCAACACATACAAATCCCACATCGCGCTATCGAAGTTCGTACGCTCGACGGATTCGAAGGATAATGGACGGAGTTTAAGTTTTATAAGTCACCATAATCGTGTGGCTGGGTGACAGTAATTCGAATTCAGAGCATTCAACAGATCTGAGCTCGATCCCCCAAGACTCATACCAATGGGTATTTTCAAAAACTTATGCGCTAATTATATTTATTTATTTATTTATTTATTTATTTATTTATTTATTTATTTATTTATTTATTTATTTATTTATTTATTTATTTATTTATTTATTTATTTATTTATTTATTTATTTATTTATTTATTTATTTATTTATTTATTTATTTATTTATTTATTTATTTATTTATTTATTTATTTATTTATTTATTTATTTATTTATTTATTTATTTATTTATTTATTTATTTATTTATTTATTTATTTATTTATTTATTTATTTATTTATTTATTTATTTATTTATTTATTTATTTATTTATTTATTTATTTATTTATTTATTTATTTATTTATTTATTTATTTATTTATTTATTTATTTATTTATTTATTTATTTATTTATTTATTTATTTATTTATTTATTTATTTATTTATTTATTTATTTATTTATTTATTTATTTATTTATTTATTTATTTATTTATTTATTTATTTATTTATTTATTTATTTATTTATTTATTTATTTATTTATTTATTTATTTATTTATTTATTTATTTATTTATTTATTTATTTATTTATTTATTTATTTATTTATTTATTTATTTA
The DNA here is from genome assembly GCA_029286605.1 of Sericinus montela. NCBI lineage: Eukaryota > Metazoa > Arthropoda > Insecta > Lepidoptera > Papilionidae > Sericinus > Sericinus montela. Next base: position 797,313 of record JAGSMR010000108.1, read on the forward strand.
TTTATTTATTTATTTATTTATTTATTTATTTATTTATTTATTTATTTATTTATTTATTTATTTATTTATTTATTTATTTATTTATTTATTTATTTATTTATTTATTTATTTATTTATTTATTTATTTATTTATTTATTTATTTATTTATTTATTTATTTATTTATTTATTTATTTATTTATTTATTTATTTATTTATTTATTTATTTATTTATTTATTTATTTATTTATTTATTTATTTATTTATTTATTTATTTATTTATTTATTTATTTATTTATTTATTTATTTATTTATTTATTTATTTATTTATTTATTTATTTATTTATTTATTTATTTATTTATTTATTTATTTATTTATTTATTTATTTATTTATTTATTTATTTATTTATTTATTTATTTATTTATTTATTTATTTATTTATTTATTTATTTATTTATTTATTTATTTATTTATTTATTTATTTATTTATTTATTTATTTATTTATTTATTTATTTATTTATTTATTTATTTATTTATTTATTTATTTATTTATTTATTTATTTATTTATTTATTTATTTATTTATTTATTTATTTATTTATTTATTTATTTATTTATTTATTTATTTATTTATTTATTTATTTATTTATTTATTTATTTATTTATTTATTTATTTATTTATTTATTTATTTATTTATTTATTTATTTATTTATTTATTTATTTATTTATTTATTTATTTATTTATTTATTTATTTATTTATTTATTTATTTATTTATTTATTTATTTATTTATTTATTTATTTATTTATTTATTTATTTATTTATTTATTTATTTATTTATTTATTTATTTATTTATTTATATATATATATATATATATATATATATATATATATATATATATATATATATATATATATATATATATATATATATATATATATATATATATATATATATATATATATATATATATATATATATATATATATATATATATATATATATATATATATATATATATATATATATATATATATATATATATATATATATATATATATATATATATATATATATATATATATATATATATATATATATATATATATATATATATATATATATATATATATATATATATATATATATATATATATATATATATATATATATATATATATATATATATATATATATATATATATATATATATATATATATATATATATATATATATATATATATATATATATATATATATATATATATATATATATATATATATATATATATATATATATATATATATATATATATATATATATATATATATATATATATATATATATATATATATATATATATATATATATATATATATATATATATATATATATATATATATATATATATATATATATATATATATATATATATATATATATATATATATATATATATATATATATATATATATATATATATATATATATATATATATATATATATATATATATATATATATATATATATATATATATATATATATATATATATATATATATATATATATATATATATATATATATATATATATATATATATATATATATATATATATATATATATATATATATATATATATATATATATATATATATATATATATATATATATATATATATATATATATATATATATATATATATATATATATATATATATATATATATATATATATATATATATATATATATATATATATATATATATATATATATATATATATATATATATATATATATATATATATATATATATATATATATATATATATATATATATATATATATATATATATATATATATATATATATATATATATATATATATATATATATATATATATATATATATATATATATATATATATATATATATATATATATATATATATATATATATATATATATATATATATATATATATATATATATATATATATATATATATATATATATATATATATATATATATATATATATATATATATATATATATATATATATATATATATATATATATATATATATATATATATATATATATATATATATATATATATATATATATATATATATATATATATATATATATATATATATATATATATATATATATATATATATATATATATATATATATATATATATATATATATATATATATATATATATATATGTATGTTTAAAGAGAAAAAATCTCATGTTAATAAATACAGATTAAAATTTTGTCTTAGCGTTTAATGTTTTTCATTGTCGTTATTATATGTATGTTTAAAGAGAAAAAAAATATGTAAAATCATGTTTGTTTACAGAGAAAATTCGTGTAAATAAATACAGATTAAAATTTTATGTATGCGTTCAATTTTTCATTTCTCGTCATATCTGAATTATATTTATTTATATTTATTTATTTAGTAATTTATGTACACACAATATAAATGAAAAAAGAAATATAATAAGAGGAAAAGTTTGTACAAAGGTACTGCTTATTTCTTAAGAAATTTCTTCCAGCAGACCTGAGATTGGAGTATGGATAAATAAAAAGGTAGATTTCGCGCGTACAAATATATTTTATATGTATAAATATGTTTATATTTTGTTTATTGAGAAAAAAATCTCATGTTAATAAACACAGATTAAAATTTTATCTATGCGTTTAATGTTTTCCATCGTCGTTATTTTTTTAATTACATTTTGTTTATAGAGAAAAAAAATCTCATGTTAATAAATACAGATAAAAATTTTGTCTAAGCGTTTAATGTTTTTCATTGTTGTTATTATATGTATGTTTAAAGAGAAAAAAAATATGTAAAATCATGTTTGTTTACAGAGAAAATTCGTGTAAATAAATACAGATTAAAATTTTATGTATGCGTTCAATTTTTTCATTTCTCGCCATATCTGAATTATATTTTATTTATAGAAAAAATCGCATATAAATAAATACATATTAAGTTTTTTCTATGCGTTTAATTTTTTTTATTTGAATTATACTTTTGTTTACAGATAAATTATTTTATTGTGTACCTTGAACTACCAAATCGTTTGAGCAATTTTGGAAAAGTGTTGAAACAAAATCCGTAAAGTTGTCAATTTTACGGATCCTTTTCAATTCTCATCACTAAATTAGTGTTTTGAAAATATTTCAAACTGTTGACAACAAGGAGTGTGGTATTATTGAGCACATTTGTTATGTCTATCTTGGATTATATTACGTTTGAAAACATACTGTCTTACGTTTCGTTAATATTTTCACTTTTAATATTTTGAACTGTCATTTATGTCAAAGTCAAAATATTCATGATAGAATACGATAATTATAAAAGAAGAAGAACAACAGTTATGATTTTTATATTATTAATTAATGAGATCGGAATGTTATTTATGTGTGCGTGATGTTGTGGTAAAAACATACTAGTTCTTTTATGTTAAATATAATCAGGTTTAAATAATTTTCTATATCACTTTGTAGCTTATAAAAATATGCTGCATATTATGGGAAAGGAAACATGGAAAAATAAGAGCTAAAATCCAAATACCGGTTTTTTTGAATAACATACTATTTATTAATTTAGACGACACTTTCGTTTAAAAATGGAATACTTAAGTAATTAACACACCTTTCATTTTACTCTTAAATACATAGACAGGGACAACATCACGTACACTATGCTGATTGCCAAAATAGGTAGCCAAAGCATTAGTCTTATTGAATCATAAACGACGAAGGTACCACAAACATTCAGACCCATGAAAATGCAGAAAAAGTGGTTTTCTGTATTGACTCGTGCGGTAATCCGGAGACCTTAAAGATGACGGCACCCCGAAAACAGGTGTGGTACGCCACTCCCCATCAGAGGTCTAATAACATATTGGATCACACCTTGATCCCTTTGAAGGAAACATAGTATCATTAATTTAATTGTACGGGCCCCGTATGTGCGAAGTCGAAGTCATCTAAATGTTCATTTCCATGTGTATGTATACAATTAAATAAATATTATATATAAATGGGAATAATATCACATACATTGCTCTGGTGATTACCGAGAACATATAGAAATATTTTCTACATTGACCCGACCGGGAATCGTACACGGGATGTCAGATCTGGCGACACCACGAAAACCGTTTGTGACATCTGACATCAGTTTGTGTACGCATGTCCACGGAGGTTATATATATAAATCCAACCAGACTGAGAGACAGGAAAACATAAATTTACCAAAATAAATAGTCAGTAAATATTTTCTTTTGTAACGTTATAATAAATCCAATTTCCTGACGTCTATGATACTTTTACTTGAACTCGAAATTAAATTTGAACTCCCGCGGGAAATTAACATTCGGAACGTCAAAGTTAAACGCGTAACGCGATTTGTATGAGCGTTCGTGTAAAAAAAAAAGAATCATTTTCTATTTTATTTCTCTAGTCTGTAATAATATCGAAGTTCCACATTCTCGTGTATGGTTACCATCTGTGGCTTATTTCTATTTTCAATATTTATTGTAATTAATTACTTTATTATATATATCAAGGTTACTTCATGTACATAATAATAATTTTATTATGTATTTTAATATGCCGTCTCGCTGACGTCTGGTTTGTCGCTTAGACGCCTTCTTACCCAACAAATAAATAAATATCGATAAGTTAAAAAAGGATAAATAAATAAATAAATATCTTCACGCAATTCCCAATACATGGGTAGACAGAGGTCTAGTTTAGACAATTAAGTCCCTTTGACCCACCTTCCACCGAACATATTTTCGGGACAACGTGACAGGTGGTGAGCCCGTCGCCATTTTTGTGTCCAAGCCAAGGATATAATTCGTAAATAAGTTTTTGAAAAACCTATTGGTACGAGCCTGCCACCTGGGGATCGAACTTGGGTCTCTCGACTCTTAGGATAAATAGGTTTAGTTAGTTGCTAACGTCTTCACCACACTACAGTAAATACAGTTATGATTTTATATTATTAATTAATGAGATCGGAATGTTATTTATGTGTGCGTGATGTTGTTGTAAAAACATACTAGTTCTTTTATGTTAAATATAATCAGGTTTAAATAATTTTCTATGTCACTTTGTAGCTTATAAAAATATGCTGCATATTATGTAAAAAACACTATTAACAAAACATGGAAAAATAAGAGCTAAAATCAAATACCGGTTTTGAATAACATACTATTTATTAATTTAGACGACACTTTCGTTTAAAAATGGAATACTTAAGTAATTAACACACCTTTCATTTTACTCTTAAATACATAGACAGGGACAACATCACATACATTATGCTGATTGCCAAAATAGGTAGCCAAAGCATTAGTCTTATTGAATCATAAACGACGAAGATACCACAAACATTCAGACCCATGAAAATGCAGAAAAGTGGTTTTCTACTTTGACCCGCCGGGAGTTGAACCCGTGACCAGAGCTAGAAACACCTTGGAAACCGGCGTGTACGCGACTCTTTCACGGAGGTTGTCCGACATTAGGAACACACGACTATGACATCCCAAACTACCATTTCTAAGCTCTTTCATAGACATTATAGCTTAAAGCATCAGCAAGCAACGAATTAAAGAGAAAAATATCAACTAACACGGACGGGTTCGAACCCGCGAGCTTTGCCGTAACGTGGCTACGCTCTTTCTCTGAGCAACCGTGTCTTACACGCATCAATTGAAATATTAAATCACTTATATATGCTCTTTTGGCATCGGTGCCATCTACCGGAATATATTACAGATTCCAGCTTAAGATTCTTGTCATCCACAAAACATTAATAAAATAACATTTACTAATGTATTTTATTATAACCGTCTCGCTGACGTCTGGTTTGTCGCATAGACGCCTTCTTACCCAACAAATAAATAAATATCGATAAGTTAAAAAAGGATAAATAAATAAATAAATAAATATCTTCACGCAATTCCCAATACATGGGTAGACAGAGGTCTAGTTTAGACAATTAAGTCCCTTTGACCCACCTTCCACCGAAGATATTTTCGGGACAACGTGACAGGTGGTGAGCCCGTCGCCATTTTTGTGTCCAAGCCAAGGATATAATTCGTAAATAAGTTTTTGAAAAACCTATTGGTACGAGCCTGCCACCTGGGGATCGAACTTGGGTCTCTCGACTCTTAGGATAAATAGGTTTAGTTAGTTGCTAACGTCTTCACCACACTACAGTAAATACAGTTATGATTTTCGGCATTGAGTCATTCCTGACTGACCAGTTAATCCTCTTGAATAAAATCTTCAACTTCTCGACATATCTTTGGGTTTTTTTGAGGGCAATTTTAAGTCTAAGTAATTTTTAATTAGTGTATAAAAAGTAAATTGCGAATTTCGAAACGGAATTATCAATTTATAAGGTTATGAAGCCTGTTATATTTATTCGAATCATTTTATCGTTCTATAAATAACTTCACGCAATTCCCAATACAGGGGTAGATAGAGGTCTACTCTAGACAATTAAGTCCTTTTGAACCACATTCCACCGAAGATATTTTCGAGACAACATGACCAGTGGTGAGCCCGTCGTCGTCTTTATGTCCTAGCCAATATAATTCATACACAAGTTTTTGAAAAACCCATTGGTACGAGCCTTCCACTTGGGGATCGAGCACGGGTCTGAAGAGACCCAGGTGAGTCTTGACTGCAGGTGGCAGTCAAGACTCGAAATTCCGTCCACCCAACCACTCTACCATGGTTCTATAATGTGTATAGTAGTATCTCTATGTGAGATATCATCTTAAGAATATGCCAGCCCTTTTCATCCCGTGGGTGTAGAAAGAGATAATTGAGGGAGAATCCTGCAATATATCATTGGCTACCGTCAGATGTTAGAATTAACATTTTGAAAACCGGTCTAAAATACAGCAGACCAGGAATTTGCGTCCTAGCTGCAAAGGTGGTACTTCTGTTAGGAAGGGATTCCAATAATTCGCTCGCCGAGAGCATTGCCGAAAACAGGTGCTCCCACTCCTAAGGCTCGATACCGGTTTACTTAATCTGGTATTATTTGAGATTATCAAAGATTAAGTAAACCGGTATCTTTTTTTTACAACATATAAATAAATACATAGATCGGGACAATATCGTATATGTAGCTTTATTGCTCCGATCCCAATGTATATAGCTGAAGCAGTTGTAAATGCATGAACGAATGAAATAACAATAGATGAACTAATTTATGTAATCAGAAACCATACCACACAATGCCCAGAACCGAGATAATGTAGAGAAGTGGTTTTTCTACTTTGACCCGCCCGGGAGTTGAACCCGTGACCAGAGCTAGAAACACCTTGGAAACCGGCGTGTACGCGACTCTTTCACGGAGGTTGTCCGACATTAGGAACACACGACTATGACATCCCAAACTACCATTTCTAAGCTCTTTCATGGACATTATAGCTTAAAGCATCAGCAAGCAACGAATTAAAGAGAAAAATATCAACTGACACGGACGGGATTCGAACCCGCGAGCTTTGCCGTAACGTGGCTACGCTCTTTTCTCTGAGCAACCGTGTCTTACACGCATCAATTGAAATATTAAATCACTTATATATGCCTCTTTTTTGGCATCGGTGCCATCTACCGGAATATATTACAGATTCCAGCTTAAGATTCTTGTCATCCACAAAACATTAATAAAATAACATTTACTAATGTATTTTTATTAACTTTTAAGAATACGCTGAACTCTTGTTAATAAATTAAAAAGAGAAAAATTCAAAAATTTCAACTGACACGGGCGGGATTCGAACCGGCAACATTTGTTATACCATGGCAAAGCACTCAGGTAAATTCAATAAAAATTGCAGAACATTAAACGAAGTTAAACTATACATAAAAATATTTTCAATGTTGTCATTAAGTTCTTGGCGTCTTTCTTATTTGTCTGTTATGTTTATCGCCTCGCCTCGGTAACCGTCATTTGTGATATATACGTGTGCGTTGGTATTATTATATACATTAGTATATACTTAATGTATATATGTATTGTTATATGTATGTATTGTTATAGATTTTTGCATTAGCATGCTTATGCGAAGACGTAAATTTTGATGAAGACGATACATATTTAGGTTGAAGTTTACGAGATGGCGAAATCGTATGACCAACCGTGTAACCATTACATACGTAACAGCTTTAAAAGTGTCTATAATCGCCTCACTTGGTATGAGGATTGGCGATCACAGTACCAGACAATTGCTGCGGACGCTGCTTCACGCCGCCGTTCTCCTAAATTATGGTTTGGTATTTTTCGAGATGGTAATACTTATTATTATTATTATTCGAGATGGTTATCACGCGATATGATGACAGCTGATAAAATTTAAAGGCTTGGTTGTATTATATGATGCCCCTGGAAAGAAAGAAGTTTGATATTCATACGCCGAATGCAGTAAAAAAAAAGCATAAATTATAATTCTACTCAATGTTTTAATTATAACGGCACACCCTTCCTGCGACCTAAGAGGTAGTTTTTGTGTATTTAAATTATCCAAAAAAACTTTGAGTGTTCTTTGACTTTATTTGCCGGTTTATTTTCCATCAGGGGATCCTTCAGGCATTTGCAATGCTAAAAGGTTAGGTAGTCACAGGTCTAGACAACGGAGAGCAGAGTCTAAAGTTCAAAGTTCAGTTTACTATGGGTGGCGATTATGTCAATCCATCCTTCGGGACAGGAATATATCCTGCAGTGGAGTTTTACAGCCATTATTTAAATTATTTATGCTTATTGTTATTCCTTTTTGAAATATCCCCGAGAGCTCAACCAATCCCTAGATTCGAAACCATTGAAATAAGAAATCAACTCAGAAACCTTAGTAAAACAATACATCTAAATAATATAGAAACATTTAAATACGAAAATACTCATTGTTTATATTCGTGTTGACGCTCGCAGGACACAAGGAAAAACGAATAGAAAATTTCAACGACTCACTGATTTTCCACTTAGCAGGGACAGAGCGCATCACAGCTGATGATCGCCAGTGTAGTTTAGTCTTTGCCGCGATACCGACGACTGCGCGGCTACGTTCGTTTTCGCGCGCTTTTCTTTTGAAGTTTAACTGTTATTTAGGATAATTTTTAATCTATGAATATTTTTATCATATCCATCGTATAATATCACAAGTAAGTGCGCTTATTTTTTTAATATATTATGGCAATTTGATTAACCAAATATATCAGTTTTAAATTAATAGTCATGAAAAATTTAATTTTAAATTAATTGTCTAACGTGCGAGGGACACCTCGCACGTTAGACAAATTCAAACCCAATTTCAAATCCTCCTCAGTGAATAGGTCTTTGCCCTGCAGTCGACATTACAGTACATAGGTCGTTTGTTAGTATCAAAAAACTACGACCCGTATTTTGAAATCCACTAAATTATTAGTCTGCCGTACATGTTACATAAATATACATACGCTTGAAAAACATTTTTAAAAAGGAAAAAAGATTTTTTACGCCTTTCCCACTACAGGGGTAGATAAAAGTCTAGAAAATTAAGTTTCGAACCTCCTTCTACCGAATACATGTTTTGGAACAATTTATGTACGATATAAATCTCACATAAATTTTTGAAAAAACTCATTGCTAGGAGCCTTGGGGATCGAACTTGAGACTCTTGATTCGAATTCCGATCACCCAAGCACTCGGCTATCGTGACTCCTTTTTTTAACGAATGCTAGCAAGAAGTCTTTTAACATTACTAGTATCCCTGGTAGCTCCTCCAACCAAGAAAAGAAAATAAATTTTTTCTATGTATATTTTTATATCTATGTTTTATGAATAAATTGAATTAATTTTATTTTATTCTTGAAGCAAAGCGTACAGCTAATACAAAATACAAACTCAATTACAGTAAAACAATAAAGCCATTTAAAAGCTTCCACAATTATTTAAAAAGAGGGAATCGATAGGTGACATTCATAAATTAAATATTAAATATTTTCTCGGGTTTTGGTGTTTGTAGTACCTTCGTTGTTTTCGATTCCCATACCTCAAGTACTATAGAATCTTATGTACGAATTATAATGTTGGCTTGGACATAAAGACGGCCACGGGCTCACCACCTGTCACGTTGTCCCGAAAATATCTTCGGTGGAAGGTGGGTCGAGGGGACTTAATTGTCTAGACTTCTGTCTACCCCTGTAAAATGAAAAAATATTACAATAACAAAGAAAAGAAAGTACTAAATAAGTAAATTTCGCCACGATGTGAAATTTCTTTGAAGCATTTGCAAATGCAATTTTTTTGGGGATCTTTAGCATCCAAGCAATTTTTTGTTACGTTTTGTTATACGTTAGTTTTGTAGACGTTTTTTTAGCACCGTGTCCATTTCCTGCGAGGTTACCGCTTAAGGAACTAGCTCCTACCAAACCCCGCCCCCTTTCATTCCTTCGGTGTAGTTAAAAGCAACGACGGATAGCTTGAAATAATGATGGATAGCTTGAAAATCAACTCAAAAACAGCAGATCAAATAAGCAGATCGGTGATAAGTAACAGCGTGTAACTTTCGTCTTAAGATACTCTTAAGGTACTGGACGACCACCAATCCACAGTTATGGCAAACCCTCCTTACGGGAGAGACCTGTAACCTGTAGTTGACTTTTGTAGTCCGTATGCATGTATGCTTATACATGAGAGTTTAGTATGAGAGAGAGAGGAGAGAGAAAAGAAAATGAAAGTTTGGAAGAAGAAGAATTACACAAACTTTGCCACCGGCGGGATTCAAACCTGTAGCCTTTGGCTTCTTAGTCACTTGCTATTGTGTCGTCATGTTTCATTAAAATTTTTATTATCCCTGCTAATTTTTTAGGTACATAACTTTACCGATTTAACGTTTACTTTACTTTGATGTACACATTTAGTACACGTTGCCTTCTACAAGGACAGATCTTCACGGCTCGTGAAACTCACATTACTTATTGCTGTTGCAAATAAATGTACTGACGACTTGGGACCATGTAACACAGCCAGCTATGTTTGTTTGTCTGTATAAATTAACCGGCCGGACACTGTAGAAAGTAGTTTGACCTTTTTATAACAGAACCCATTAAATATTTTTCTATTTTACTAAATTGGTTTGTCGAGACAATCTTAATTCATCAATCATTAATCTTTAGTTATTAAAAAGTTAAGTGATTTTGTGAAAAGGGTAGCTACCGGCCAGTTCGGCTGATCGTGACCTGGGGAGGACGTCTCCTCCACAGTGTGCGCTATCGGTAATCGTATATATTCGTGCATCCGTTAGAACTTCGATAGCGAGATGTAGCACGTCGATGTGTTTCCCGAATCCGCCACTTGCGAGCTTCTTATGTGGAGACATAGATGTCACCACATTTATCTTGAGGCGAATACCGTAAATGAATTATGTTCTCACCTATGTGACTTGTGATGGAATATCTCTTTATCAGAAATTGGATATTCCAAAGTCATATACTTTTACTGCAACATGGTAAGTGTTGCCAACTCTTTGTTCAATTACTACTACCTTAATTTCAATAAAATGTGATATTCCGTAAGATCTTAAAAAGTCTTTTAACAATAGTAAAACAATTAAATATCCCGTTGAACTTGAATTGATTGATAAATTCAACAAGAAAGGAATAATATGATACGAAAGGACGTAAAAAAAAGAATAGACAAACTGGAAATTCGAGATCGTTAATTTTTTGCTAAGCTTTCGTTAGAAAAAAAAGTTCAGTACACTTAAATTCGTAATAATGATGATCGTAGATCGAAATTCGTAATAATGTAGTTTCCGACACCTTGCTCATTACATCCTGCTAGCCGTCACCGTTCTGTTGAATTTTGAGTGATACTCGCCATCAGTCGGTAGCCAATTGAATTTTCAAGGCTTTTTATTAATGTACCTCTTATGACACCCATGGAATGAAAAGGTATATGCTTACGCCGTGACTACACGACAAATTTTTTTTATTATGATATAATTAGATAAATTGTAAACGATTACTTAAATATTTATAATGCTAACCCTAGGGATCGCTCCCATGGTGTTTCTAATTATTCTGTGATGAAAATTGTAATCTTTTTAAAAATAGAAAAAGGGGGATACCTGCGGAGTTTCTTTCGCCAGTTTTTTCTTCTTTAGGGTAACCTCATTACGAAACGTTGGTAGATTTAAAAACTTGCAATCGATAAATATCATTTTATATTACTTATGTATCGAAATTTGGCTCGTCAGCTCCCTCACTAGTATATTAAGGCACCGCCTGTATTATTGTTAAATATTTTCCTTACAAACTAAGCAATATGCAACCTCCGTTCCGTGCAAATGAACTCCGTTCAAAGGATAGCGTGCATCTTAGAAAATTTATAATTTATAGCATAGTTGAGAGAGACGGAGCTTCTCTTATTATATTTATATTGGGAGCGTTATTGGGCTTACCACCTGTCACGTTATCCTAAAAATGTTTTCGGTGGAAGGTGGTTCGAAAGGACCTAATTGTCTAGACCTCTATGTACCCGTATATTGGAATGGCATGAAGATATTTTAATTTACAATCTAAAGTTTTGTCAACTCCCGGCTCTCACGTTTCTCTTTCTCTTTTATATAGATGAGTTATCGGCAGTGAGAATATAATGCCAGCACTCAGTTTTATTATCGAATTAAACGTCGATTTACATAAAGCAAAAACCTTATGTTAGGAAGCAGAAATAAATATTTTTACGAGCTCCATGCACGAGTGGAATACTCGTACACGCCGGTTTACATGGCGTCTTCATAGGTCTCGGGTTCGATTTCCAAACGGGTAAATGTAGAAAACCTCTTATCCTACATTATCTAAAGGTCTGGGTGTTTGTGGTACCTTCATTATTTCCATTCCATAACAAAAGTACTTTAGCTACTTTCTTTGGGATCAGAGCAAAGTATATGATGTTGTCTCCTATGTATTTATGTATGTATTATGTTTTATTTACAAGGCTCATCTTCACCTGACCGCACTCGATAACAGATAACTGGCGACCAGAAAATGGATGACAAACCACACTGTGCACACTAATGCCAAATCTGATAAAGATAGCACATCAATGACGAGCAAATACATACACAGATAGGGACAACATCACATACATTGCTCTGATCACAAAGTAAGCAGCTTAAGCACTTGTATTATGGAATCACAAACAACGAAGGCATCACAAACATCCAGACCCGAGGAAATTTCGAAGAAGTGTTTTCTTCATTGACCCGACTAGTAATCTAACCCGAGACCTCTGAGCTAGGGACACCATGAAAACCGCTGTGTACGCCTCGTCCCCGTGGTCTTCTAATAAAGACAAGTACTTTTAAATTCGAGAGGAAACTCTACTGCTCACGATTCAGTTGAACCACGCAGGTTGCTAATTACAGTTAATAAAATAAGAAAATAAATAAATATCTTCACGAAATTCCCAATACAGGGGTAGGCAGAGGTCTAGTCTAGACAATTAAGTCCCTTTGACCCACCTTCCACCGAAGATATTTTCGGGACAACGTGACAGGTGTTAACCTCTCGCCATCTTTATGTCCAAGCCAACGATATGAATCGTACATAGATTTTGAAAAAACCAGTTGGTACGAGCCTGCCAGTTGAAGATCGAACTCGGGTCTCACGACTCGAAATTCCGACCACCCATCCACTCGGCTAACATGACTTCAAATAATTGCAGTTAAATAGCATTACGCACAGACACACGAACGGCAATGATTACACTATAGCTGCGTGTTACGTACGAGTATTGCAACACCATGCACCATATTAGCCAATTTGATTTTCGATCACGTTTAAATACGACATCGGCGTAAGAGCGAACGAATTGTTGGTTTAGCTCATCTCATGCTGCCTTGGTAGCAAATGGCCTTTATATAAGTTGTTCGTAATCGATAAAACCACTATAGCCGTGTGGTTGGGTGATCGGAATTCGAGTCTGGAGATTTGAGTTCGATCCTCAAGTGGCAAGCTCATAGTGATGGGTTTTTTTAACTTGCACGGTTCATATCGTTGGCTTGGACATAAAGACGGCGACGAACTCACCTCCTGTCACATTGTTCCAAAAATATCTTCGGCGAATAGTTGGTCGAAAGGACTTAAATGTCTAGACCTCTGTCTACACCTGTATTGGGTGAAATATCTTCACACCATTTTCAATACAAGAGTAGATAGCGATCTAGACAATGTAGTCCTTTCGATCCACCTTCTACCGAAGACTATTTTTTGGGACAACGTAACAGGTGGTTAGTGTGTCACCGTCTGTAAGTCCAAGCCGATGATATAAATCTTACATGTTTTTGAAAAAAAAAAACATTGGTACGAGCCTGCTACCTGGGGATCGAACTCGAGTCTCTCGACTCGAATTCCGGCTTCATGGAGAAGATGCTCGGCTATGTGGAGAAGACCTGCTCAAAATGTAGTACACTATGGCGACACCTGCCATACTGTACTACATTCTGAGCAGGTCTTCGTGAATGTCGTGATCGTCCGAGATATTCTGGTCCGAAGATGTCAAGTTGTTTTTATCCATTTAAATCTACTTTAAAAAACTCTTGCGTATCGATCTTTCAACATTGCACTGTTTATTTAATATTCCGATCGTGATTTCAATGCGCTTGCCTATTATCTTCATCTGAGTTAATTTGTTTAACTCATATTTTTCTTCTTTTTTTCTTTGCCAGTCGTCCCGTGACGGCTCTCACATTTTTTATATTATGTTAAAATAGATGTTATCACCATATTATACAAATTGACGAAAATTTAATTTAAGTATACATCAACTGCGACTGAGCAAATCGACTCATAAACAAGGCTTTTATGATGCTAATATGTCTCGACGAGCTGGCGGCTCGGGTCTTAAATAATACGTAATCTGAAAGTGAAATTAATTTCCTACAAAAGTAAGAACTTCTAGGAATATTTATCGCCAAACATATGCCCAGATAGTTGTTGTCGGTGGTGGTATACTACCAGGTTTCGAGTGTAGTGGTGGTGGCGCATCCAGTAGAATTATTGCATGCAGCCCACAGCTGCATTTTATCAAACGTCTTTTTTTTTAAAACTTATGTACTTTTTATATCGTTAACACATAAAGATGGCGATCGACTCACCACCTGTGGTGGTGCATTTCTTCTCTTTGGACCAGATAACATATGCCTTTTATTTTTGCATGCGAAATGGTGCAATGTAATTGTTTAATAAAATATTTATAAAATAGTTTTTAGTTGCGTTTTAAGGATAAAATATAAAATTTAGGAAATAAAGGACATAAATTACATGGCGCTACAATAAATATTGTAGCGCCATGTAATACCACCAAGCAAAGGTTGCTGCAGTATAATACGGTCAGTAATGGGAGTAACTCCGATTGAATAATTACCGTAAATAGTTTCGAAATTTCTTTGAAACAGTCAGGTACTATATGAAATGACGTTTACTCAACCCAAGTTCTAAACTTTATTAACTTTTAACACATATTTTTTTACTATTGAATTTGTTTAACGATAACATTTATAACAAAATTCATCTCCCACAGTCCTCCAGCACCGTTCACAATACACGCAGAACAGTAATAAATTTTTAAATTACATTAAATTGTTACTGTTGCATTATGTAGCTCAATTCATTAACAATTAATCTTATACTTCAATTATCACAAGATTTTCTTTTTATTAAAACTGTTTTTCACCGCAATGTCACAACACGGCTAATATTGCCTGGGCCTGGGTGTTTTTTATCCACTCATACCATACTCGTGACTGTCACGATAGCCGAGTGGTTGGGTGCTCGAGATTCGATTCAAGAGACCCGAATATAACCCCTTGGTGGCAGTACCAATGGGTTTTAGCAAAAACCAAAGTATGAATTGCATCGTTGGCTTGGACACAAAGACTACGAGCTCACCTACTAATACGTTGTCTAAAAAAATCTCTTCGGTGGAAGGTGGCCCCAAAGGAAATGAAATGGTGTTATGATTGTCAAAATCAATTTGTACAGTAGTGGCCATATCGCTGAGAAGCGATTTCCTCCAGGCAGCCCGTGAACAAAATACAATTAAAAGCAAGGACTTAGTTTTCTAGTTCCCTGTCTACCCCTGTACTGGGAATAACGTGAAGAAATTTTTCTATTCCATACTCCATCAGTACATACGTATGAATATACCCAAGCAGCCAACTTATCCAGCAGCATGGAAGTGATGGTGTGGCTGATTGGCATTTTGCTGCGCGTGCTGGATCTGCTGCTCGTGCCGGTGTACTGGCTGAAACCGCGCGACCCCCGCCGCCTGCCGCCGCCCCGCTCTCCCCTGCTCCTGCGCAGCGCCACGGACCTCGCGCGCAGCATCCGCGATGGGGAGGTCAGTGCTCTCTCTGGTCAGGAGACGGAGTAAGGCGTTGTATACCTCCTCAACTGTGTTATAGACGTAAGAGTTCACAGCAAACAAAGGGGATGCCCTTTCTATAATGTGCGTGATGCAACTGCACGGAATAGGTTGATAGATATAAAGTTTATTAGTAACTTTACGGAACATAGAGAAATAGATATATCGTCAGTTTCGATATATTTCAGTTCAGATATATCCTTAGTTGTAGTATACGTTTCTATTTC
This sequence comes from Sericinus montela, assembly GCA_029286605.1. Lineage (NCBI taxonomy): Eukaryota > Metazoa > Arthropoda > Insecta > Lepidoptera > Papilionidae > Sericinus > Sericinus montela. The sequence goes on from JAGSMR010000108.1 coordinate 813,987, forward strand.
TATTATATACTATATCTTTACCACAGCCCAGTGGCCAATCGCCTTGTCACTGCGCCAACATCTAAAACCCTCCAAGCGTGTTTTATTTTTTTATAAAAAGAAAGAGGGTGATATATTCCTACGCCTATAAAAAATAGCAAAAGATAATTACAGTACAATACTCACGATTGTTGTAATATAAATAAATGTGGAATAAGTAAAAGTGAATTTTAATGTGTTTAATAACAGTATAACTTTTTTTATATAGCTAACAAGCGAGGAAGTGGTAACTACGTTTATTGAGCGTGTGAAAGAGGTAAACCCTTACCTAAATGCCGTGGTGGAGGATCGATTCCAAGATGCCGTCGAGGAGGCGCGGGAGCTGGACCGGCAGCTAGCGGAGGCGAGGAGGAATGGAAGTCTAGAGGAGCTGCTGAAAGATAAGCCACTGTATGGTGTGCCATTCACAGTTAAAGAGAGTTGCTCTCTAGCTGGTGAGTTTCATTTCATTGCTTAGACCTTGAAGTCGACTAATTAACGTTACCAAATTTCTATTCTAAGTATCGTTATTTAACGCTGTTTTATAATATTATAATTGTAACGTTTAAACATGTTTATCGTTGATCTGGTAACGTTATAAAGATAATAATGTAATGCCGTAGTACCGTTCATTGTTGACTTGTCGCGTACAATTTGGTGATTTATAGTTACGTCCTAGCTTAGAATAAAAGAAGGAAAAAGACGAAAATTAGTAATTTGTAATAAAATGCCGCAGTAATCTTAATTACAATAACTGCAATCTCACTGGGAGGTTAGATATGGTACAGTTTCGTTCTTATATCCCACATTTTTACGGAGGATAATTTTTATTAACGATATGAATCGCACAAAAGTTTCGAAAAAACTAATTGATATTACACTCCTGGTGATCGAACTTAAACATTAATTCACCTAAGATTGGAAGAAAGAATTTCATCATAGAACTACTACAATAACTCTTTATAAGAGCTTTTAATTTATTTTCAGTTCTAACAGTTCGGCTATTTGTAAATTAATTATTTCTAATTTAGCAACTATCAATAATTAAATAGTAATCAATAATTTTACTTACTAAGTAGTAAAATATTTTGGTGATGGGCTCACCACCTGTCACGTTGTCCCGAAAATATTTTCGGTTTAAGGTGGGTCAATTGTCTAGACTAGAGCTCTGTCTACATAGGCGTGAAGATATTTATTTATAATAATTTTAGTAAAGTACTTCACTTGACAGCAGCATCGTGCTATTTGCTATTTATGTGTCTAACTTTATCATTTTCCTATATGTGAAAACTTAAAATTAGCTCTTAGTTTTCTAGTCCAAAATAAAATAAGTGAAATTACAATTGTATTGCACAATTTTAATTATGTAACATTATCTAAAATAGCGTTAATACGCTTTGTAACGTAACATAACGTGTTTAGGAAGAGTTAGCGTTAACAATTTACCTATAACGCGGGCAGGGCTATCGGACGCGGTGGGTAGTGCAGGGCGCAGGGGCTCGCGCGCGGCGCGTGACGGTGACGCGGTGAGCTTGACGCGCGCCGCGGGCGGCGTGGCGCTGCTGGTGAGCTGCACGCCCGAGCTGTGCCTGGGCTGGGAGACCAGCAGTCTGCTGCACGGCACCACCAACAACCCATACCGCCTCGACTGCACCCCGGGCGGCTCCTCCGGTGGCGAGGCAAGTCAACTCCTGACTAACATCTTCACGCATTTCAGGGAAAATTCTATTTAATTCTTTCCGCTCGCACTTCATCGGATGTTAATTTGGATATCGTGACGGGTGGTGAGCTTCTAACTGTCGTAATGAACAAACCCAGCATACAAATAGGTATCTTCCTCCTGAGGTTGGAACTCAATCCTCCTAATTCCACTTCAAAACAACGGCGTGTGTAAGAAAAATTTTAAATCTATTTTTTAAATTGTACTTGTTGTTTTTATATTATAATATTATATATCTTCATGCAATTCCCAATACAGGAGTAGACAGAGGTCTAGTCTAGACAATTAAGTCCCTTAGACCCACCTTCCACCTAAGATATTTTCGGGATTACGTGGTGAGCCCGTCGCCGTCTTTATATCCAAGCTAACGATACAATTCGTACATAACAAACCCATTGGTACGAGCCTGCCACCTGGGGATCGAACTCGGATCTCTCGATTCGGCTATCGCGACTTATTGTACATAAGATTCTGTATCTAAGTTTCTAGATTCTAATTCTGTATCTAATCTGTACATAAGATTTACATAAGATTCTGTAGGATTCCTACCCGTTACAGACAGAGTCTAAAAATCTAATATACATTTCGTGCTAGCCTCGAACGAAAACAGTTGTCCTTATAGCCTCGGCCGCATCTTAGATTACTATCGAGGTGCGCGTTTTGGCATACTTCCAAACATGTACACAAATGTACATGATGTCCATTATAAAATAATTATTATTGAGATAGAAAAGTTACCTTGCAAGTTGGTGGTCACAATAAGTCTTTCATTAGTTTTATGATTTATGATTCACAATTTTATTGATTTTTAAAGCATATTTATGCTGAACTTTTATGTTATTTATGTTAAAATTTTTTCTCTTTAATTTAATAATCTTTAAAGTTGTTATTGAATAATTACTTCGCATCATTGCGCATGCAAATATAAAAAGTATATGTTACTCAAAACAAGGAATTCTCAAGCGAAATTCGCTTGAGAATGCCTAGTTATGGTTTGGTCGTGGTGCATACAGTGGAATTAGTGCACGCATCTGTGGGAGGGAGAGTGGTGCTCTTCTTCTCCTCGGACCAGGTACAATATACCTTTTTATATTTGGTACCATACATCATACCAGGTACCATATACCTTTTTAACTTTAAAATGAATTTCCGCAAAGTAACGCTTGAGTTAATTAACTATCAATATCTTTAGTTAAAAATTTTACTTAGGCGTCTGTGAGTGCTTTGACCAGACTTATTATTCAAAAGATCTACCAATCGACAGAAGATCTACCAATCGGCAGATGATCTAAAAGTAAACTATTTAAAAGATCATTTAAATAAATAAATATATACATAGATAGGGACGCCATAATACAGATTGCTTTGATCCAAAAGTAGGCAGCTAAAGCATTTGTTTTATGAAATCGTAAACAACGAAGCTACCACAAACACCCAGATCTGAGACAATGAAAAAAAAGTGGATTTCTACATTGACCCATCTGGTAATCGAACCCGGGATCTCAGAGATGACGACACCTTGAAAACTGGTGTGTATGATACTCAGGTCGTCAAATAGTGAGGCTACAGGTTCATGTCCATATTTTAAAATTCCATTGGTAGAAAGCGTAGCATTTTGCTCGATACACATGTTGCTATATCAACTGTTTGCATACGTAGTGGATATATAGTCTTTGTTTGTCGTTGACAGTACCACGCTAAATAAGGGGTTCGACAAACTATCTCGAGAAAACTTTTTAAGACGCAGTGGGTGATTTTTGTACATAAATAAATATTTTCACGCATTTCCCAATACCGGGGTAGACATAGGTCTAGTCTAGACAATTAAGTCCCTTCGATCCACCTTCCACCGAAGATATTTTCGGGACAACATGACAGGTGGTGAGCCCGTCGCCGTCTTTATGTCCAAGCCAACGATTTAATTCGTACAAAAATTTTTGAAAAACTCATTGGATCAAAACTCATTGTGGAGAGCCTGCCACCTGGGGATCGAACTTGGATCTTTTGACTCAAAATTCAGACCACCCAACCATTCGGCTACCGTGACTTCTTTCGTCACGACTCACTTCTGATTTTTGGATAGTTAATTTTATATTCCTGTCACCGATGCACACCCAATGCGCGCGGAATGATTTTTGTTGCGGACGAGAATTGTTGCGTGGAGTGTTGACTTATGTAAAACTTTTAACAACAAACAAAAAAATCTTTTTGGTCGGTTCAAATTTTGATCAAATGTATATATTTTATATATCTCTATAGTAAACTAACCCATAAATCACTAATTAAGTATAAAATTCTCATTAGGATGAATGAATTGGCCAGAAAATGAGGTAGCTGCTGTACACCATTAAGAAGTTACTCTTAATTTTATATTGTTGGCATGGACATAAAGACGGTGACAGGTTAACCACTTGTCACATTGTCCCATAAAATGTCTTCCGTAAAATGTGGGTTTAAAGGACTTAATTGTCTAGACCTCTGTCTACCCCAGTATTGGAAACAAATTTGTTTTTCTCTAAGCAACGTGTTTAATGTCTAGAGAGGTCGTGGTACTTCCCCGGACGAGCCGGCCCATTCATGCAACAACAAAAGGTGATGCGTGGCTCTACCACTCTTACATGACGGCCTGTTAAGGTCCACTGCAGGACATAGGCCTCTCCCTTAGGGAGGGTTTGCCATAATCGCCACGCTTGGCAAGCGGATTTGCGAATGCAGTACCTAGTGCTGCCCATCTTCGATCTGATGATTTTGGTCTGATATTTTTAGAGATGTACATCCCGCCATCTATCGGTTGCCATAACGATAATCAAGGCTGTTTCCCTTAGGCGCCATTTACGGCACGAACGGGAAGAAAGGGAGTGACAATGTTCTTACACCATTACCACACAGTATATTACATTTAATTAATAAATTGGTAAATTACATTGAATGAATTAAAGTATGCACCGTTGTTATCTATGCACTTTTGCCATCTCATAGGTAGTTAATTGATCCCTTTATGAAAAAAATAAAACTATGAGGGCGAGAATCAATAAACTGTTTGAAGGCGGTATGGACTGCCGCATTGGAGTTGAATTTCTTTCAATTCCACTATTAGGAATGGTAGGTGGTAGGTGTAAACCACACGGTCCTACCACGACGTATACACGACGTGCAAATAATATGTTTACACACACGATGTGTACTAACACTGTAACTCGTGGTTGCGTTGTGTACACACGACAAATATAGTTTTAATGATGCCATTACGTTATTGCTTGCTGAGTGACGCCTTAGTCAGAATATCCTATTAATAGTTACATGGTTCGTAAAGCCTAAAATTATATTTACTTTTAGGCGTTACGATTACATTTACTTTTATATTTACGATTATAATTATATGGGTAGACAGAAGTCTAGTAAAGACAATTAAGTCCCTTCGACACACCTTCCACCGAAGATATTTTCAGGACAACGTGACAGGTGGTGAGCCCGTCGCCGTCTTTATGTCCAAGCCAACGATATAATTCGTACATAAGGTTTTTAAAAAGCCATTGGTACGAGTCTGCCACCTGGGGATCGAACTCGGAGTTAATGACTCGAAATTCCGACTCCAGGTAGATAGATATTATGTAATAAGTTTTATAGCAACATGTAGAGTTATTTTGTAAATGGAATTATGTTGGTGCAGGCTGCACTGCTGGCGAGCGCTGCATCTCCGCTGAGCGTATCTTCTGACATCGCGGGTTCCATCCGCATCCCTGCTGCCTTCTGCGGTCTCTTCGGACACAAGCCCACGCCCGGTGAGAGCACACCTTCTGTTCTGCACTGTACTGTACTATACCGTACAGTACCGTACTGCATCGTACTGTACCATCGCGGGCTCCTGTTTTACTACTTTTTATGTTTAAATATTACTAAATTTTTCTCATGCATTTGACTGTATAAATGTTTCCCTTCTCTTATCAAAGCTGCATTACTATGGATTCAGTAGCAGCGCCATACAATGGTTCGATAGTTATTTTAAAAACCGACTACAAACTGTAGAACTGAGCGATGACCGAGGAATATTAATACGTTCGCAATCAAAAAAAAAATCAAAGCCGGTGCGCCCCAGGGAATCAACCTGGCTCCAACATTGTTTTCAGTGTACAGTGCCGACTTAGTAAAAAACATTAAGCACTGTAAATTTCATTTATACGCAGATGATTTGCAAGTCTACACGTCATGTAATCCGCGTGTCGTCGTTAATAAAATCAACGAAGACCTCGAAAGCATAGCCACGTGGTGCGACTCAAACTGCCTTGTACTAAACGGAACTAAATCTAAACTACTAATTATGGGTTCTAAAAATCAGATAAAAAATATATCAGAAAGAGGGGCATGCATCCAAATTCGAGGGGAAATCGTAGAACGTGTAAATGAGATTCGCAATCTGGGCTTACTAATGGATGACAAACTACAGTTTGAGAACCACATACTAAGTACTAGCAGAAACTGCTTTTATAGACTTAAGGTTCTTTATCAAATAAGGGAGTTTTTAAATACGGATATTCGGGTAAAATTGTGTGACACTCTTGTCCTTTCAAAATTTAATTATATGGACATTGTATATGGCCCGAGACTCTTAGCGCGGTCGCGACGTCTAGTGCAACGTGTTCAAAATGCATGTGCAAGATTTAGTTTTACAATACCGCCCCGCACGCACGTCACCCCTTTCATTAACAATGCCAAAATGTTAAAAATGGAATATCGTCGAAAACTGCACATGGCAACTCTCCTATTCGGGGTATTAAAAAATAAAACACTTCCTTATCTTGCTGACAAACTCATATGGTCACGTGATGTAAAAACTTACAATACGCGTACTAGAGGGAATACTCTCGTCGTGCCTCGTCACCGCACTCACGCTTTCCGAGGAAGTTTCAAATACGCCACATCCAAGTGCTGGAACGATGTACCGCCTCCATTGCGAAATCTGAAAGCAGTACACACATTTAAAAATAAATGCAGAACACAATTACTGCAAAGTCAGATTAACTCATCGTAACCTCATCGTCATAGATTTTTAACAACGGAGCATTAAAATCGTCCTCTTGAATGCCTTGTTTTTGTCTTGTTATATTCTTTTACATACATACATACATATAATCACGCCTCTTTCCCGCAGCGGCAGGCAGAGAACACTTCCTTCCACTTTCTACGATCCCTACATACTTGTTTCGCTTCGTCCACTTTCATTATTCCCTTCATACATTTTCTTCGATTCAGGGTACTCTTGAACTGGCCTTTTTTCAGGACGTCCCTGATTTGGTCTCGAAACGTCCGCCTAGGTCTTCCCCTTCCTACACTTCCATTCACACTTACGCCTTATATGCTTTTTTCCTCAATCGTTCATCATTCATTCTCTAGACATGGCCAAACAATCTCAGCATATCTTTCTCAATTTAAGTCCTTTGGATGGATCGGATTGTAATAGAAGAATCAGGTGTTGGCTTAGGGCAGTGTCTCTGTGTATGTATGTATTAAGTAAGATGCGAGCGTACCGCGGCACGTAGGCGTGTTTCTATGTATGTACACATGTGTATTGATTGAGATGCGAGCGTACCGCAACACGTAGGCGTGTCTCTATGTATGTGCACATGTGTATTGATTGAGATGCGAGCGTACCGCAACACGTAGGCGTGTCTCTATGTATGTACACATGTGTATTGAGTGAGATGCGAGCGTACCGCAACACGTAGGCGTGTCTCTATGTATGTACACATGTGTATTGAGTGAGATGCGAGCGTACGGCGGCACGTAGGCGTGTCTCTATGTATGTACACATGTGTATTGAGTGAGATGCGAGCGTACGGCGGCACGTAGGCGTGGTGTCTGTGCGCGGACACGTGCCGGCGCTGCGCGACGCGCGCTTCCGCCGCTTCCTCGCGCTGGGCCCGGCCGCGCGCCACGCGCACGACCTGGCGCCGCTGCTGCGCGTCATGGCCGGCGGGAACGGCCGCTTGCTCGCTCTGGACGAGCCCGTCGATGTCTCCAAAATTAAGGTGAGGCTCTCATACCTTGGTAGTTTGTCTTCCGCTGGATGTATATTGTTGTTTTTTTTTTATGGAAAAGGGAGGCAAACGAGCAGGAGGCTCGCGTGATGGTAAGCGATCACCGCCGCCCATGAACACCCGCAATACCCGAGGCATAGCAGATGCGTTGCCGGCCGTGCGTGGGCCTCCGGTTACCTGCTCTCACCAGACGAAACGCAGAAGTTTGTTAGACTTGTACTTCACGCCGGTATTCTGTGAGGTCGTGGTACTTCCCCGGTCGAGCCGGCCCATTCATGCAACAACAAAAGCTGATGCGTGGCTCTACCACTGTTAAAACTACTATTGTGGCGTTTTCATGAAATTAAAGGATGACATAGATGACGCGAGACATAGAGACATAGAGTCGCTTTAAATTCGAACCCGAATAGAAAAGAAAACGACGCCGGTCAATACGCGTCGCACAAATCGTTGCAACTTATTCCTTAGTTATCAGTTGAATTTTATCGTATAATTGTAAACTTTAATCAGGACCAATACACGTTATTATAGCAAAGGAGCTTCATTCGTGACCAAAATAAATAACAAGTCATATAGTACAGAACGTATATCCAAGAGTCCTACTGCATCCAGGATAGGAACTTTGACAGCTATATAAATAGTAATAGCGTCTGTGTCACTATCGAAAGACCAAAAAAATGCCCGAACCTCTGATTCCCCAGCAACGGAGATGCGTGAATATATAAATAAATAACACAGATTAGCAGAAGTCGATTGAAGTAGTACAATATTACAGGTTTATTACATGACGGAGGCTTCAAACTCCATAGCTCTGATGCCGGTGCAACAGTGCATCAAAGATGGCGTCCGAAGCGCCGCCCGCTATTTGCAGAGCGAATGCGGCGCGCAGCTCTGCGAGGTGAGCGGCTCACAGAGCTCTGTATAGTTCTTCTTCTCTTTCTCCTTCTTTACAGCTTCTCAGCAGTGCACTGCTAAACGTAGGCCCTCCCTCAAAGTACTCTCTTGAGCCACCTACATCCATTGATCTCCCGCCACTTTGTCGCTATCATGTTTTGAATAAAACATTTGAGGTAACTATAATTCTAATTGTATGATAGTCGCCATAGCCAATGGTTGTGTGGTCAGAATTTGAGTCAAGAGGCCAGAGTTCGATACCTAGGTGGCAGGCTCGTACCAAATGGCTATATTGCATTGTACGTAAACGTTACATTACATACTAATTGAGAGCTTATTTATATTTAAGTCTCTTATTATTAAAGACTTTTTTATTATTTTTATACGTTATTTTTTATAAGTTATTAATTTAATTAGAAAGTGAATTTTATTTTCAGAAAAAATTTGCAGAATTTGAGGACTCTGTGGAGATGTCCGTGTCGCTGTTCTTCTCTATGAAAGACATTCCCAACCTTCTGCAAGACCCCGCGAATCCTAAAGCAAGTGTGGCAAATTTATTTATATACATACTATATATATTTATTTATATGTACACACACTACTTATTTATTTTCCACATAAGAATACACTCTTCTATTAAAAATACACTTTTCTAACTAGCCACGATAGCCGAGTAGTTGGGTGATCGACATTCGAGTCAAGATACCCGAGTTCGAGCACTTCGTGGTACGCTCGTACCAATGTTTTTTTAAATATGACGTACCATTTATATCGAAAGCTTGGCCATAAAGACGGCTAACTTTGACTCATGTACGTTGTCTGTAAAATGTCTTCGGTGACTGGACCTCTGGGCTACTCCAGTATTGTAAATATCGTTAGCATATTTTTATTGTATCCGCAGAGAGATAAGAGTTTGATAGTGGAACTATTAAAACACTTGTTTGGCGGTGCCACAATATCTCTGCAAGGGCTGGGGTTCGCTCTAATAAACCGGACCAAACTGTTCATATCGAAGTCAAGACGGGAGTTCTACCAGCGGAAAGCTGAAAAGTTCCGACAGGAGATCGTGGTAAGAATTATTTATTTATGGTTTACACCTTATACTTTAGGGCTGCAATGGGCGGCATCAATGCCTGGTGGTATTCCCTACCATTGAAATACTCATGGCAACCCTACACGACGCGGGGAAGCGACGAGAATTAATCTTTGCGCTTGGGCTCTAGCTGAACTTACTAAGTACTTTGAATTGGCTAACTGCATGTTAGTTGTATGCATACATACATACATATCGGGCTGTTAAAGTCCACTTCAGGACATAGACCTCTCCCATAGAGAGGATTTGCCATAATCGCCACGCTTGGCAAGCTGATTGGCGATCGCAGTACCAGACCACTCGCACCTCATACGCTGCTGTCATCTTCGGTCTGATAATTTTGGTCTGTTATTTAACCCGCCATCCATAGGTTGCCATAACGACATTCAAGGCTGTTTCCCTTAGTCCTCGGTAATATTGGTCGGTGATAATATCATTACGTCGTTACCACATGGTAGTTGTTAACTCGGAACCTTGGAGCTGGCGATCCCATGAAAACCGGTGTGCAAGCCGGGTCCACCGAGGTCTGAAAAATTATTTTTAAGCTTATTAAGGCATAAGAATATACCGCCTCTTTCTTCCAGTAGATGCCGTTAGAGATGACTAAAGAGTTTTTCTCGTAACGAGTAATGGCTGCCGACAAATAGCAGGATAGCTATATCGAAAATTGACAGATCGGTTGGACGTAGCAGCAGCGTCGAAGCTGAGACCCTCAATCCATTTCTGCAACAAGTCCAACACACATTGCCAAGCGTGGCGGTGGTGGCAAGTCCTCCAAATGATGGAGGATGTTCAGCAGTTGACTGAAGTGAAGTGATTGTTGCCATTAATAATTTCATACATAATGTCATAGATCTAATGTACTCATATAGAGTAATTTAAAATAATTTTAGGGTGGGAAAGATGCCGAAAGTAGTTTCAATTCAAAATTACAAAATTTTTTTAAAGGAAAAAAAATGGCAACGGTAATTTAAAGACAAAGGCGTTGATGTAGTCTTTGCTGCTATTATATTTGTAGGCACATAATAAATAGGCTTTAAGCGTAGCCAAAATCAATTGACACAAACCATACTATGACAGTAGCTTAAATAATCCTATTTTAAATATTTTCCCTAAAAAGTCACGATAGCCGAGTGGTTGGGTGGTCGGAATTTCGAGTCAATAGGACCAATGGGTTTTTCAAAAACTTATGTACGAATATTGTTGGCTTGGACATCAAGACGGCGACGGGCTCACCGCCTGACACGTTGTCCCGAAAACATCTTTGGTGGAAGGTGGGTCGAAGGGACTTAATTGTCTAGACTCGACCTTTGTCTACCCCTGTATTGGGAAGTACGTGAAGATATTTTTTTTCTTCATATCTAACACAATTCGGCAGAGCACATTAGGGTCGAATGGCGTGCTGCTCTACCCCGCGCACTGCGGGCAGGCGCACCGGCACGGGCTCGTGTTCGCGCGCGCGGCCGGCGTGCTGTACTGCATGCCGCCCAACGTGCTGCGCCTGCCCGCCACCGCCGTGCCGCTCGGCGAGCGCGCCGGGCTGCCGCTCGCCGTACAGGTACAGTACGTACAGGTACAGTACGTACAGGTACAGTACGTACAGGTACAGTACGTACGGGTACAGTGCTGTACCGCATGCCGCCCAACGTGCTGCGCCTGCCGCCACCGCCGTGCCGCTCGGCGAGCGCGCGCCGGGCTGCCGCTCGCCGTACAGGTACAGTACGTACAGGTACAGTACGTACAGGTACAGTACGTACAGGTACAGTACGTACAGGTACAGTACGTACAGGTACAGTACGTACAGGTACAGTGCTGTACTGCATGCCGCCCAACGTGCTGCGCCTGCCCGCCACCGCCGTGCCGCTCGGCGAGCGCGCCGGGCTGCCGCTCGCCGTACAGGTACAGTACGTACAGGTACAGTACGTACAGGTACAGTACGTACGGGTACGGTACGTACGGGTACGGTACGTACGGGTACGGTACGTACAGGTACAGTACGTACAGGTACGGTACGTACGGGTACAGTACGTACAGGTACAGTACATACAGGTACAGTGCTGTACTGCATGCCGTAACGTGCTGCGCCTGCCGCCACCGCCGTGCCGCTCGGCGAGCGCCGGGCTGCCGCTCGCCGTACGGGTACGGTACGTACGGGTGCAGTACGTACGGGTACGGTACGTACGGGTACAGTACGTACAGGCACAGTACGTACAGGTACGGTACGTACGGGTGCAGTACGTACGGGTGCAGTACGTACGGGTACAGTGCGTACGGGTACAGTGCTGTGCTGCATGCCGCCCAACGTGCTGCGCCTGCCCGCCACCGCCGTGCCGCTCGGCGAGCGCCGGGCTGCCGCTCGCCGTACAGGTACAGCACGTACGGGTACAGCACGTACAGGTACAGCACGTACGGGTACGGTACGTACGGGTACGGTACGTACAGGTACGGTACGTACGGGTACCGGTACGTACGGGTACGGTGCTGTGCTGCATGCCGCCAACGTGCTGCGCCTGCCCGCCACCGCCGTGCCGCTCGGCGAGCGCGCGCCGGGCTGCCGCTCGCCGTACGGGTACAGTACGTACGGGTACCAGTACGTACGGGTACCGGTACGTACGGGTGCAGTACGTACAGGTGCAGTACGTACGGGTACCAGTACGTACGGGTACAGTGCTGTACCGCATGCCGCCCAACGTGCTGCGCCTGCCGCCACCGCCGTGCCGCTCGGCGAGCGCCGGGCTGCCGCTCGCCGTACGGGTGCAGTACGTACAGGTACCAGTACGTACAGGTACAGCACGTACAGGTACAGTGCGTACGGGTACAGTACGTGCAGGTACAGTACGTACAGGTACGGTACGTACGGGTACCAGTACGTACGGGTACAGTGCGATACGGGTACAGTGCTGTGCTGCATGCCGCCCAACGTGCTGCGCCTGCCCGCCACCGCCGTGCCGCTCGGCGAGCGCGCCGGGCTGCCGCTCGCCGTACGGGTACGGTACGTACAGGTACAGTGCGTACGGGTACGGTACGTACGGGTACGGTGCGTACGGGTACAGTGCTGTACTGCATGCCGTAACGTGCTGCGCCTGCCGCCACCGCCGTGCCGCTCGGCGAGCGCGCCGGGCTGCTGCTCGCCGTACAGGTACAGCACGTACAGGTACAGTACGCAGGTACAGTACGTACGGGTACAGTACGTACAGGTACAGTACGTACGGGTACAGTGCTGTACTGCATGCCGCCCAACGTGCTGCGCCTGCCCGCCACCGCCGTGCCGCTCGGCGAGCGCGCGCCGGGCTGCCGCTCGCCGTACAGGCACAGTACGTACAGGTACAGTACGTACGGGTGCAGTACGTACAGGTACAGTACGTACAGGTACAGTACGTACAGGTGCAGTACGTACGGGTACAGTGCTGTACCGCATGCCGCCCAACGTGCTGCGCCTGCCCGCCACCGCCGTGCCGCTCGGCGAGCGCGCCGGCTGCCGCTCGCCGTACAGGTACAGTACGCACAGGTACAGTACGCACAGGTACAGTACATACAGGTACAGTACGTACAGGTGCAGTACGTACAGGTACAGTACGCAGGTACAGTACATACAGGTACAGTACGTGCAGGTACAGTACGTACAGGTACAGTACGTACAGGTACAGTGCTGTACTGCATGCCGCCCAACGTGCTGCGCCTGCCCGCCACCGTTGTGCCGCTCGGCGAGCGCCGGGCTGCCGCTCGCCGTACAGGCACAGTACGTACAGGTACAGCACGTACAGGCACAGTACGTACAGGTACAGTACGTACAGGTACAGCACGTACAGGTACAGTACGTGCAGGTACAGTGCTGTGCTGCATGCCGCCCAACGTGCTGCGCCTGCCTGCCACCGCCGTGCCGCTCGGCGAGCGCGCTGGCTGCCGCTCGCCGTACAGGTACAGTACGTGCAGGTACAGTACGTACAGGTACAGTACGTACAGGTACAGTGCTGTACTGCATGCCGCCCAACGTGCTGCGCCTGCCCGCCACCGTTGTGCCGCTCGGCGAGCGCGCGCCGGGCTGCCGCTCGCCGTACAGGTACAGTACGTACAGGCACAGTACGTACAGGTACAGCACGTACAGGCACAGTACGTACAGGTACAGCACGTACGGGTACAGTACGTACAGGTACAGCACGTACAGGTACAGTGCGTACAGGTACAGTGCTGTACCGCATGCCGCCCAACGTGCTGCGCCTGCCTGCCACCGTTGTGCCGCTCGGCGAGCGCGCCGGGCTGCTGCTCGCCGTACAGGTACGGTACGTACGGGTACCGGTACGTACGGGTACAGTGCGTACAGGTACAGTACGCAGGTACAGTACGTACAGGTACAGTACGTACAGGTACAGCACGTACAGGTACAGTGCTGTACCGTATGCCGCCCAACGTGCTGCGCCTGCCCGCCACCGCCGTGCCGCTCGGCGAGCGCGCCGGCTGCCGCTCGCCGTACAGGCACAGTACGTACAGGCACAGTACGTACAGGTACAGTACGTACAGGTACAGCACGTACAGGTACAGTGCTGTACCGTATGCCGCCCAACGTGCTGCGCCTGCCCGCCACCGCCGTGCCGCTCGGCGAGCGCCGGGCTGCCGCTCGCCGTACAGGTACAGTACGTACAGGTACAGTACGTACAGGTAATAGTACGTACAGGTACAGCACGTACAGGTACAGCACGTACAGGTACAGTGCTGTGCTGCATGCCGCCCAACGTGCTGCGCCTGCCCGCCACCGCCGTGCCGCTCGGCGAGCGCGCCGGGCTGCCGCTCGCCGTACGGGTGCAGTACGTACAGGCACAGTACGTACAGGTAATAGTACGTACAGGTACAGTACGTACAGGCACAGTACGTACAGGTACAGCACGTACAGGCACAGTACGTACAGGTACAGTGCTGTACCGTATGCCGCCCAACGTGTTGCGCCTGCCCGCCACCGTTGTGCCGCTCGGCGAGCGCGCCGGGCTGCCGCTCGCCGTACAGGTACAGTACGCACAGGTACAGTACGTACAGGCACAGTACGTACAGGTACCAGTACGTACGGGTACAGTACGTACAGGTACAGTACGTACGGGTACAGTACGTACGGGTACAGTACGTACAGGTAATAGTACGTACAGGTACAGCACGTACAGGTACAGTGCTGTACTGCATGCCGCCCAACGTGTTGCGCCTGCCCGCCACCGTTGTGCCGCTCGGCGAGCGCGCCGGGCTGCCGCTCGCCGTACAGGTACAGTACGTACAGGTACAGTACGTACAGGTACAGTACGTACAGGTACAGTACGTACAGGTACAGTGCTGTACTGCATGCCGCCCAACGTGCTGCGCCTGCCGCCACCGCCGTGCCGCTCGGCGAGCGCGCTGGCTGCCGCTCGCCGTACAGGCACAGTACGTACAGGTACAGCACGTACGGGTACAGCACGTACAGGTACAGTGCTGTACTGCATGCCGCCCAACGTGCTGCGCCTGCCGCCACCGCCGTGCCGCTCGGCGAGCGCGCTGGCTGCCGCTCGCCGTACGGGTACAGTACGTACAGGTACAGTACGTACAGGTACAGTACGTACAGGCACAGTACGTACAGGTACAGTACGTACGGGTGCAGTACGTACGGGTGCAGTGCGTACGGGTACAGTGCTGTACTGCATGCCGCCCAACGTGCTGCGCCTGCCCGCCACCGCCGTGCCGCTCGGCGAGCGCGCCGGGCTGCCGCTCGCCGTACGGGTACAGTGCGTACGGGTACAGTACGTACGGGTACAGTACGTACAGGTACAGTACGTACAGGTACAGCACGTACAGGTACAGCACGTACGGGTACAGTGCTGTACTGCATGCCGCCCAACGTGCTGCGCCTGCCCGCCACCGCCGTGCCGCTCGGCGAGCGCGCCGGGCTGCCGCTCGCCGTACAGGTACAGCACGTACAGGTACAGCACGTACGGGTACGGTACGTACGGGTACGGTACGTACGGGTACAGTACGTACAGGTACAGTACGTACGGGTACAGTACGTACGGGTACGGTACGTACGGGTACGGTACGTACGGGTACAGTACGTACAGGTACAGCACGTACGGGTACAGTACGTACAGGTACAGTGCTGTACTGCATGCCGCCCAACGTGCTGCGCCTGCCCGCCACCGCCGTGCCGCTCGGCGAGCGCGCCGGGCTGCCGCTCGCCGTACAGGTACAGTACGTACAGGTACAGTACGTACAGGTACAGTACGTACAGGTACAGTACGTACAGGTACAGTACGTACAGGTACAGTACGTACAGGTACAGTGCTGTACTGCATGCCGCCCAACGTGCTGCGCCTGCCCGCCACCGCCGTGCCGCTCGGCGAGCGCGCCGGGCTGCCGCTCGCCGTACAGGTACAGTACGTACAGGTACAGTACGTACAGGTACAGTGCTGTACTGCATGCCGCCCAACGTGCTGCGCCTGCCCGCCACCGCCGTGCCGCTCGGCGAGCGCGCCGGGCTGCCGCTCGCCGTACAGGTACAGTACGTACAGGTACAGTACGTACAGGTACAGTACGTACAGGTACAGTACGTACAGGTACAGTGCTGTACTGCATGCCGCCCAACGTGCTGCGCCTGCCCGCCACCGCCGTGCCGCTCGGCGAGCGCGCCGGGCTGCCGCTCGCCGTACAGGTACAGTACGTACAGGTACAGTGCTGTACTGCATGCCGCCCAACGTGCTGCGCCTGCCCGCCACCGCCGTGCCGCTCGGCGAGCGCGCCGGGCTGCCGCTCGCCGTACAGGTACAGTACGTACAGGTACAGTACGTACAGGTACAGTACGTACAGGTACAGTACGTACAGGTACAGTACGTACAGGTACAGTACGTACAGGTACAGTACGTACAGGTACAGTACGTACAGGTACAGTACGTACAGGTACAGTACGTACAGGTACAGTACGTACAGGTACAGTACGTACAGGTACAGTACGTACAGGTACAGTACGTACAGGTACAGTACGTACAGGTACAGCACGTACAGGTACAGTACGTACAGGTACAGTACGTACAGGTACAGTACGTACAGGTACAGCACGTACAGGTACAGTACGTACAGGTACAGTACGTACAGGTACAGTACGTACAGGTACAGTACGTACAGGTACAGCACGGACAGGTACAGCACGTACAGGTACAGTACGTACAGGCACAGTACGTACAGGTACAGTACGTACAGGTACAGTACGTACAGGTACAGTACGTACAGGTACAGTACGTACAGGTACAGCACGTACAGGTACAGTACGTACAGGTACAGTACGTACAGGTACAGTGCTGTACTGCATGCCGCCCAACGTGCTGCGCCTGCCCGCCACCGCCGTGCCGCTCGGCGAGCGCGCCGGGCTGCCGCTCGCCGTACAGGTACAGTACGTACAGGTACAGTACGTACAGGTACAGTACGTACAGGTACAGTACGTACAGGTACAGTACGTACAGGTACAGTACGTACAGGTACAGTACGTACAGGTACAGCACGTACAGGTACAGTGCTGTACTGCATGCCGCCCAACGTGCTGCGCCTGCCCGCCACCGCCGTGCCGCTCGGCGAGCGCGCCGGGCTGCCGCTCGCCGTACAGGTACAGTACGTACAGGTACAGTACGTACAGGTACAGTACGTACAGGTACAGTACGTACAGGTACAGTACGTACAGGTACAGCACGTACAGGTACAGTACGTACAGGTACAGTACGTACAGGTACAGTACGTACAGGTACAGTACGTACAGGCACAGTACGTACAGGCACAGTACGTACAGGTACAGCACGTACAGGTGGTGAGCCCGTCGCCGTCTTTATGTCCAAGCCAACGTTGAAATTCGTACAAAAGTTTTTGAAAAACTCATTGGTACTGCCATCTGGGGATCGAACTCGGGTCTCTCGACTCGAAATTCCGACCACCTAACAACTCGGCTATCGTGACTTTCGGCTTTCTCTTTTTTTGAGTACTGTATTCTCTTTTCTAGGTGATAGCGGGGCCATATCAAGACAAGTTATGTTTGGCGGTCGCGAAGCAGCTCGAGATTGGATTTGGCGGGTGGAGACCACCGTCTTAGTTTTATCTCATTCTATTTTGAAATAAACTCTTTTTTGGTCCATTTTGAGATATTTAAATACGATTCTAATAGATAGTTTTGTATAGTGTATAATCATTACGGACTTATTCTTATTAAATAAAAACTGACATTTAAAAAGGATGTAGAAGCGTTGAGACGGCACGGCAGGGCTTGCGGGTTCGAATTCCGCCCGTGTCAGTTGAGTTTTTAATTTTTTTTTATAGAAAAGGGGAGGCAATTGAGCAGGTGGCTCACGTGATGGTAAGTGATTACCATCACGTGAGCCATCAGGAGAGGGGTGTGTGGGCCTCCGGTTACCTGCACTCACCAGACGAAACGCAGAAGTTTGTTAGACTTCTACTTCACGCCGGTATTCTGTGAGGTCGGGGTACTTCCCCGGTCGAGCCGGCCCATTCATGCAACAACAAAAGCTGATGCGTGGCTCTACCATTGTTAAATTTCCTTAAATTCCTAATATTTGAAAAGAAAAAAAGAAGATGTCCCTTTCTTCCCGTGGGTGTCGTTGAAGGCGACTTAAGGAGGCTAAGTTTTATATCAATCTAACGTTTTATCACCTATCGACAAATGGCGATATGACCATCTGCAAAAATATCGGACCAAGATAAAGGGGCAACGTCTAAATTGCGAGATATCTGATACTGCGTACGCCAATCCGCTTGCCACACGTGGCGATTACAGGAGAGTTCTATGTCCTGCTGTGTAATTTTACCATTTAAATAAGTAATTTTTTGTTCTATTGAAATAAGTAACCTACTTTACGAATTTGAAACAATAATAGTTTACATATATATTATAACCTAACGCATTAAAGCCCACATTGACTTCTGCCTTATGGCTGAATTCGCTATAATCGCCAAACCACTTGACAAGCATATTGGCGATCGTAGTCGCCGTCGCCTTGTACCTTCTAAGCTGCTGCCCGTTACCAGTTCTGTGAGTACTGGTCTGCTATATTTCCAGATAGTTATCCTATCATTTGTAGGTAAAATGTCGATATTCAGTTTATTTTTCTAAAATAAAATTAGCCTAAATTACTCCTTATAACAACAGCCACTCGTATACGCCTGTGAAAGTCCTGATAAAATCAGTCCGCAGTTTCGGAGATAAGCCGGAATAAACAGACAGACAGAATTTTTTTTAAATTGATTTTTTTTAGAAAAGTACCGTAGAAACTTTTACGTGCATTTAGTGAACATGAACAAACAGACGGACAAAAATTTTAAAAATTGTATTTATGATAATTGTGAATACTTTGATACGTTTAATAATAAAAAGCTGTTACACCGACTTTACAAACTGATAATAATAATAACATAAATACAAATCAGTATTTATATTATTATTATTTTAAAAATTTTTTTATTAATATTATTATGTTATTATTTGTTTTTCATTGTATTTAAATTATTCATTATACAATGAATAATTTATAAACTGTAGTGTGTATAAACATTAATTGTGAAAATTCAAGATAGTAATATGTTTAGAAATAATATTTTTACTTCTTGAAACTGTTATTGTAAATAATATGATTTTATACTCCTATGTCTCCTTTAAATCGATTACATAACGAAGAAATGTAAGAGGACGGAGTGCTGTACTTGTGGTACCCCAAATTTATTTATGGCATTATATTTATTCGTATTTTTTTCTGTGTTAAGTTATATTCTAGATCTCTAATTTTATTCAATTTAAGTTCTATTAACACCCTTTTACAAGGCAAAATGAGCAATAATACCCACGGTAAATTTATATTAATAAAAGCTTTATATTTTTACAATATTTTGTGTATTCTCTCTCAATCTCGATTTTATGGACATTATTTTTTAGAATTATATTATAATTTATGAGATGTTAAATTGTCATTATCGTGTAAATAAACGAAATCGTCATAAATAATCCTTTTATTTTGAATCTATACAGGGAGATCTTCCAGGATTATAAGGACTGGAGATTACAAAAGCAAATAATCCTAATTACATAAATGTACAGATAGTGTTGGGCGCGCGAACACGTCGAAAAAAACTAAACATAGTTTAGTCTATGCAAATAGTGACATTTGAGATTTGGCAGAATTAAATACTAATCAAGTGTGAAGAGATCTTGGTCTATTCCTGTATTGGGAAGGCCGATGAAGATATTTAACAAACATGTTTATAAAAAAAAACATCTAAGGGTAATTGAAATCCTGCAACCTGGTTTGAAAAGTCACTGATGGTTTTTTTCTCCAATCATAATAAAAAAAAATATTATTTCGAGTAAGAAAATGTGGCGCCAAACATTTCTGTATTGCCAGCATTTGAAACCTACTACTCATGACGGATTTTCTACGTCCGCCCCTTTGACTTTGAAAATGGACATCAATTGCATATTAAGCACCCCAGGACACTTCGAAAATAACTCGATTTATTTCAATAATTTTTTTTTCCAATCTTATGTACGGCCTACAAAATTTCACTGCAGGGCATAGGCCTCTCCGTAGGGAAGCAAGCGTTATATACAAGCATCATTTTGTGTAATATAATTTTAGTATAACATCTTTATAATATTTTTTTCCCGCAAAGTAACGCCTGAGTATTAACTATCTACAATTGATTTAATTTTTTTTAATCAATTAATGTATTTTATATCTGCAAGTCAGTCATCGACACAACATGTTTGGTATTTCTTTTTTTTTATATGCCATCGTATGTACAAAGTTTCTAATAATAAACAATTGCAATTAATTTTAGTTTTAATTACAAATAGAGGTGCCACGATAGCCGAGTGGTTGGGTGGTCGGAATTTTGAGTAAGAAGGCCCGAGTTCGATCCCCAGATGGCAGGCTCGTACCAATGGGTTTTTTTACCGTACTTGTATTAAATTTTTGTCTCATGGATCGGAAGAAAAAAAAAGATTTATCGATTCCTTTTGTGGGTTCCGGCGCGTCTACCCTGGCGGAAGAGGAATAGGAGACCTTCTCTCACAGGGAGGGGCTACCTTATGAGTAAAATGCCGCCTATGATACGACTGTTTATTTAACGTATACATTTCCTTTGTATACATAATCAAATGAGGGTAGATTCTATGTGTTTTTCGTAAGTACTACTTACAACAGTCTTCGAGTTTGTGAATTTGGCGTATAAAATTGGTATGATCAATTTTAGAGTATCAACCTGGGGTAACTTTTACTTTCCCCACGGCTTGTCTGAATGTGCTCTGTATTTTATGTAAGGTGTAAAATTATTAAACTTGATATTATCGATTATTTTAAATCGATTTTCATATAAACGAATAAATTCTCGAACTTTTTTGTACAGTTTAATATAGTATCCATAACATTAAACTGTACTGGAAAGTTCAAATGTGTTTACATACATAATTCATCATTTACTTCTACGATAAGGGAAAAAGTTCCTAAAATAAAAAAAAAACTAGAAAATTATTTCAATTTTCAATCGAATCATAGCTTCACGAAATTAATCTTCGGTTAAATCTAATCGGGATTGGAAAACTAATTTATACCAATTAATGCTTTTAAGTATGACATAATTGTACACAAGTTCGCCAGACTGTTCGTTAAAATGTCTAAAGAAAAGACGAGACGAGTCATGATCGTGACGCTTAATCCTTCTAATAGTTGGCCTTTATTTTTTTGAAATTGATGTTGCTATAACGGCAACACTGAAAATGTAACGAGTTCCAAACGCGTGCGAGATGACGCGCCGGTGAATTTTTATTTTAGAGACTTGACGTAATTTTTTATTTCATACTTGAAACTGAGGTGAACATACTTATTTGTTATTATATTCTTATCACCGAGTGTTATTGTGTAAGAATATGAAATAATTGTATTCGTTTCTTGCAGATCCATAATGGCCGATCAGGTAGAATCTATGTCCGATGCGGAACTCCGCACTAAGCTGGCTGAGCATGGGTTCCCAATTATGCCGATCACTGCTTCTACCAGGAAGCTGTTAGTGAAAAAGCTCAAACTAGTTCTAGATAATAAAAGTAAGCCGCGGAACAGCGTCGACACCAAAGTTGAGAGCAGGCGGTCGCTAGCGCGCTATTCTAGTGGAGAGGAATCAGATTTAGATGCTACAAATTCAAAAGAGAAACGCGGACGGCGTGCAACGACTGGTGGGTCTATGTTACCACCTACTAGCAACAAAACAACGTCAAGACGTTTGCCCGCTAAAAAGGACTCACCTATCAAACCTGATTCCGACAAAGGCTCCGAGTCGGAAGAGGAGAAATCTCCTGTACGCATCCGTGAAAAGGTTGAAACTGTGACAACGCGTCAAATTAAACGTATATATAGTAATGATCAAGATGACTATGAAACTGGGTCCGACAGTGATGTTGATAGTGATAAAAAGACAGCAACACCATATAGGAGCAACTCGCGATCCAGCGATTATATTTCTAGTACCTTATCCACTAATGACGCAGCTACCAGCCCTCCCAAGCCCTCCTTATTTTCCCGCCCATCGATTTCGCCTTCCAATTATACATCGTCACTTTCTTCATCAGATAATTTGAATTCAATAAGGTCACGACTTGGATTAACTTCATCATTGGGGGACCGACCTTCTGTAAGTAGTTACACATCAAGTTATGCAACTAATACTTACCAGCCGTCAACTTCATCAGTGGATGAGGTAGAATCTCCCTATCTAAGTAATTTTACTCGCCGACTGTCTAGCCTGAAAACAGATCTTCCCAAACCAACTTCATATTTAGACAGAGACACTAACAATGGAACTTCTGGATTGCCACGCAGGTCCTACATTAGTGATGTTTCAAGATCTGATGTTGTTGATTATAAGACTGCAAATGATAAAAAGTTCTTGAAGAATAACCTTGTGTCTCTCGCACTTGTTGCATTGGTTGCACTTTTTTTTTTTTGCTTATTCTTTATGTATCTAGTTAAGAAAAATGACATCACATCAGTTGTGGACGACCAAAACAGTTTCATTCCCATATGTCACAATAATATACCTTCAAATAAGCCTGGAATAAATTGTGTGCCCCAGGAGCAAGTCAAATATGCCAAGGATCTGTTGAAGGTCATACATCCTGAACTGACCACTAGAATTGCAGCATATAAATGTGGTAAAATAGGGGCAATGCCATACTTAAAGGAAAAAGAAATAATTGACATTGCTAGTCCTAGAGCTGAGACTGTTGATATTAATCAATGTCGTAGAGATCTGAATAATTTGGAAGTACTGATTATAAACAACCCTCGATGGGGCCTCTCTGTTGTACAATTGAATAGTCTATATACAAAAGATACAGAGTACACACCTCTTACTTCAACTGATACCGTTGTCAAAAAACGCCATGAAGGCAATTTGGCTATAACTCTCACAGACCCTTCTACCCCCTTATCTTGTTTGTTTGTTAACACTCTATACTCGGCTGGATCGACTTTTGTGGTAGTAGGACTCATTAGTGTTGTTCTTCTTGGTGTTCAAAGATTTTACACATACTATGTAAGATTTCAAAAAAAGAAAAGTGAAGAAATCTACTCCATGGTTGAGCAGATCATAGATATCATCTCTCAAGAAACTGAAGACAGTGGTGAGCCATATATATCAGTTGATCATGTGAGAGACACTTTGATATCTCCACAGAACAGAGAAAAAATGGCCTCAACATGGGATGCAGCTGTTAAATTTATACAAAAGAATGAAAGCAGGGTGAGAATGGAAGTCCAATCAGTGGACGGTGAGGACTGTAGGGTTTGGAGGTGGATATCACCCCATGGAAGTCCAAAACGTAGTGCTGCGTGGCAGGGTCAGGCATTTGAAACTCAAGAGGGTTCTGTTAACAATCTTTCTGTGTCCCCTACGCCATGCTTGAAGATTCGTCATATGTTCGATAAAAATGACACCAACCCTAACCTAAAGACAGTCATCCAAGATGCAATTTTGGAAAAATGTGGAGACCGATGCAACATTTTGCATATCGATATCGAGAGGACATCCTGTTGTGTTTATGTCAAATGTGCAACGCAAGCCGATGCTGGAGTGGTTTACAGAAGTTTACATGGATGGTGGTATGAGGGCAGGCTTATCACAGTTAAATACTTACGCTTAGAAAGATACATGCAAAGGTTCCCTAATTCACCAGCAATGGGGCCATTTTTGAAAATATCTCGTCCGAAACGCTCGTGGGATGAATGAATAACTTTTTGTGTGATTGGAATATGAGCATTGTTACAGATAATGCAGCTTTGACATAGATTGTCATTATAGACTCACCAGAACCTGTAATTTATTTTGCCTAGTTGTTGTTCACATGGTAATTAATTGATTGACTACAGTTGAGTTACTTGGCTTGGTCTACACACGATCAATTTTAAATTAACACATGATGAATGTCATGTGTTTAAAATGTACAAGCTATTCTGTTTTTTCTTTTAATTATAATTTGATTTTTGTATATTAGCTATTAATGACATGTTTTTGATTTGACAAACACAATAACTATGCCCATTTTGAGTAGAATTATTATTTTTGTAAACAAGGTGAAAATTATATTGGAAGAGATACCTTAAAACTAGCTATAAGAATAAAATTTAAAAGATTGCCTTACTCTTATAATTCAGCACTAAACATTTTGTATATACTGTCATCACAAGTTTCTAAAAATGATATTTTTTGTGTACTTTGACTAAGTTACTGATTTGGAATGGTGTTTGTTACTTGATTATAACTGTTTTTATACAACAAAATTGTTTTGAAATATTAGCTTTTAAGTAGGAAGTTAAGTTTAAATAGAAGATTGCTTTGTCAAGATTTCAATATATGTAATTCTTTTACATTGTGGGGTAACATCATACAATACTAAGTGTTAATTTTGTAAGGTCGACATTAATTTTATTTTAAGTACCTCTAACTAAATTCTATTATCTTCAAGTGTTATTTTTATGGATTGATTTTTACTTTTCAATAAATAATAGCGGAAAATCGTGTTTTATTTAAAAAGGACAAAATATTTATATTTGTAAATCCTAGGTCAAAAATTATAATATTGAACTTAATTAAAGCATTTTTAATTATTGAAAAGTCACGATAGCCGAGTGGTAGGGTGGTCGGAATTTCGAGGCACGATTTCGATCCCCAGGTGGCAGGCTCTAACTAATGAATTTTTTCAAAAATTTGTGTACGAATTATATCTTTGGCTTGGGCATTGAGACGGCGACAGGCCTACCACCTGTCAGGTTGTCCCAAAAATATCCTCGATGGAAGGTTGGTCGAAACGACTTAATTGTCTAGACCTCCGTCTACCCCTGTAATGGGAATGGCGTGAAGATATTTAATTTAGTAGGTAATTATCATTTATTGTTGAGGGATAAGAAAATTCGAGTATAACTACAAAATAACTGATAAAAGTTAGAAGTCATTGACCTCTCCCATTTTAAATAACTGACTCGCAAACTGTTCGAAAATTAACATAGGAATGCAGCATACGCGTTAGATACTCGGCTTAGTTAATATAAACCGCAGTTCTGGCGGAGTAGCTATTATTTTATCTGCGGTTCTTGTAGACATATAAACATGCGTTCCGTTTTTTGGTGAGATAAAACTAATCATAACAATATCATTGTTTTATTATTTAAAGTCCACCTCCTTGAGTCGCAAGTTGTATTGAAATAAGTTTTTTGTACTAAACTCAAGTTTTGCGGAAAATTTGTAATCTATTGTACTCGACAAACTTTCTGTTCAGAACGTTTTCAGTAATAAGCAAATATAACCTGAATCTTGACTTATATCAATTGTTTGGAACTTTACAGGAAAAAACATTTTACTTTATACGTTTGTTAAATAAAAAAAAATCCAACCAACATTACCCAATACAAAATTTAAATAGTAGATTGACCTGCACTTTCGATTTAATTGCGATAGTGTTTAAATTTATCCATATATTTCTTTTTATTTATCACCAATAAATAAAATACAGTATTCTTCGTTAGCAGACTCTGCTAATCATCTATATATGCCTCCAAATAGTATGTATACATAATACATATGTAACAACTGTTGTTCTAATTCAATGGCTCTACCATTGGATTAGAACAACAAAAGCCCGTGTAATAACAGACACTGAAGTATTCTGGACTTATATTTATACAAAATTGTGACTGTCCGGCTAAAACATATGACGCACAAAGCGCATATGTTTTAGCCGGACCTATTAATAATTTATTGATTAGATCCTAAGACGTAAATGGCACTTAACTGGTCAGGTTAAAGCAAATATTTAATTAAGAGCGATAGGTATATTTCTAAGCCTTAATAGAAAAATATTCGAAGTAGAACCGTTCGGTAGTTTCTGCTTATGAAGGCAGAACCTCGCAGAATACCGACGAAGTAGGCATTTTGTGCTTCTCCCTTTCGTCTGGTGACTGAAGTAACCAGAGATCCACGCGCCTAAAGTAACCCTTCCTTTCCTCAATTTCCTTTGTTAAAGTAGGCAAATCTCTTACAGTATCTCTCTCTCTCTCTCGTTGACAGTGAACAGGTGAACGGAGCGCTTCTTTGCCATATGCTCTCATATTTTTTATAATAGTTTAAAGTTGTTAGTAGCATTTAGGAGTCATAGTAATAAAACACAATTGTGAGAAACATTTTATTTGCAGTTGTAAAAACTGTACAAATCCTAACAAACTTAAATATTAACATCTATTATGGACCTTCGCATGGCACAGTCGACATAAGCCAAATCTCTTCGATACTCCACTGTACTCCTTAGACCACGAATCATAGAATAAACATTGATTTATGTAATCACATCAGTCGATCGTTACTCTGATGTTTAAATTAATCTATACAAATCTTAAGTTTAAAAACAGATGTCTATAAAATCATTCAAACATAGTCTAAGGTTATATGGATTTTGACTTTGCTATTGATATATTAAATTACCTTACCGGTAAACTTTATTTATGTATAAAATTAGACGACAAAACTAAATATTTGCTTATATCTAATATTCTTGGTAAAAGTGAAAATATTTTATGTACAGGGTCCAAAGTACCGTTTTTGACACACGGCTTTTTTCGGTGCGTATTTAGAAATGTCATTTTGGTGACAAATTCGAGACCGCAGCTGAGCAAAATTTCAAGTCAACAAAATAACGTCTAACAAATTTTGATCGTTAAGAAAATCTAAATAATTTAAAAAATATATAATTAATTTTCTGTACTGCTTTCTGTACAATACTAACATATTGGTATCATATTGGTATAAAACATGATTTAATATCTGCATTAAGTATCTGTTCATTATTAAGAACAAATTGTAAATTATTAATAAGTAAAACTGCTAACAGGTTAGAGTATATTAGAACAAATTATATAGTTTATTAACAATAATGTCAACAAAATGCATTCCAATCAATTTTATATATACAACAAAATAAAACTTAATTATTATTGATACAGGCTTTCTATATTTGGATATGTAGTTTTATTGCAATTCTTACGCATCTCAAACACTAGCAATCTTTGAACCGAACATTTGAAAAAATCGATTTTATTTAAATTATTAATAATTGATTTGGCAGCGTTACATTCAAAGATAATATATTATCTATGGTACGTGACATAAGTTGCGAAATGTTAAATGCTTTTCAGACAGAGCGAATAATATAGCGCATTATGAATTTGACTGCATACTAATCGAATGAAAAGTATAGAATGGATGAAATGTCTCCATATATACCGTTAGTGCAATTTGTGTAGTAAATTTAACTTATGTTATAAATCTTATATTGTGTTTTAGTATGTTTCGAGATGGTTATCTCACCATAAGAAGGTTGCCATTACTCTATTAAAATCAGTTTACTTTATTCACCTATGGTAAAAGAGGGTTACCATATTTTTACGCTGTTAGGTACTGCAAGTAAATTTTAAAACATCAGGAAATAATATTCATATTTTTCAAAAGCATTCACGATTACGCAACTCATTATAATTTAATATCGGCGAAAACATATTAGTATAGCTATAGTATTTAGCAAGCCATGATTTGTAATTATACAGGCGAATTAATTAAATCATTATATTATTAAACACCTTCACTGCTATTTGCCGTTCACGTGTACTGGTGTGATAGGAACGAAAAAAATTATAATTCCTACTACACATGTGTGTAATAGGAATTATAAAATACTGAGACACGTAAGTAACTCAAAAGTGTAAGAGATAGAGAAGAAAATCGTTAAGTCTTTGGTTTGTTTAGTAGAGAAAGTGAAAATGCGACATAATACCTATGTTAAAAAATTAACTCAAAATGTCTGCTAGTGTTTAAGGCGAAAGCTGTAATAATTATGCATGGATTTAATTAATAATAAATAATTGTATTTCTTTACTAATACTGTAAGTCATATTAATCGAAATATTTCAATATATTCCAAAGATTGTTCGTCAATATTTTTTATATTATATACAAATTATAGTTACTTCCCATTTACATTATTTATTAAATATTCAACACGAGTAAATTGTCTCAGCGAGATGTTAAACATTGAAAGATTTCATATCCGCTGAAACAATATACAAACAACTAAATTCACAACAGAATAATGTTGAATTTGAGCTTCCAAACACGATTAATTTCATAGACAAAGAAAATAACAGAATCAACGTCGAAAATTATCAATTCCAATAAAATTCCATTTAACCCTACACCATAATATTCATAGTGACTAAAACGTGTCTCTAAAAATATAATTTTATTTACATAAAACTGTTACAAAGACAAATGTTAAATAAAGTAAACGGGCGAGTTGTTAATCGATTCGTTGCGAATACAACACATTAATAAATAACCATAGATCTCTAATAACGCTCAACAACTAAACACTAGAAAAAAAAAACGTTATAAACAAATAACGAAGTGTAATGCGATCTCGGCTGTTATAACGATATTTTAAGAATAAAAATTTCGAAATAAATTAGAAAAAAAAAAACAGAAAAACAGAACACTTCGCGACGTTTCTCGACCCCATGCGTTGCAGAGTTCCTGATTCATTTCCGTGTACACTGAGAAGCTCGGAGGGTGTTCCCTATAAGACCGCTTAACGTTCAGTGCTATAGCGCTATAGTCGTGCGGCCGGTCGAGCAGAGAGCCACAAAGCGGCGCTCATATGGGCCGCGTGAAGTTTGCGGGAAACATGCCCTTTTCGTTGGTCGACTCCTTTATACCCATTAGCCAGCCTTCCTCCTGAAAATTCAGTCGCAAGGAAACGTTTGTTAATCAATTTGACAGGCCTATTATTTAGCAATGCTACGTGCTAATAAAGTCACGATAGCCGAGTTGTTGGGTGGTCGGAATTTCGAGTCTGTGGCAGTACCAATGAGTTTTTCAAAAAC
The DNA here is from genome assembly GCA_029286605.1 of Sericinus montela. Taxonomy (NCBI): domain Eukaryota; kingdom Metazoa; phylum Arthropoda; class Insecta; order Lepidoptera; family Papilionidae; genus Sericinus; species Sericinus montela. The sequence goes on from JAGSMR010000108.1 coordinate 843,219, forward strand.
TTATGTACGAATTTCATCGTTGGCTTGGACATAAAGACGGCGACGGGCTCAGCACCTGTCACGTTGTCCCGAAAATATCTTCGGTGGAAGGTGGGTCAAAGGGACTTAATTGTCTAGACTTGACCTCTGTCTACCCCTGTATTGGGAATTGCGTGAAGATATTTATTTATATATTTTTTACGTGCTAAGGAAATAAATAATATTGACAACGATTGTTTCACCTTTAACGCAAAAAATAGTGATATACGGCATTGCCTAAATATATCACATTAGAATGTCCCCACTATTCACAATACTGAAGAAACTGCAATGTTAAATTGTTCTATTTTATCATGAGGATGATTATAGAACATTTTATTATTAACTGTTCTATAATCATCCTCATGACGATAGAACAATTTAACATTACAGCGTATACCATTTTTTCTCTTTACTTTAATCACATAAAAGTTCAGCATAAATATGCTTTAAAAATTAATAAACATGACAGAGCAGTTCTTGTATCATCATATACCAGTACAGATACAAGTACCAATTCAGTTCACTGCAGGACATAGACCACTCAATTTCGGGTGGGTTTACCACAATCGCCACGTTTGGCAAGTGAATTGGCGATCTTACTGTCACACACCTCGCGCCTTAGACGCTGCTGCCCTTCAACTGTCACCTGAATTTTGGTCTGGCAAAGTTAATAAAGCCAATTGTATTTTGGAGGCTCTTCCCACCATTGCCTCTGACGACACTGACAAAAAGAGAGGTACCAATCACCTCCCTTTTTGTCAGTGTCGTCAGAACTCCTATTCTCCAAAGCCGATAGCACCATTAAATAATAATAAATAAATACATATATAGATAGGGACAACATCACATACATTGCTCCGATCCCAATGTAAGATGCTAATGCACTTGAGGTAGGGTAATCGGAAACAATGAAGGCACCACATACACTCAGATTCGAAAAAATTTAGAAAGAAGTGGTTTTTCTACATTGACCCGCCCGGTAATCGAACCCGGGACTTCGAGATGGCGGACACCTTGAAAACCGGTGTTTACGCCACTCGTCCACGGAGGTCGCAGTAAGGTTAGTACCCTGTAAAACTTATTTTCTATGGAACATTAGAATGAAAAAGTTTTTATTAGTTTGCAGTGGTAGAGCCACGCATCAGCTTTTATTGTTGCATGAATGTGTCGCCGGCTCGACCGGGGAAGTACCACGACCTCACAGAATACCGGCGTGAAGTAGAAGTCTAACAAACTTCTGCGTTTCGTCTGGTGAGTGCAGGTAACCGGAGGCACACACACACCCCTCTCCCCTAATTCTGGGGGCGGCAACGCATCTGCTATGCCTTTCTGGTATTGCGGGTGTTCATGAGCGGCGGCAATCACTTAACATCACGTGAGCCACCTGCTCGTTTGTTGCCTTCCTTTTCCTTGAAAAAAAATATATGTGTGCTTCCATGTGTGTGCGATTCACACAGGATAGAAGTGTAACTTCAGTAAATTGATAAGTGAATGAGATGAAACAAGGGTAAGATAATTACAAAGTTTATTTATAAAATAGTACGCATATTACTGTCTCATTCTCTCTTATATCTGTGTCTCTCACCTGTCGGTTTTCTCCGTTGCATCCGGTTTGAAATCACAACTATTCTAAGGAAGTTTCACTTCAAAAAAATATTATTATTATGGGCAATACACCAATGCACGATACACGAAGTCACGATAGCCGAGTGGTTGGGTGGTTGGAATTTCGAGTCAAGAGACCGGAGTTCGATCCTCAAGTGGCCGTACTAATGGGGTTTTTCTAAAAACTTATGTACGAATTAATATCTTTGGCTTGGACATAAAAGGCGGCGACGTCACGTTGTCCCGAAAATATCTTCGGTGGAAAGTGGGTCAAAGGGACTTAATTGTCTAGACTAGACCTCTGTCTACCCCTGCATTGGGAATTGCGTGAAGATATTTATATTTATTTATTTTTTTTAATTTATAATACACCCTGGACACTGCGCAGGACACGCACCTGCTCGTCGGGGTCGTCGTACTCCACGACGCGTATGACGTCGCCGACGTCGAAGGAGAGCTCGTCGCTGTCCTCGCGCGTGTAGCGGTACGTGGCGCGCACGCGGTACAGCGCGCCGGCCGGCAGCCCCGCCAGCGTCGCCCCTGCGCGCGCGCGAGCTCACACCGGGTGCGCGGGGCGCCCCGACACGAGGCGGACCCGGTTTGCGCCCCGCCACGGGGCGACGACGGTTTGCGCCTCGTAACGGGGCGACAACAGATTGTGCCTCGTAACGGGGCGACACCGGATTGCGCCCCGCCACATTAACATTTAGTGTATAGGGGGCGACATTATTAACATTTATTGTATGGGGTGAAAAATCTGTATCCCCCCTCATAATACCTTTAAACGATTTATATAAAAATAACACATATTTATTTTTATATAAATCGTGGGCTCTCTGTGTCCCTCAAACCGGAAGGCAATAGTCGGTTCACAGATATAGGTAAAAGTGTAGTACTCACACAGACAACTCCTAGGCAGAGAAGAAGTCTTACCACTTTTTAAATTATACACAATATCCAAATATGGCATGAAAATGACAGGTATATTTAAGTACGACTCAAGTCAGTCGCATAAATAGTTAACGTAGTAATTCAAATCATGAGGTTTTCGAAGATTGTCCTCTAATCGCTTCTTACGATGCTCACAAAACATTTTTGGTACATTTAATATCTTACGACATAGTTTTTTTTCACTTAACAATTACTGATTGAAACCGCGCTGTATTTGATAACAAAAATGTACTTATGTACACATAAAGGAATTAATTTTAATTCTATCGTCTTTAATATCAATACAATATTATATTGTTCTAAATGTAAGTAACGGCTCTCTCAAATATGTCTATGTCAAAAATTGCTACAAAGATATTTAGAAATGTTTTGCCACTACCTAGATATTGATTATATGTTAAGTATCTATCTATTTTACTCAATATATAAAAATACATATTTTCACACATACTAAATCACATATACAAGCGACACACATGCAACACCGAAAATTTAAATAAAACACGATTAATGTTTACTAATAAGTTAGTTTGAATGAGTAAGCTGATTGGAAACTTATGCAAACACATATAAACAAATTAAAGATAACGCCCACCTGAAAATATATACATACACAAATAAACAAAAGATACGTAAAGCATAATAAATAATAAAACAAATATTTTGAATGAAATGATTTCTTGAACTTATAAAACTTTAAAATATAAATATACATATAAAGTATTATTTCCATGACTTCTGTCTTCTGTTGTACAAATATGTTTGAAGTAAATAAATAAATACATTAAATCCCTATAATTGTTAATTTATTTGACATTTAATACTTGCTGCGATATCATGATAATTATCTGTCAAAAAGACAACCCATGTAAAGTTGATAAATTGATTAAATGACAAAACAAATGAAGAAAAATAAAGTTCAAAGTTAATATACATAATATTTTGATAGTAACGGATTCATTTTACGAGATTAAACATTTTTCCATGATTAAATACATTCGCAACAAATATTAGGGAAGGTCTTTTCACATTATTATCCTATTCAGAACTCATGAATTGTTCAATAAAAACATCTAACGCCATTATTAGTAAAAAAATAAATAAAGTTAAAATATAACAAGAAGATGTGAAAAGACCACTGAGCTGTCACTCACCCACGGGTATGTCGTAAACTTCCTCGCTCTTGTTCTGATTCTGATTTTCTACGTCTTTCTTCTCTTTCTCTTTCTCATTCTCATTGTCTTTCTCTTTGTCTATTTGCTCGTCGCTCTTTGCGTCGATGTTATTATTGATTTTCTCTGTCGGGGTCTGCGGCCCTGGGAATGTCGAATCTGTTGCCTACATCTACTCAAAACACTCTAGCATTCAAAATTGTATCCTTACAACTATTTCGTTCACAGTTACTTATAATAAAAATACGCAACTTTTAGCTCAAAATTAATCTAAATGCAAGTATAAACTAATTTATGCGTTCTGAAAATATAAAATCTACAGAATTACAAAGATTTTATGTAAGAATGGCTACCAAGTATTTATTTGTGTAATTACTAATAATCCAACAAAATTGCACAATTTTATAACTGACGGAAAAGACTAATATTGCGGTAAATTATGCTATATATTATTAAAATAAATAAGGGACAATTTTTTCTAACACAATAATATATAAAATGTATTCCCGCTATTTCGTTTATATATAAAGATTTATTTTATCAACCCAGTACTAGAATACGAAGTCACAACTCGATAATTTCAGTGATTTCGAATATGGAACGAGTTTCATAGCTATTTATGTATTCTATGTCTACATTACTAGTCAAGCTTGCCGAGTTCTTCTAAAAACTGCTCATAGATAAACTAATGCTGCGAATTTCACAAGTCAATTCCGTACGATAGCTACCAGGGGCGCATACTTATCGAGCTCCGTCGGTAACTGTACCACTTGTGGCTTCACATTAGCGTCTGCATGACTACCAGGGGAGCATACTTACCGAGCTCGGACGGTAACTGTACCACTGCTGTACCACTGTGGGCTGCAGGTACCAGGAGCGCACACTCACCGACGGGTGCGTCGTTCAGTTCCTGTCGCTTGGCTTCCAGCGTGTTGTTGTTGTCGGCGCGCGCGGGCGGCGAGGCCGGCGCGGCGAGCTCGCCGGCGGGCGAGGCGGGCGGCGAGTCCGGCTCGCCGCTCGCCGGGCCGCGCGGCGAGCTGCTCGCCGAGCTGCGCCGCGAGCCGTTGAGCGCGGGGGGCGGGGCTACACACGCACACGCACGCACACACTCACACGCATGCCGACGCACACAGAGTTAGACGGGACGCCGTCGGCAATGCATTCTTGCGCGGACTTTACGCTATGCACATTAAAAGTAACCCTCGCTCTTTGATTTAAATGGTCAGTAAAAAGGTCAACTAAACGGTCAGTGAGTCCCACAAGTATGTATTGCCTGAAAATTTTTTAACTGTCCATGTTAAGAATATTTATCAGTTATGAATAAATGACTGAATTATGTTGAAAACGAATCCATTCCTTGATTAGGCTTAGTAATTTTAATATCACTCACTAATAAAGCAAGACCTGTAGAGTGCTGTACACTTTTTACTTTCGTATAACAACAATTAGGCCTAAATAAAATTTGTAAAGATTCCCAACCCCCATATCCCCAAAAAAAAAAAAATGGATTTAAATAAAAATGCCAATAAAGCTTTGTACAATTTCATAACATTACGATGTCAATAAAGAAAATAATTTATTTTATAGTTTTGCCCTCACTTAGTCGATTTTGAGTGTCGGGCACACATTTTTAAACAAAATTTTACGTTATTTGTTTCAAATTTGTATCTATCCATAAAATTTACGCGTTTAAATACACTTAAGAATATCACAAAACATTAAAAACGTTAGTCGCATCCGGCTCGAAGTACCATCTCAACAAATGCTCTTGCGATTTCTTCGTTGAATTTGATTTTACTATCGTTGAATTTGATTCTACCGACTGTACTTAATACTTAAAGCCCCTTGAACAGTTCTAGCGAGGTCGTTCGGGATTGCGATTAGGGCAGCCACGACACACAGATGCAGTGAGCGACAAGAGCAGTGCAGCGGGCACTCACTCTGCACGTCGGGGCGAGCGGCGCCGTTCTGCGCGGGCGCGGCGAGCGGCGCGGCGAGCGGCGCGGCGGGCGGCGCGGGCGCGCACACGCTGTTGGCCTTCCTGCTGTAGGAGCCGCGCTGGCAGTCCGTCGCCAGCTTGTCCGTGATGGCCTCTAGCTCCGCGTACACCTGTATTTCTATATTTCTTACCACCACTCATCTATTTTACGTGTGGTTACCACCGTAAGAATATCACCACGCCTTTCTTTCCGTGGGTTTCGTAGGCGGCGGCTGGGGGAAAGGCCTTTAACATGATATTGGATACCGACAGATAGCAGGAAACCATTTTTTTTTATAGAAAAGGCCGGCAAACGAGCAGGCGGCTCACGTGGTAAGTGATTACCGCCGTCCATGAACACCCGATAGTGCCCCCCCCCCAAAAAAAATGGGGGGAGTGGGGTGTGTGGGCCTCCGGTTACCTACACTCACCAGACGAAACGCAGAAGTTTGTCAGACTTTCTACATGACACCGGTATTCTGTGAGGTCGTGGTACTTCCCCGGTCGAGCCGGCCCATTCATGCAACAACAAATGCTGATGCGGTGGCTCTACCATCTCGAAAAATAGAGATCAAGATTCTACAGACGTCTATGATGCATGGTGTGTGGTACTAACGATCACCAAGCTTAGCATATATTAGCAATCACGGCAAACTGTCCCTTATGTGAGACGTCGACAACCTGCAGTGGATTTTTACAAGGCGTTATATCTGTGCATGTAGTCATTTAGGTAATAACAATACGATTAGCAATCGCAGCACGCTTCACGAGCGAGTCCCTTATCACGCACGACCGTAATCTCCATACTTACACGATCAGAGATCCAGACATTTTAGTCCTTTCGACTCATCCATTTCACAAAATTTCATATCGCAAATATTTTGCACATTTTAATAAATATGGAGTAAAGTATAATTATACGTGAAAAAAGATTTTTATAACAGAATTATGCCATTAATTGCAGTATACTTGATAGAAAAGTAATAAGTAATTTTCATAGTCCTCCTCAGAAACTAATCTGACGATTTATACAAACTATGTTTTACAAAAGATTGTAATTAAATTTTCACGTATTACGTATCACTTCCAACGGTGTACCCAGAGAGCGCACAGATCGCCACAATCGCCAAATGTCACGAATCTAACACATCTCTTTCGCTTTAATCAATTTCTCTTTTGCTCTGCTTTTTCTCTTATCTCTCCGGCGATTTTCTCACATAATCCACGAAGCTTAGTCTCGAACTACTTAGACCGTAACTTTTTCTATTTTGACGTTATATAATTCTTCACCATTCGTTCTTCACTCATTCGCTCGACATATCTAAACCATAGCGGCACGAAATTGGTTTCCTCATTAAAAATGTACCAAAACATTAACTACTGACGCGAAACGAAGTTTAGTCACTCAAATACGAATAAAATTTAGCATCAATCTCTTTGTAATAATTAATTTGTAGTCAATATTCGATTTAATTCTTCTCCCACGTATTTATTAAGAATGAAAAAAAAAACTTTAATATTTTATGTTTATTCATTTTGGTATTATCGAGTAAATTTACAAAACTACACCACGTACCTATATCCATTAGTTTAATTTCCGTTGACTGAAGTTTGTCTGGAAGCTATCGACTTCTACAATACCGCTGGTATTGTAACTCTTCACGCTATTTTATATAAGTTTCGTATTAAAGAAACAAAGTATTTCTTCGTTATTATTATTATTATTTTTATAGAAAAGGGAGGCAACGAGCAGGAACCTCCCTTGAGAGTGCCCCCCCCCACAGAATTGGGGGAGGGGGGTGTGTGGGCCTCCGGTTACCAGCACTCACCAGACGAAACTCAGAAGTTTGTTACACTTCTACTTCACGCCGGTATTCTGTGAGGTCGCGGCACTTCCCCGGTCGAGCCGGCCCGTTCGTGCAACAACAAAAGCTGACGCGTGGCTCTACCACTGTTAAAAATTCTATTCGCGTTGTAGTCGCGCGAACAGCGGCTGGTATTCGAATCCTGATCAGGCACTCACCTTGGAGGTCTCGGAGTGGAAGAGCTGCTCGGCGGCGAACAGAGTCTGCAGGTTGGAGACGTGGAAGAGCACGCGCGAGTCGAAGAGAGCGGGCAGCTCGTCGTGCAGCTCAGAGTTGAGCTGCTCGTACGTGCGTCGCGCCTCCTCGAGCTGCTCGCGCCCGCGCGTCACCTGCGACCCGCCCCATTCGCATTGCGTTGCGGTGTAGCGCGAGCGAGAAACACGTGCGTTTTGGGGTGGACAGAGGTCGCTAAGACATCAAGACCCCGACCCACCCCTCCGCGGAGGACATTTTTGGAACAACCTGACGGGTTGTTTAAAAAATATGAACAAATAAGGGGATGTCTACGGAGTGTCTTTTGCCTGTTTCAACACCGTTAGAGGAATCTTATTACTAAAGGGCGGTAGATTAATAAATGACGATGGATGGATGTAATGTAACATACATTAAACGCATCGATAGTCTTTTTTTATATCTTCTACCGTTGACGAAAGATTTGACTTGATTTGGCAGAAGCTATGACCATCTCATATGGACCAATCAAAAACTATAAATAATAATAATAAATAAATAAATATCTTCACGCAATTCCCGATATAGACAAAGGTCACTAAGACATCTAAGACCTCGACCCACCCTTCCGCGGAAGACATTCTTGGGACATCGTGACAGGTTATAAACCTGACAAAAAAACAGGATATCTGCGGAGTGTCTTCCGCCTGTCTCTTCGCGTTTGAGTAATCTCATTTCGAAGTGGGGATAGATTAATAATATGGACATCTAATATGGACAAATCGAAATAAAATATAAATACATACATAGACAAGGACAACATCCTATACATTGCTCTGATCCCAAAGTAAGTAGTTTAAGCAATTTTGTTATGAAATCAGAAATAAAAAGTTACCACTAATACTCAGACCCGAGACAATTTAGAATAAGTGGTTTTCAATATTGAACTTGTATTAAATTTTAATATCGATTCGAAGTCAGGACCACAGAGTCGAGGAGATCTTGAAAAGCAATAACACTATTCATCCACCGAGGTAGGAAATTGAAAAAAAATATTATACTATGGCTATGAACTGCTGTAAAATGATTAAAGGCCTTTGTTCAGAGGTGGGCAATTACACACTGTTACTTTGTTTTAACTTTTTCTCTCAAACTTTGACCCTCAAAGCTTCCATTTTCTTAAAACGCTTTAGTGAGGATAGTACCTCTTAGTAGTAATGCAGCGTTCTATAACAATACTAGTTATTGTTATAGAACGCTGTCTATGAAGTTTGGCTTCGGCAGATAGGTTTTTCGTTATCATTTGATCGCCAACGCCTCTCTATGTTAACATGATGCCATTGGATCAGAATCGATTTTGAATTAGAAAAATGCATGGTATATTTAAAACACCATAAGATAATCTCTGAAGTCATGATAGCCGAGTGGTTGGGTGGTCGGAATTACGAGTCGAGAGACCCGAGTTCGATCCCCAGGTGGCAGGCTCGTACCAATGGGTTTTTCAAAAATTTATGTACGAATTATATCGTTGGCTTGGACATAAAGACGTCGACGGGCTCACCACCTGTCACGTTGTCCTGAAAATATCTTCGGTGGAAGGTCAAAGGGACTTAATTGTCTAGACTAGACCTCTGTCTACCCCTGGGTACAGGGAATTGCGTGAAGATATTTATTATTTATTTATTTTATAAGATAATCTCCTATGACAACTTTAACAATAGAAACTTACACTGGGAATTATATTTTACCTTAACATCATCTCTTCTCTTAGCGGCGCTTGCCTGTAAGTTTTGGAAGCTGTGCCTCTGTCCGTCGTAGTCAACTAATTTGCGACCACGTTTCTCTATTTTTTTCTGAAATAAAGATAAAGTGATTGCATTAAATCCCTGCCGTTAGTTATTCGTGAAGCGCAATCGATTGGCGCCTTCAAGAAATGAGTCAAAAGCATTATCTATATCAATCTCTGGAATGATACATTTACGAGTATATACTGCATTATTTATGATAATAGTGTATTTACAAGTTTATTTCTCATGTTTATATATATATATATATATATATATATATATATATATATATATATATATATATATATATATATATATATATATATATATATATATATATATATATATATATATATATATGTATGTATATTATTGTATATATATGTGTATATTATTGTAAGTTTCTACGTAAGTGATATATTTTAAATATTCCTATTCCATCCCCTACGTAGTAAACTTTTCGTTCACGCCATTGCTTGCCCGGAAGAAACCGCTATGAAGCGATAAGGCCGCCAAATTGAGCATTTCATTAATTTGATTATCTGTTACTTTTAGTATCCTATAATTTGTGGCGAACAATAAAAATATATTCATTAGTTAATCCATACAGTGAACCATAAATATTTCAAATAAAAAGAAATGAATTGCAATGAAATGCAAATATATAATAACTTTATAGTACGGGATAAAGAATAGTACCTAGTGGTAACGTCATATTAACCATTAAAAAAATCAAATCAGATAAACTAATTCTATAAAAAATAATAATTAAATTAAATTAACTGTCTCCCTCACATTATGTCCAGCTGATATGCCTATAATTTGTATTTCATTTATGTCAATGAAATAAATCATCAATCAATAACTGAATTTTATGCTAGCATTGACCTCATACTCACCCTGACCTCGGGGAACTGATTTGTATACGTATTGAGTGGTATGAGCACTTGATCGCCGAGCTTGTGTGAGAAATCCTGCCACAGCATCTCCATGTTTTGAGCTTGCACGTAGAGCAGATCATGGCCCGACCAGCTGCTCTCGTACACTTCCGTTATGGCCTCCATAAGAGTCTTTGACGCTGTCTGTACCGCTGAAAAATCAGAAGTGTGTTGTTAGAATATGAGAGATTTCAACGAGACTAAATTGAACAAAAATTGTTTGGAAGTTGTAAAGATATTTTGAATTCATAGCTTTTATCCGATATTTTACCAAAGTTTACATAGAAGTTTCGCTTTAAAAATAACACGAGAAAAAATTACTAAAGATTTCTTGAAAAAATTAACCAACCGTTAATAATTACCACATAGTAAGTTCTGTTACATTTAAAATTTTCATTGTCTCACTTAAGACATATTGCGACCATGTGTGGCGTAAATTATCAAAAAGGTTAATAACACAATACAGATAATTTTGAGCGTACTTAAAATTTTATAGACAATTAAGTATATTTAGTTCATTGCAGAATACCGGCTTTATAAGAACATAATCATATAATCTAATCCACTTGCTATATCTTAGATGGCTTTCTACCAAAGAATTCTCAACAATCAACAGAGTTTTCTATTTCATAAACACTCAGTCACGTTGATTCAGTATTATCAATTTTTTCCGGATTCTATTTTTATGTACGGTCACGATACTTATGATACTTGAATTTATGTACGATTTAAATCGTTTCCATGGACATAAAGATGGCGACGGGCTCACCACCTGTCATGTTGTTCCAAAAATATCATCAATTTATATTTTTATGAGCTACACATCGAATAGAAAAATAAAGCCCGTAAAATATTTGACAATTGGTCGTTATCTCATTCTCACCTCTTATACACCTGATGTAGTTGTTGAACTCCTTCTGCAGGCGCGTGGCCTGCTGATGTTGCCGGTTGAAGTTCTGCAGGTGCTCCTCGAATATGTCGTCCAGCGTGCGGTCCACTTTGCCCAGATTTTGAAGAAGCTGTAAATAAATGACAATATTATGTAAAAATTTTTGAAAGTTAATAAAGTTAAGGTACTTATTTAGAACAATTAAAGTAATCAATATCTTTGTTTTTAATTTTCGTTTGTAATATTCATCGGGTTTGTCATCAAGAATCTTTTTTATAACAGGTGACACAATCAACAATCCCATTAATAGCATAAAGGTGAAAGTTTTTCTATATGGATAGACATATAAAACGGCTAAACGAATTTGTGTAAAAGTTGGAACACAGTTTGTAACCTGGATTAACATTTAGAAAAAGGCTGAAAAAAGGGAACACCCCACAAGAGAAAAGAGCATAATTTTCTTTAAGGGATTTTTAGTATCGATTGTTCCAGAGAAGAATGAATATTGCTTTTTGATTTCGATACAATAGAAGAACGAATTCTGGGGCAAAATAGAATAGAAAAAAATTTTATTCAGCACAAGCATTTCATACATTATGTACGTATTAAGTTAAAAAATAAAATAAACAGGTCGCATTGTGCCGAAAAGGGGTTGGCTCAGCTTGTGCTGTGTGAGTATGGTCTCACTCAGCGCTGATTTTCAGCCAAGAAACCTAATCATTGGCGCCACGAACGTATCATAGTTGTTACGTAGAATCTAGTCTTACATTAATGTTTGTAGAAACATTCACAAGTGTGTAACATTATAATATAAGATTCACGTTTTGTCATTTATCTAACCTCGTCAAGGTCTATTAGGTAATAACTGACATCGCGAGTGTTAAAACACGAACAAAATTACAATTTTTATAGCTTAGTGTCGGAACAAACTTAGTAAATGCAGGTGACACTAATGCAATAATTGATTATCGATTAGATTTCGTGAATTTACATGTTCCATTCATTATACGGACGAGAATTAATCGTTGCGTGACGCCTCCGCAGTTGATAAGTTGGTATGACGAAATGCGTGTAACGTTGTCAGGGTTGTCAGGATAAAGAAAGATATTCTTATTTTTATAATGGCCTAGTCATTGATGACTTTTCTATGTTATCTATACGCTTGGTTGAATACTCAAGTCAACCATCATTACCAAGATTGGTAAACATTTTCTTAGTTAAGAAAATTTAAGCAATGTAATAAGTGTGCAATCTAACAATGCTGTGAATAAAAATATGCCATCTCATATTTTTCCGTGAGTGTCGTAAGAGGCAACTATGAAACAATCCTTGAAAATGCAATTGGTTACCGAAAGATGAACGAGAGAAAAATATCTCGATAAATATTGGACCAAAATATAGCAGACCGGTGACGAGCAGGAGTGTTGAAGGTGCAAGGCGTCTGTCTAATACTGCTATCATCAATCTGCTTGTCAAGCGTGGCGATTACGATAAAACCTCCTCTACGGAAAAGTCCTATGTCCGTAAGAACGTACTTACGATTATAAGAAATCTTTGTAGATAGGTTTGCAATAAAGGTGGAAATATAAATAATATCATTCGTTTACAAAATGTCAATAAAATAATCTTGGCGATGTCTTTCGTAAATATGCCATGGTTTAAGTCATTCATATCATTCAAGTCACGATAGCCGAGTGGTTGGGTGGTCGGAATTTCGAGTCAAGAGACCCGAGTTCGATCCCCAAGTGGCTGGCTCGTACCAATGGGTTTTTCAAAAACTTATGTACGAATATCGTTGGCTTGGACATAAAGGCGGCCACGGGCTCACCACCTGTCATGTTGTCCCGAAAATATCTTCGGTGGAAGGTGGGTCGAAGGGACATAATTGTCTAAACTAGACCTCTGTCTACCCCTGTATTGGGAATTGCGTGAAGATATTTTTTTTCATCATTGTTTGGTTTAGTTCGAATAGATTATCAGGCAGGCAAGCAAGTAACAACCCTGTCAAAAGCATTGTATATTAACATACAAGTGTTGAATTGCGAAAGTAGAAATACGGGCTGAAATATTAGACAGTTGTCACGCCTATTTAGCGCGAGCGGCCTAACCGACTGGCGATATAACTGTCTTTATATAATACGACACTGTCTAAATGTAAAAAACAAATCATGCTTTCTTGCTGATTGCTAAAGATAGGCTACACTAAACCAGCGTATCGCTTCAACATAGAAAACATTTATAATATACATTGCTTTTCGTACTAGACTACCGGTACCTTTAATCCCAACCACAATGAGGCTGACAAGGAATTCAGAACCTAATCTCAGATCAGATTCCTGTACAATGAGTATCAGTATGAAATCAAAATAAACTTCAATTTTGTGCAAGAAAATTAATATATAGTAATTACGTATATACGTCTAATTCCAGAAGAAACTTTAAAATATGATGATGATAACGTAAAGGATGCTAAATTTAAAAGGTAACAACATCCTTGTTACCTTTTAAATTTATGATCCTCAAGGCGTAATTATAGAACTCATGATGTGTGCCAGGTTGTATAAATATTTGTCAAATGATTTTAGAGTGAAATAAAATTATCCACGTTTGCCAGCCTTGAAGTAAAATACAAACCATAATATTACAGTACTCATGTGCTTAATTACGTTGGATGACGGGGTTAATTGAAAAACAAGATTTCAGAAATCCAACAATTGTATTAAACCAATTTTCAGACTAATCAATTATTTTACATTACATAATATTGTCTATCTGTACAAGACTAACAGTTTTCTGTAACGAAATTAAGACAACAGATTACAGACACATTACACACACGATAATAGCTTAATTAACTATATGCTCAGACATAATTACCACAAGGTAACATTATTAGACCGATAACATTGCATTTATATACAATAAGCATCGCGTATCAAAACTGTGATTTACGGTTTGTATCACAGGCTTATAAATAAATGAATGTAATTGATGTTTGCATACAATGCGTTACTGAGACTGTCGCTGCAAGGTCGCCGAGTGACAGACTGAATATGGAGTTACGAAGCCTCTTGTGAAATCCGAGATCGGTCTTAGAACTGGTTTAGGAATTCCCTAAATTATGCGGACGATAGATAAAGTGGTAGGAATGTATATGCAAGGCTAATGCCCGTGTAATAACAAATGTTGTCCCAAGGGAATTTAAAAGCATACTAAATAATTAACAAATAAAAATTAATATTTCCACGCCACTCCCAATACAGGTAAACATAGGTCTAGACAATTAGACTTTCGACCCACCTGCCACCGAAGATATTCTTTTGACACAACGAGACTGCTGGTGCGCCCGTCGCCGTCTTTATATTCAAGTCAACGCTGTAAATGGTACATAAGCTTTGAAAAAAAAACTCTTTGCTATGAGCCTACCTCGGCTATCATGACTTACTCATATTCCATTTTTGCCACGTGCTAGATTCCATCTGTCCAGACTTGGTACCACTTTCTTACCAATTTCTATCGACAAACAGCAATGTAAAAACTGTAGTGTTCCAATTACAACGGAAGACACAGGATTGTAACTCAGCTTAAAGACGGACTGTGAGACATTGTATTCTGGTACGCAGAAGTGACAGCGCCTACGTGCATATCTTCGAAGTAGTTTGGAGTTGTTCATGGTCCGTAGTGGATTAATATCAAACGGACTGTACGAACGTTTATAATTCGAATTTCGAACGATATAAAGAATAAAAACTATATATTTGCAAAGTCAAATAATATTTTAATATTTGTATTATTAAGAAGAAAACCGTAGAATATAAATATCTCTTGATTTATAAGTTCAATTGTAATTAGAAAAATTGTTTTAATGTCAATGTAGTTAAAACATGCATTCAAATAATTTTATATTAGTGTAGATTTAAAGAAACGATGGCCGGATGGATTACGTTGAATGTAATATGAATATATAGTACCTACGTGACGTATTAAGTTCGGTTCTCATCTGTTTTAATATATACATTTGTTTAATAATGTGTTTCTCCATTGGAGTCGTTTATATTATACAGCAAACATAAAATATGTTTGCGCGTTGTGCGTAACAAAATATAAGTAGGTAATATTATAGATGTAATCTCAGAAAGCTCGCCGGACAAGTTTAAAGTACTAGTTAAGATCATAATAATTAAATTTAAGTGTCTGTTTGTAAGGTCAAAACAACATCTGTTTACTCAATACATGTGAAAGTACATACGAAACTTATAACAGTAACAAAATTTTCGCCACTCTAACAAGTTCTAATCCGCGAAACAGCTGGATCGGTTTTGACGGGAATTTTTCTGTTAGATAAGTTGACATTGTAAGGATTATGTTTACGTGTTGACTGCTAAACCACGGACAAAGCCGCAGAGCGCAGTTAGTATGTAATACAAGGCATTGATTTTACAAAATAAACTTGTTTCGTTATATTTATTTGTTCTTTTACTTTTGTACTTTTTTTATACATAGATAGGGACAACATCACATACATTGCTTCGATACCAAAGGAAGTAAGTAAAACACTTCAGTTATGGATTTACAAACTACGAAACAGCTACAAGAAAGTAGGGAAGATTCTTATTTCAAAATATACGAAATGGATTCACTCCTAATACAAGTACAACGGTAGTCAAAAGTAAAGACAACCTATTAGTGCTTCCGACCCGCATTATATCGGACCATATTTTTCACACAACAGGTGTTGAGATTTATTTATTTATTTAATCTTTATTGCGATTCCGTATAGGTCACAAAAGGCGGACTCATTGCCTATAGGCATTCTCTTCCAGTCAACCTATGGTATGGTGAAATTTGTGGTACGCGCAATAAAGTTAAGGTCGATGAAAATATAATACATAAAACATACATAAAATTGTTAAATATATAAAGAGAAATAGACGAATATATGATAAGAACTTACTTATTTATACATACATATATACGCTTACATATATATACTATATAAATATTCTAACAAACATACATACATATCTTTAACAGTAGCGATAATAGATAATATATTTTAACATAGATAAAAATTGATAAGAGCGTGCTTAAATGGTTGAGTACGTTGAGTGCGTGAGCGAAGACCGAATGGTGAAGAAAATATATCGCGCGAAAGTTAATATCAAAAGGTGTCGAGGTAGGCCTAGACTAAGACCGTGTGGGCAAATTGCTCGAAGAGGGGAGGGTCAAGAGTACTCGGATGAAGAAAATGATGAATCTGAAAGAAGCGAAAGACGTGTGATGGATCGTGACACTTGGCGATCTGTTTTGTTCGGCTACCCCGTCAGGCAGTGTGCGTGAAGATAAATAACATAATAATAATAATAATAATATATCTTCACGCAATTCCCAATACAGGGGTAGACAGAGGTCTAGTCTAGACATTTAAGTCCCTTTGACCCACCTTCCACCGAAGATATTTTCGGGACAGCGTGACAGATGGTGAGCCCGTCGCCGCCTTTATGTCCAAGCCAACGATATAATTCGTACATAAGTTTTTGAAAAACTCATTGGTACGAGCCTGCCACTTGGGGATCGAACTCGGGTCTCTCGACTCGAAATTCCGTCCACCGAACCACACGGCTATCGTGACTATGTGACATAAATAACATATATTAAAATAGACAAATAATTATCAAACAAAAATTGATCGAGTACATAACATTCATATTCATCACAAATCTTTGCCCCTGTCTGAATTAAAACCCGCCACCCATAATTTCGAAGACAAGGTCACTACTAACTATGCTTTCGGGTGGTTTCAAATACGGATAAATTGTAATCAAACAAAGCTTGACGACTTTATGATGGTTCAACAGGTGATGGCATAATTTTAAGTCACGTAATTCTATTCTAAGAAGTGCCATGGATAAATGAACTCCTCAAGGGACTTCCAGTGGTCACAACATGCTAATGATCCATTGTGTCGTTGTCCCCTGCTTTCCTGCTAAGCGCGAAGTGAACGTCAGAAATTCAATCAGTACATTTGTTTGTATATCAATTTTCATTTGAAACTAGCTATGTAACGCGATGGAAGTGGATTCAATTGTAGTTGATGGTGTTAAGTGATAGTTTGGGGTTAGAGTGTTTAACAGGAATACTAGTAGTATTATACGCCTTTGCTAGTATTCTTTTAATCCTTAAAATCGCGACACGGTACACTCGGACGGTTGCGTGATATGATTCGCTTTGATAAGTGCAATAGATTGAACTTAGTCTCGAAGATATGATGATGGAGTCAGAAAGTGGACAGTGGAACCCTTCATTTGCTTCTAAAGAAGCTCACTAGCTTGAGTTGTTTTATAAGTTTTGATGTTTAAAAAAATCTTTTCAGACAGACAGAGGTCTAGACAATTAATTCCTTTCGACCCACTTTCCAACGGAGACATTTTTGGGACAACAAGACAGGTAGTGCGCCCGCCGTCTTTATATCCAAGACAACGATATAATTCATACTTAAGTTTTTGAAAACACTTGTTGGTACGACGAGTCTGGGGAATGAACTCGGGTCTGTTCTCAAATCCCGAATTCTCGAATCCCAATCTCCAAACAACTCGGCCATCATGACTATTTCTAAGTGATGTTAGAATTTACTATGCATCATTTGTTTTCTTTGCTTGTAGTTTCCGCATAAATACAGCATCATCGTCGCTTGCGTCCAGCGCGGGTTGCAAGGAATTAGACCATAGAACAAAAAACTTCCGTCCCTGAATTAATTGTCAAGTTATACTATTAGGAGGCCGTGAACGAATGTAAATACATACATTAACGTATTTGTAACACAATTTCCTCACTAGTTACCTAATTTCATAGGTAAGTTTGCCATTAAAATAAAAACTCTATTCGAATATGGCCAAGTTTCAAAACGGCGAAAGCGTTTCATTTTTAAATAATTAACAGCGCAGTCATTTGTTATTTGATAAGTTATAGTTAGTTTGTTTATACAGCGGTATCTGTACTCAACATTTTCGACTAAACTACGAACCGTATAATACTCAAAGCGTAAAGAAAGACGATATATTTATGAACTGTCTTTTTTCTGACGCGTTTTCCCATACTGGGGTAGGCAGAGGTCTAGACTTGTCGCCTAACTATGCAAGCATATTTGAGACGTGATCCGTGGTGAGCCTATCGCCGTCTAAGTGTACCAGCCAACGGTACATACATAAACATATATTCACATTGATAAATATTCATATATACATGCGTGACTAGACACTACAAAAATTCATATTCGTCACACAAATGCTTGCCCCTAGCGGGATTAAAACCCCATGTCAACGCGGTCTACATACATAGTCTTGGTGGTCTGGTATTTTGTTAGGCAATTATCCTGCCATAATGATAGCATAAATATCAAGATGTGCTAAAAAGCAGCTAAAAATGTATGCAGTAACGTTTAAAAAAAATTATGAGAAAATTGCCACGACAGTGTGTTGATGTAGTGGTTAGGTGATCGGAAAACGCGAGACCCGAGTTCGATCTTCAAGGCTCGTACCAATGGGGTTTTCTAAAACGTATGTACGCCACCTGTCACGTTGTCCCTCAAAATATCCTCGGCGGAAAGTGGGTCGAAAGGACTTAATTGGTCTAGACCTCTGTCTACCCCTGTATTGAGAAAGTCGTGAAGACATTTTTTTTATGAGAAAACAATTTTAGCGCCACGAGTATCAATCCCTTCGAGTAATCCTCTAATGCTATTACACCATGCCGATAAGCCACGTTCACGCACTATTATACGGCGGGACGGCAGCGTCCGCTCGTGACGTCACGTCCGCGCGCTATCTTCCTTTCGTTTTCGATTGTCTTTGACCGAGGCCTCCAATTACAAGCATTGTCTCAAGTAAGAAAGCTCGCAACTTTACATTCACTCTCGCATTCGTTCTTATTACTAAACGAACACAGTTCATAATTCGTTGCGGTGATGCACTCACCAATGTGGTGTGTCTCTCATTTGATTAATCGTGGGGTCGATTTCGTTTAACCACTTGGCCGTACTCAACAAACAAATCGATCATTACAATCTGACCATGTGGATATGATCAGTTGCATTCCAATTCGTGGCTTTGAGGCATTACATATAGACACATTTTACAGCGGTAGAGCCGCGGATCAGCTTTTGTTGTTGTATGATGGGCCGGCTCGACCGGGGAAGCACCACGACCTCACAGAATACCGGCGTGAAGTAGATGTCCAACAAACTTCTGCGTTTCGTCTGGTGAGTGCGAGAGCCCACATACCCCCCGCCCCAATTCTGGGGGACTCTATGGCCGGCAACGCATCTGCTATGCCTCTGGTATTGCGGGTGTTTGTGGGCGGCGGTAATCACTTACCATCACGTGAGCCACCTGCTCGTTAGTCTCTATTTTCTATATAAAAAAAAGAATATAGGCTGCTGCCAGAATTTGCAAAGGTGCTAAGACACTTGCATCAATCGACTCCCTGCAACAATTTGCAGGTCACCACTACATCTTGTGGGGCTTCGTTCTTCATTTACTTATTAATAAATAAAATAAAATAAATATCTTCACGCCATTCCCAATACGGGGGTAGACTGGGGTCTAGGCAATTAAGTCCTTTCGACCCACCTTCCACCGAAGACATTTTTGGGACAACGTGACAAGTGGTCAGCTTATCGGCGTCTTTATGTCCAAGCCAACGATATAAATTGTACGTAAGTTTTCTTTTGAAAAAACCTTACGGTACTAGCCTTGGGGATCGAACTCGGGTGTCACGACTTGAATTCCGATCAGCTAACCACTCGGCTATCGTGGCCCTAAGAACAATTATGGACAGAATTGAAACATTTTGAATACATAATCTGCTAAAATGATGTTTGCAGCGCACGACCCCCATTTCGGTATAAATAAATAAATAATATAAATAAATATCTTCACGCAGTTCCCAATACAGGGGTAGTCAGAGGTCTAGACTAGACAATGAAGTCCCTTCGACCCACTTTCCACCGAAGATATTTTCGGGACAACGTGAAAGGTGGTGAGCCCGTCGCCGTCTTTATGTCCAAAAGCCAACGATGTAATTCGTACATAAGTTTTTGAAAAACTCATTGGTACGAGCCTGCCACCTGGGGATCGAATTCGGGTCTCTTGACTCGAAATTCCGACCACCCGGCCTACTCGGCCATTTCGGTATACTGCCTATATTTGTGAGACATAACAATTTTGCATCAAGAAAAACGAATTCACTGTGCGTGAACTTTATCGCATAGCTTCTTGACGCGTTATGAATGTTTAACATGCAAACAGACGTACCTACACGATAAAATTACAATGTAATTGATACGTTACAACATATTATAATAAAACTGAAACACGCATAACACATTAACGATAAAGCTGCTGATATCTGCGATTTCTACAACAGCGTACAATCGAATGTAAGTTTGTGTTAACGAAAACAAAACAAATGACGAAGCGTTAATTGCGTCGTTATTAGATAAGAATGTTTTAATTCGAAACAATCACATACCAACGGAAGCGATTATGAAATTAAAAGAAACAGTTTTAGTGAGTTTCATCCTCGTGATTTTCATCTTGTAACCCACAGGGCTAGTCGCACGGCCTGGTTATCCCACATGACACTTATTATTAAAGAAATATCAATCAAAATATATAAGTTTTGACGACGAATAAGTTCAAAAACGGATTATACCAGCATATAAAAATATTATGTAAGTCACGATAGACGAGTGGTTGGGTGGGCGGAATTTCGAGTCAAGAGTTCGATCCCCAGGTGGCAGGCTCGTACCAATGGGTTTTTCAAAAACTTATGTACGAATTTACGCCGAACCTACGAACGCCGTCTTTATGTCCAAGCGAACGATGTATGGCTTGGATATAAAAGACGGCGACGGGCTCACCACCTGTCACGTTGTCCCGAAAATATCTTCGGTGGAAGGTGGGTCGAAGGGACTTAATTGTCTAGACTAGACCTATGTCTACCCCTGTATAGGGAATTGCGTGAAGATATTTATTATTTATTTATTTATAAAAATATTACGTTAAAGTTAATTTACAGAAAAATCTGGATAAAAAAGTCACGATAGCCGAGTGATCTTTGGGTGGTCGAAATTTCGAGTTACGAGACCAGAGTTCGATCCCAAGGTGGCAGGCTCGTACCAATGTTTTACAAAAACGTATTTACGAATAATTCGTTCATCGTTGGCTTAGACATAAAGACGACGACAGGCTCACTACTTGACACGTTGTCCCGAAAATATCTTCGGTGGAAGGTGGGTCGAAGACTTAATTGTCTAGACTAGACCTCTGTCTACCCCTGCAATGGGAATTGCGTGAAAATATTTATTCATATATATGTCATCAATTTAGATCATCCAAAAATACGAACATTTTCCTTCAACAAAATTTATTACGTACATCCTCATATTTATATATTTCTGAAATCCCAAGCGTTTTTATCTGTGACCAAGTTTAAGGAGATCTCAAATTGTGTGGCTTCGATGGAGTTTATCACACTTCCTCTCTCCAACACACTAAAGCAGTTTCCACAGAACTTTACCAGACTTCATCTCTCCAATACACTAAAGCAGTTTTCACAGTACTGGGATATTGGACAGCCCTACTGTAACCAATAGATCTCCGTTTACATCGGCTACGACCTTGCGGTAATCATACCATTTAATAACGCACGTTATATTTGCGATACTCGATGGACTTGTTTACCGTAATTTATCAAACAACTTGCTTTCATACGACTCCTACATTGACCGCATTATTAACGTGGATTCAGGTTTTTCTTCTTTTTCTTTACAGTCTATTAAAAATCCACTGCTGAATATACACCTAGCCCAAAAAAACGTCCCTTCTATTCTATTATCTATTGAAAGTAGCCTACCTACGCCCAGAATTATCGTGGTTGTCTCTTCATTTTATAAGGTTCTATGTACTACGTTCCTACTACGCTGTACGAGGTGGACCTCTTTTGTGGTTGGTTGAACCATTCTTGCCCAACATACAACAGTTCTAAGATCTGATCCTTACTTACTATTAACTTAATTAACTTCTTTAGTTTCTAGACACTGATTTCTAATCGACGAAAAGATGAATGTTTCCAGAACACTATCCAGTCGAGTTGTACTCGATTCGAGTCGATTACAACCTTTTGTTTTATTATTTATCGTTTTGTGTTTACAGTGTATTCATTCACAAACCACTACTATTCATGATTCTGTTTAATTAGTTTATCAATAAAGATTATTATTATTATTATTATAACCATTCCATGATTCTCGCAGCTCGATAATAGCACTCAAATAAACCTATGTATCTACTAAAAGTGGTCGAATTGTTAGAGACATGTTTATGAATTTTTTAGGTCCTCCTAGTGCCTTAATAAATACTACGCATCTTGAGCCCCTTGGTAGTGAGAGTGTAAGCTTGTCAACAGACACCCACTTTTATAAAACCTTCGTTGTTTTCGATTACATAACAAAAGTACTTTAGCTGCTAGTACAATCTCAAAGATTGTATGTCTATGAATATCCCTATCTTAGTATTTATTTACACAAAATAATGTACCTAAATATCTTATGTTCATTCAATTCCAAATTTAAAATGCGTAAAGCCGATAAGTGAGCGTCAAATCTCAATCATATCACTGAGACAAATCTAGGCGTTTATTATTTAACCATAAAAACCAGATAAAATAATTTACTGTGACGAATACCACTAAGGATTTCATTGCATAACCTAAATTCCTATCTATCTAGCTATCAAGTCTTATGTAGAAAAGCGCTCGATTTATAATCGCAAACAAATTTGATTGCCGCAAACCGTTATGTTAACGGTATTTTTATATAATTAGACACGAAGTTTTATAGATAAATTATTTAAAATTAGATGAATAATGCGAGTCGCTAATGATGTTTGCGGTGACTCGGGTTTGATGTAATAATAAAAATTTATTTTTATTATTACATACAAATTAAAATAGTGATTAGGATTATTTACACAGGGCAGACTTTTTTGTAGTCCCAGAGTTATGTCTTAATCATCACGGGTTTATTACTGAATTATCTCCCCGTAACCTCGAGTTCAGCGATGAATGAAATTGTATATTTGAAAAGCGCTTTTAGCTGAGATGGAGGATGTGATTTAAACGTGGACAGTCTCAGCGGGGGAGTGATGTGGTGCAGGAAAAGGGTAGCTACCCGCCCGGTCGGGTGATCGCGATGGGGAGGACGTCTAATCCACCGTCGGCTGGCAGTGAGATCACGTCGGGATCACCACTGTACGAAATCGTTAATTTCATTATCCTGCACACCCCTACAAGCCCTTGTCTCATAAGCCTCCACTTTTACGTCGATAACACAAACCTACAATTACTATGCGATAAAATCTCTATCATAATTATAATTGGCGATATCCTCATCCTTCCTTCAATCTCCACGTCTAACAGCCGGAAGCAATTCATATGAGAATGAGCTGTGTCATTAAAATCACGCGAAGATACGTAATTGCTCATTTCCTTTACTGCAAACAGTTTTTATGCACAGTGACTATTGGAAAATGTAAAGGCGCGCTCACAAATACGCTACAGAATCAGCTGACATCCGCAACAGCTGCCATACGGAAACTGCTCTCAGTGTGAAAACGTCCTTATCTCAGTTCTAGGTAAAATTTCAAGATAATCGGAACTTAGTCGAAGTTGTAATAAAAAAAATCTTTATGCCATTAGAGTAGACAGAGGTCTGGACAATTAAGTCCTTTCGATCCACCTTTCACCGAAGACATTGCTTTAGGACGTGACAAGGCCTGTCGCCTGTCTTTATGTCCATACCAAAAAATCCCATAGGTCTGCCATCTGGAGATCTAACTCTGTCTCTTGACCCAAATTCCGATCAAGACCCGAGAGACCTGAGTTGGCAAGCTTTATGTCGATTTATGTCGTTGACTTGGACATAAAGACGGCGACGGGCTCATCACCGTGTGTGGTTGTCCCAAAAAATGTCTTCGGTACTACCCCAGTATCGGGAATGACGTGAAGACACGAGATGGCCATCATTTCGACTCGCTCCCGTCACAAGTGCGTTTGTAATGCGCTTAAAATATTCACGCGCACGCGACCTACTCGCAAACGTACCAGTGGGTCGGCGGTACATAATAAGCAGTGCAGTCGCTGCGACCGCGATGGTGAGCCACTCGAAGCTGAGCTATAAATAGTCTACTCTACATGCCTGACGTAGGCCAGCCGTGTTTGTTGTTGCAATAGAAAATAATGCGGCGGCAAGCGGATGCAGTTTATGCTTCCTTCGAGCTCTAGTTACTAGGCGAAAATGAGACGATCATATTTTATCTGTACGCATCTCTCAATATTGGGGGTAGACAGAGGTGGAGACAATATGGCCTATTCGAATCACTTCTCACCGGAACTTATGTACGACAGTGTGACAGGTGGTGAGACTATGAGCGTCTCAGTGTTCAAGTTTTATCTTGTGACTGGCCGGGATTGCCAGTCGGTGTTGGCGGGAAGCTTCCGCCTTATTGGGTGGTTGTGAGGGAAAAGGGGAAATAGGATACTACTGTCACAGGAGAAGGCTCTAGTTGGCTAGAAGGCTATAAGCTAGTTCGGGGTTTCTGTTATACCGTCGCACATAATAGGGGAAAGGTAAATCTCTAAGAAATCTTCCGAATTGAGGTAATGCCAAAACTTTTCTTCCACTCGTTCGTTCTATCTCTCCAAATGGGAAAAAGTTTGAAGTTTGGATTTTGAAGAAGATAAATATAATGTCACTTACTAAAGGAGATAAATGGCAACTTTTTACAATTAACTCAAATCAGTAATACCGAATGTATTACATCCATCGATTGTCAGTTTTAATCTACCACCGCACTTTTTCTATATTTTCTCGGGTCTCGTTTTTTGTGGTGCCTTCGTTGATTTTGATTGCTTTAGCTGCTTACTTTGCAATTAGAACAATGTATGTGATGTAGTTCCTATCTATATATGTATTTATTTTTATTAATTTATTAATATTGAACATCAGATAAATACAAATATCATCGTGACTTCACGAATGAAGCCACGATAGCCGAGTGGTAGGGTGATCGGAATCCGTGTCGAGAGATCCGAGTTCGATCTCCAGGTGGTATATATATATATATATATATATATATATATATATATATATATATATATATATATATATATATATATATATATATATATATATATATATATATATATATATATATATATATATATATATATATATATATATAATACACGTAAAGGACAGACAGAAGAGGAAATGGTCGAAATGGAAACCATTTCCTTATCCTTAAGAAATTAATAATTTTACTTGAATTGGAAAAAATATTGCCTTAAACGGTAGCCAAGTGGTTGGATGATGGGAATTCGAGTCAAGTGACCCGAGTTTGATCCCCAGTGCTGATACCAATGGTTTTTTTTTATTTATGTATGATTTATATCATTGCGGCGATGGGCTCACCACCTGTCACGTTGTCCCGAAAACATCTTCGGTGGAAGGTGGGCCGAAGGAACTTAATAATCTAGACTAGACCTCTGTCTACTCCTGTATTGGGAATTGCGTGAAGAGATTTTTATTTATTTTTTTCATATCATTGGCTTGGACATAAATACGGTGACGGGTTCACCAGTTGTTTCGTTTTCCCAAAGAACACTGACGTCATTGGAAAGAAGATGTGATAAATAATCATTGTTATAAACAGCTCGGCGGAGTTTTATTCGGAACCTGTCAAAATAGTTAAACTAACCGATGTTATTTTTCAACGTTATAAGTCTTTGAAATTATTTGTATTACCATTTCGTCTTTGAAATACGTCGTCACATGTCGATCTGCATATCGCCTCTATTGCATGATTGGATTCACTTGTCCACTGGAAGCTACAATTACTCTGTTCTTTGGACCGTTGCGACTCTGGTCTTGTAATGGATCATTTACTTCATTTTTACCGTTTTTATCTTGACGTGCATTAATTACATAGACGACTTAAACTTGACGTTTGCTAAATTGAAACTAATGTTTGCATTGTTTATCTGTGCATTGTAATCTCTTTCCTTGTCACTCTCATGACTGACTTGATACTGGCAGAATTCTATCAATAGAGGCCATAAACTAAAAGAGAAGAAGAAGAAATTGTAATCTCTAAATTTGGATGTATTTTCTCCTGTCTCGATGTATTTTTTCTTGGATCTTATGAAGATCTTATCAGGTTCGACCTTTTCACAGGCATAGATGGTGGTACAGGATCGTACTCTGTGCCATCTTTTGGAGAGGCCTATATTTATTACTGGACTTTTGATAGTTTTAAAGAACTAGCAGTGAGTTAAAGAACTAGCAGTGAGTTTTAAAGAACTAGAAGTGAGTATACAAATAGAATTATCACTGCCAGAGCAAGATGTTATTTGGGAATACAATATATTTAGTTTACATTGGTCAATTAGT
Source organism: Sericinus montela (assembly GCA_029286605.1). Taxonomy (NCBI): domain Eukaryota; kingdom Metazoa; phylum Arthropoda; class Insecta; order Lepidoptera; family Papilionidae; genus Sericinus; species Sericinus montela. Next base: position 870,104 of record JAGSMR010000108.1, read on the forward strand.
ACAATCATACCGGGAATTTTAATAACCATTGAGCAACGCACAAAATTCATGCGAAGTATTTTATTTCTACATCTGCGAGTACAACTACTTTGACCACTATTTCATTATTTTCATTTAGCAACGAGGGACTCGTTCAAGAAAACACAAAATGTCTGCATAAATTTCTTAAAAGATTTTGCTATATTTAATACAGAGATTAGTGTAACCAAATCCTTATTGCCAATTTGACTGCTAGCAAAGTTGACCATGTACGCGTAAGATTTGATTCAGAAAAGCGCTGCCACTCCTGTGTTCTTATTTATCCCATCCGCTTATAATCCACTATTAACTGATGCCCTGCTCTGATTACATGATTAAATTAGTTAAAGAAATTAATTCCATGAACTAGACCCGGAGCATCTTAGAAATTGTTGTAACGTGTGTCTATTTCATAACCTATATTTGCGAGATTTCGTGCTCGTCAAAGATCGAATCGCCCGCTTCTATTTCCTGCAGTATGATTGGAAAGCTTCCAAACTGTCCCGCCGTCTGATGACCTACTTGACTCCGACTCCGGCATGCGACTGTTCACCCTTTCAGTGACTTGTTGCTTCAGAATTGTATTGAAGGATAACACGTGTGAATTTTAAAGTTAGTTTAATATTCTTTCTAATCATATACGTGATCGAGCCACACTTATCATTTTAGTTTGCAACACCTCACCAATTTGTACATTGTTTGTTGTAGAAGTAGAAGTGTTCTCTTAAGAGAGGGTATAATCTTCATGCGAAGAGGCGCTAAAATAGCGTACAACGCAGTTTTTTCTCAGTCGTCTCTTACAACGTCCATACGGAAAGAAATCTGAGGCAGATCTACTACAAGAGAATCTATTGCTTCTATTTCCTTGGTTATATTCGTTCTATTTTCTTGGTTTTTTAAACTATCTATTCCCACTTCCGTGTCGGATATTACGTGTTTACGTAACACCGTATAGTTTTATGCCGCTGTTGTATCATAAACCCCGTCATAATCTCGTAGGAAATTCGTCACGCTCGGACACGCGGACGAGAGAGCATCGCGTGCTGCATTCTGTGTCGAGAACCGGAGAAGGGAAATGTGAGTTTCTTCAGATATATCGGTACTTTCGATTATCGTCGCGACAATTTGTAACGAATACACATTACGATACTAGTTCCTTCTACAATACTAGGCTCTTTGGGAATGAGTTAATCGTTCCCATGATATTTGTAAATAAATGAAATAAATATCTTCACGCCATTCCCAGTACAGGGTTTGACAGAGGTCTAGTCTAGATAATTAAGTCCCTTCGACCCATCTTTCACCAACGTGATCCTTTGGTGAGCCTTTCATGTCCAAAGCAACGATATGAATCGTACATAGGTTATGAAAAACCCCATTGGTACTTCTATCTTGATCTATATTGCATTTAGATTTGTAAACACATTTGAATTTTCAAACGCCTCTTCTAAATGTATTTTACTTACATTCAAACTTTTTCATATCTCCTTCAGATTAGTATATTATTTACAAATCCATATACCCATTCATCTCAATATCAATGTAAACCCATCCAAAGCATCGCATGTCCTATTTCCATTAAACAAAAAATCTGGTAGACGATCAAATAAACATTTCAGTATCACGTATATTTAAATTTCCGCGCAGACGGCAGTGACATCACGTTCGAAAAAAATTAGAACCAGCGTCCATTACATGCTCTCTGTTTATTTTAAGAAATAGTCCCGCGGGTACGTTGCGAAATATTTGTGGCAAGATTTGCTACGATTATTCCGATACCATTCTGCGCGAATTTTGTTTTTAGATTATAAAGTGGTGGTAACAATAGGGCAACTCCCTAATCACTTAGAATACCAGTTATCCTGTGCTTCTGTTAGTGCAATAGTTGAGTTGAGTTCACCAACCATACCTCTGTTCAGCTCCCTTACAAGTGACATTTTCTTTATCTAAGAGGTATGGACTCGTGCCCGTAACAAACGGCTCAGGAGTCCCTTTCTCTCCCTTGCCTTCATTTGCCCAAGAGTCAACATTGGCTCTTGGATTGGATTTAAGATTCTTGGCCATGTGGCAGCCTACGGAAATCGATAAATGGATGAAGGTCAGCCACGTCTAAGACATTGTGGTACTAAGAATACACCAATAAAAGATCTAAGTAGACTCTAAGACTTTAAAGTTAAATACGTAAAAAGTTATAAATACACGGAAGAAGGAAATGTTGAAGTCTTTATTTATGCAAAAAAATTTAATTTCTTGTGAGAGGATGGGCGAATGTAAATAAAACAAATGTAAATAGAACAGAAATAAAGGATAGAGCGGCGAATAAATAGTTACAGACGTGACCAATAAACGATTAGATTTCATAACAAAGGCTATTGATAGTTCTAGATCTCTGGGCGCAATGTGTACGTACTGCTAACCGCAAATACTAGACGTTGGGGGCTACCTCGTGATTGCAAGAACCGAACGCGATACCGTAACTTAATATGCAACCGGTACCAATACATAATAAAACATATTATACTTAGTCGTTACTCTTTAGGAATGTATGATATGATTTTGCAACTTAAGTAAATAATATTTCTATTTCACCAACATATTTTCCTTGTCTTGTTTTTCATGACTTCAACGGACTGTTATGTATAATACACTCGTAATAAAAAAATTACTACTAATCATTCTATAATCTTCACTACAAATCCTTCAATTACTTCAATTTTAACACTACTAATTGCTTGTTTGTTAATGTAATTTAATGTTGTAACAGTGTAGTGTACTACAGCAACAGTGTTTAAATTTCCAAACAAATTGGGATGTTAATAAATTTTACAAACGGAAAACGCTACTTAAATCCAGTTTTTAAGAATTCCTCGCTTCAGGTTAAACAGCTGAAGGTCAGTTAATTATTTTGGAAAAAATTTGCCTGTGCGTGTATTGTATTAATTCTGGATGCAATTTATTTCCATTACAAATTTCACTGAAAGCCAGCGTGAAGAGGTAATAAGCATATGAAACTGACATTTATAACTTTAGTGTGTTGTTTGTATTTATGTGATTGTAAAATCGGAACCTCAGAATTGAAAAAAGCAATATGTTAAGCGCTGCAAAGCGATTACGGTACATAATGAGCCGATTCCTCGACGTTTGACCGTTAACTGGACATCGAGTGGCTGATAAGAGAAAGTCGGCAACCAAAACACCACATTTTAAAAGTTTTGTCGTGTACGCCATCACCATACGTTTAAATACGAGCGTTTTCACAGTCGGCTTGCACGGGAACACGGTCTATTGTTACAACAAACCGCTCGTCGTGCTACAATAAAGGATATTTTCGGTACTATTGTGAATGAATTGCCACTCGTTGTGCAGTCTTCAATGGATGGCTCAATGTTCAGTTATTTGTTGTCTGCAGCTTTTATTATCCCAACATATATATCATTCACTTTCAAACGGGAGTGAACTCTCCATATTGACCAACCATATATTGAGGACGGATACGGTTGATGTCTTTTGATTTTTTTCAGAGCTATCAGCTTACGGGACAACATGGCGGTAAATATTACACGAGTAAAAACTATACATATTTTTAAGGAGAAGGTGGTGAAGCGATCATTTCACCTGATGGTAAGTTACGGCTACAGCGCGTATACACTCTCAACACCAGAGAGATTGCGGGTGCGTTGCCTAATTTAAAAGGGAGGAATTGTGAAATTGAAATAAGAAGAAGAATGCGAGGCGGATATGAGCCTCCGAACACCACGCTTGCTGGACATGACGCAGATAAGCCTCAAGAGACTTTCTCTGATTGTAGTTTTCTAAGAATGGATTTTCATTTATAAACTCTGAGTATGAAAATTTATAGCAAGTAAAATCACTTTTCTCCGTTACGTCATGCGGTATGGTCGCGCGCGTAGCCCTCAGCACAGAGTACTCTTGGCTGCATGGTAACACTTGTTTATGTTTCCATGACTATGTAATGTGTTACGATGAATATAAAATGTAAATATTTATGTAAATAAATATAAATCATAACCCAAATTAAATGGGTTCATTTGACCTCATTTATTAATACATATATATTTTGTTATAGTTCATAAGACGTAAACGCAAATGAAGTCCTTTCGACTTACTTTTCACTGAAGGCTATTTGAGACTCAAACTACCCTACCAAGATACTTGAATTCGGTATTCTACGTGTCCGTGGTTCAGTCCCGGTCGAGCCAGTCTGTTTCGTGAGATGTATGTTTTCTTTTCAAATTCTTTCCTTATAAAACCGCAACGACCTTCATTAGATTTTGTGAATATTCTAAAAGCCGGTATTCATTTACCTTTTCGTGACTATCATCCCTTAAAATAAAAACAATACACTGATCTAGTCTGTAATGGTTTATATGCGTAATATCATAAAACATACATCCATCATTTGCGGCTCTGGACAATTCAACATTGAGTTAATTGGTTCAAAGGTCGGAGTTAAAGTGACATATGTGTGAAATATGATACGTCTGGTGTATTGTACTCGCAATAAGATTGACAGTCAATATTATAATGTTGATATTTGTTTGTTTGTTTGTATATCTGAACTGAAAAGACTAAAATATCGATTTTTAATGTAAATTATCCTTTGCAGGTTACGTTAAGTGTTAGTTCCAGAGACAGAAAAATTTTAACACTCAATACAATTCGGAACATGTAAAAAAACTAATACGCAATTCCCAATACTGTGGTAGACAGAGTTTTAGACAATTTAGTCATTTCTAACTATCTTCAATCGAAGACATTTTTGCGCCTGTCACCATCTTTATTTCGAAGCCAACGATATAAATCGTACTACATTAGGTATTGAGAATGGGTTATTGGTACGAGCCTACCATTAGAGGATCGAATGTGAATCTTTTGATTCAAATTCCAATCACCCGACCACTCGGCTATCGTGAATTTGCCTCATTAATTGAGCGCAATACGGTAAATAGAAAATGAAAGTGTCCGTGCAGCCCATCTTCAACAGGTGTGTCATTTTCCGCCATTGGCGATGTTCCAAGTCGATCAGTTTGCGATTTCTCCGTACCAGCCAAGTGTCCCATTACTTTTGAACATCACAAAAGAATGAAGCACAAACACACCACTTGTTAATTTGATCGCACGACCTGATTCCACCTGAAAACACACCGATGCTTGTTATATCTTTGGTGGTTCTTCTTTCAAATAATAATAGTATCGTTTGTTTGCCGGAATGTAGGTACACAATTAAAGTTGTTTTTTTTTGCATTCAACCATTACATTCTACTGCAAGAACAGCGTGCAAAATATAATTAATCTGTTGTAAAACAAATTGACGTAAGCACATATAAAATAAAAAAAACTATTTCAGATACCTACCTACCAAATCACAAAATAGAATTAAAAATACTGTTTTTTTTTAAGAATACTAGCAATGCCGAATAACATTATTAGTATTCCTGTTAACCACTCCAATTAAACTGAAATGCTTGTACCTGGGGTTAGTTTAAGTCAATAGTCGAATGGCGGGGCTCGAACCTGCGACGTCATGTTTCGCAGTCCGCACCCTAAACCATTAGGCTATTGCCGCTTTTTAACTGTAAAATAATAACAATAATACGTACATTGGTACAGCATCGTATAAATTGCTCTGATCGTAAAGTACATCGGTCTTCGTGGTGTCAACAGTTCTGAGGTCCCGGGTTTGATTCCCAGTCGACATTGACCAAATGTCGAAAACCCTTTTTCTACATTTTCTCGGATCTGGGTGTTTGTGGAAACTTCGTTCTTATTTCGTAACACAAGCGGTTAAGCTACATACTTTGGGATCAGTGCCATGTACATGATAAAACAAATAGCAATATCTACACGCATTTCCTAATATAGGGGTATCCAGAGAGCAATTTAGTTATTTCGATCGACCGTTCAATCGAGTTTATTTTGAGCCTATAACGTACTAACATATTGTACATACATAAGAACAAATCATACATACATTTTGTTCTTATGTATGTACGATATGTGAATAAAATTATTGGTACGAGCCTACTGCCTGGAGATCGAACTTGGGCATCATGACTCAAATTCCGATAATTTAATGACTCCGCTATCGTAACTTAAATAATACGATGATTCGAAGTCATGTTTAGTCACAGTCATAGTCACCCTAAAGCACACTGTAACCGAAGAAAATAACCAAAGCATCTCCTAGCGACGACGTCTTTGCATATCAAAGGCCTCCTTCAAATCTATGAATTTTTCAAACAATGTAGGTTGCGCAGAATGCGAGATCATCGTGAGGCATGTACCACGGCATATTACATAAACAACGACACTGACGATCTGCGTGAAAATGTAACAACAGCCACCCGACCTTGCGCTGCTCTATCGCAGCGCCACGACACGTGACCGGGGTAAACAGTGAGCCAGTGCATTGGGTAATTACGTTGTACTTGTAACTACTGCAACTTTAATTGTAATCGGACGTTAGGTACAATGTTGTTCGCAGTGTCGAATGCAATTGCACATTACATGCCGGGGAAATGAGTACACGAGTGCAATGCAGTACACGTTACGACATGGATTGTACGGTTAAATTCTAAACATCCCGTTTATGAGCTAATGAAAATTGTACGGTTAAATTTATTTACATTGGCGTGAATTACACATTTACAAACTGTTTGCTATAAACGATACGAAACGGACTCGATAGTCGAGTGGGTGGGTGAACGGAATTCCAGTCGAAGGACCCGATTTCGATACCGAATACTAATGTATTCTTTTTCAAAAAAATTACCTGCGATAAACTTCGCAGGACTTGGACATAAAGACGGCGACGGGCTAACCATCTGTCACGTTGTCCCAAAAACTATTTTCGGTGGAAGGTGGGTCGAAAGGGCTTAATTGTTTGGACCTCCATCTACCCCAGTATTGGGAATGGCGTTAAGATTTATTTATTTTATTCGCTTTTAAACAGAAATAAAATCTTTGGCAGAAGGCTTCTGTGTTCCGTTCACGTCGTGCCACGACGGATATCGTCAGAACTGGTGAAGTAACAATAGGGATATATGTGAAATAGCCATGGGGTTTTGATTCAGGTGAGCCCTGCATCACCTCTCCTTGCTCCCGGGAGGGCGATAGGTATTTTCACGCGTAAGAAATATGCAAGGTGCAACTGTCACGATTCCAGTGTTCGAACGAATTTTACGCTCGGAAAATAATTGACCAGAGACAGAAAAAGTAAGAATGATATTCAATACATTACTTTTTTATTGTATTTTGTGGTAAAGATGTAGTTAATAATCTACGTAGTCTTTAGTTTTAGTTGCAGACGCGCTTTGTTTTTTTTTTTTCGTCTAAATAGTAATTTACTATTAAAGTCAATGGATTAGGGTGCGGATTGTGAAACATGACGTCGCAGATTCGGGCACACTATTCGACTATTGTCACAAACCAACTCCTGACACAAGCATAGGTTAGTTGGAGTGATTATACGTATAGTAGCAACTTTAGCTGGAATTGCTAGTTTTTTTTCTTATATAGTCAATGGAATTCCATCATCGAGACGACGGCCAGTATGTTTCGGACGACAGAGCGTGTCCGGTACCCGCATGCGACGTAAGTTCCGCGCGTACTAGCATCCTTACAAACGCGCACCGTCAACGCCGCGACGCATTGCGTGCGCGAATGGGGTGTCACACCTATCCGAGTCAATAACACCTATAGCGTATCTACGATCGATACGCTATAGGTGTTATTGACCAGCCCAGACCAGACGCATTCCGCACGCGAACCGATTTAATCATTCACTACTAATACCGGTGCACTTTCCGGTACGCACATATTGTTTGTGTGCGAGTTTAGAAGCACTACTACACACAAATGCGTTAATGATTTTCTTTTCTAAAAAGTCACTATTGCCGTGTGTTAGTATGATCGAATCAAGAGACCCGTGTTGGATCCTAAGATGGGAGGCTCTGACCAATTGTTTTTTCAAAAACTTACGGCGGCGACAGGTTCATCACCTGTCAAGTTGTACCAAAATATTCATTTTTTTCTAAGGCTGCCCTTATTTTTCTCAATACACAGAGAATCCAGGATGTCACATCATTGTTCAATATATTATAATAAATAAATAAATATCTTCACGCAATTCCCAAAACAGGGGTAGACAGAGGTCAAGTCTAGACAATTAAGTCCCTTTGACCCACCTTCCACCGAAGATATTTTCGGGACAACGTGACAGGTGGTGAGCCCGTCGCCGCCTTTATGTCCAAGCCAACGATGAAATTCGTACATAAGTTTTTGAAAAACTCATTGGTACTGCCACCTGGGGATCGAACTCGGGTCTCTCGACTCGACATTCCGACCACCCAACAACTCGGCTATCGTGACTGTTTTCAATATATTTATTACTTAATAATTACACATTACTAGCTTTTTGTCGTGGCTTCGCCTGCGTTATGGTAAATTCTAAGTTTATCGAGAAATATGGCCTACAATCTTCTTTAGGGTCCCATACTTAAATTTATACAAAACTTCTATTAAATCAGCTGATCAGTTTTGACGTGAAAGCGTAATAAACCAAAACCTCACATTATCACTAATAATACACGTACTAAGGATTTTTAATGTATATAAGGGTATCTAGGTGAGTTCCTGTACGTATACAGATTCAAAGTAATGTTATATAGTAAGGATTACTATTTTCATGTAAAAGAAAAACATCTTCGGTGGATGGGGGAGGTTGAAAGAAATTACTTGTCCAGACCTCTGTCTACCCCTGTATGCGGAAAGGCGTGAACATATTTCCCGACCAGGGTTCGATGCCCAGTTTGGGTCAATGTAGAACATTTTCTCGGGTAAATTCGTTGTCCCGTTTTCTCAATATTGCAGTACAATTAAGTTGTAAGACAAGTCCGACAACACGTACTAGAGATGCGCGGCGGACGTTCCGTCGCTTTAATCTCTCACAAAACAAATATTAGAGTGAAGACCTTTTTCAAGCTGTGGGAAGCTTCCGGCTGCTGCATTTACTAGAAATGCATAATAACATTATTAACATTCCTTTAATGTCAGTTAAGCTGCCTTGTGAGACTCCTACGAACCTGCGTCATCGGATTCCACTGTTCACACTCACATTCCGTTAAGCTAGATATCTTCACCCGTAAACGTACAACATCGATTGTCGACCTTAAACTTGAACAGATACAAATTCCAAATCGAATAATTAATCAACATATTATGCCGAATAAAATCCGACTGAGTACCATGAAATTTGGAATTCAAATTTCGTATTATGTCCGTGTGAAACAGAGAAACATAGACGTCGAAAATAGAAAGCAACGGAAGACATAGGATGTGTGTCACTAAGACACAGGTGTACGAGGGGGGAGCGTGGAAGTGAGATGAAACGCGGACAGAACAAACACTTGGTACAAAGAAAAGGGACGGAAATATCTCGTTAAACAAGTTTAGCACATAGAAAACATTCTTGCGTTCGAAGAAACTAGAGAGGTGTATTGATGCCCCGTTTGAGCATTCGATACTTTGATAGCAATGATAAGTGTATTGGCCGTGGAAAATTATGCATTAATCTGATGGCACAGAGTTTGAATTTGATAAATTGCTTTCTTATTTGTCGAAATCTGAAGTTTGTTTGCTAAGTTGCAGACTATAAAATCAAATTCGGTCTTAAGAAAATAAATATTAATAGAAATTAATGTGAACATTTTCTGACGCCCACCCGATAGCCTAGTAGTAGTAAACCCTGCTTTAAACTAAAGGTTGCGGGTTCGAATCCTGGTATGGGCAAATATTTGTGTTATGAATATGAATGTTTGTAATCGAGCCATGGATATGTATATATAAATAATTTATCTAGGGAAATGTAATTGTAATTGTACCGTTAGCTAGAATGGTCACATCAAATAAGTTTCAGTGAAAAGTTGGTCAAAAAGACTTCACTGCCTAGACCTCTGTCTATCCTAGTAGAGATTCGAATTGCGTAGACATTTCTGTGTTGTATCCAAGATTTTCGGTCCTCCTCTTCTTATTTCTGGAGTTCTATCTGTAACTTTAAGTACTCAAGATAGTTGTAGTCTTAAATGATGAATGTGTGACATTTTATCTCCACTATCACGGAGTCACTGGCGACCTACGTACACAACGGTTTTCATGGTATTGCCACCAGGCAGCAGGTGAGGTCACGGACAGTTCAAATATCTAAATTACCACTTTTTCTACATTTTCACGGGGCTTGGTGTTTGTGGTACGTTCGGTGTTTACTTATTATACTTACGTATTATATATTGCTTCTTATTTTGGAATCAGAGCAATGTATGTAAAGTTGGCCCTATCTATAAATGTGTTTATTTATTTATAATTTAATGAATTCGTAATCGAGTTTCAAGTTTGTTCATCTAGCTTCTCCGTCTCCTACAGACGCGGACAATCCACTTCATCAGTAATTAGTACCTTGAAGGTTTATTCGTAGAGCGCATTGTCGTCATAGGCCGGAGATCACGGCTCGGCAACGTGACATTTGATGCGATTACGACAAACAAAGCAGGGTGGCTCCCAAGTTGAACAAGTTGGGACGTTCACTCTCCACATTCCAATGTAAAGATCCATCTTTAATGGGTGATATACTGTCTCTACTATAGTTTAGCTGTCGCTTATAATACTGTACTGTAGAAAATAAAGAAGGAAAGAAAATATTTAGCAACTACTAACACTTAACAAATCAAAGAAATAAAAAAAATAACTTCACGCAATTCCCAATACAGGGGTAGACAGAGGTCTTGTCTAGACAATTTAGTGCCTTTGACCCACCTTTCACCGAAGATATTTTCGGGACAACGTGACAGGTGGTGAGCCCGTCGCCGTCTTTATGTTCAAGCCAACGATATAATTTGTACATAAGTTTTTGAAAAACCCATTGGTACAAGCCTGCCACCTGGGAATCGAACTCGAGTCACTTCACTCGAAAGTCCGACCACACAACCACTTGGCTATCGAGGCGCAAAGAAATAAAAAAAAATTATAACTAGTAAAATAATAGATCTGAACTAACAATTATGATAAAGTTATATAAAACAAAAAAGTTTAAGTAAATAATGAACCTCTGAGCTTCTCGCCTGTTGATTTCTAAGGAGGATTTATTACGGCGAACCGGTATAGTTTTTGAACTTAACGAGGAACTAAATTGTATTAAAAATTTTCATATTTTTTTAAATCTGAGATGAGACCATTGCATCCAACAAGTACGGACTGATTCTACGGGAGGTTTTGCCCATTTAATTTGTTTTCTACTTGTGATTGCAGTCTTACTATTTCACAGAGTTATTAAAAAAGTATTGCAACTTTTTTAAAATACAATTTATTATAACTATACTTTAAAACAATGACTTTTATCATCAACATTTAGTTGAATAGTGTGACCGTCTATATTAATATTGTTACGAAAGAACGTAAAATAAAATGTTGAACACTACGATTGAAGGCAATCGCATGTGCGACATTTTCGAACGTTACAATGTAAGTAAACAATTCGTTTAACAATCTCGAAACAAGACAGGACAGGCTAATCGATGCGCCCATTAACATATCGTATACAGTTCAAAGCAGACGCACATAGCACTCCGGATACTAAGTCGGCTCTCAAACGATGGCCGTCACATATAAGACTCCAGAAATAATAATATCGCGGAGACTGTCGAGTCTTGACCTAATTTCTTTTTCTAGAGCGCGTAACTTCTAATTATTTTTGGGCGTCAGTTCTTTTTTTATAATCTGTGTCCTTCAAACTTAACCATTCGTCATATCGGTCAATATTTCTATTGTTCTATTTAGTAATGTTCTGACAAACAAGATTTTAACCAAATAATGTGTAAAGTTGTTATTGAAAAAATTACTTCGCAACCCTCCGCATGCAAATATAAAAAGGTATATGTTACCTGGTCCGAAGAGAAGAAGAGCACCACCCTCCCTCCCACAGATGCGTGCACTAATTCCACTGTATGCACCACCACCACCACTACACTCAAACCAGGTAACATACTCCAGATCACTCACTTCAAAATATTGGCTATGTAATAAGGTCTAGACAATCATGTACTTTCATAACATTTTCGCGGGAGCTTATTTGGTAAATCGTGTCAGGTGGTGAGCTGGCAAGCAATTTGAACTGCTTTAAGAAAACCAAAAAGCAACAAAAAAACTCTTAGCCAAACTTACGCACTCAGTCGTACTTACGTAATACTTTAAATAAAATATTTTTAATAAACACTTTACAAGTGTCGATAAACTTATTTAAATGTTTATTTTCCAGACTAATTAATTGATCGTGACATGGCAATAAAAACCGATGTTAGATAGAGAGGCAGACAATGAACCGAAAACTGAAACAATAGCATACATCGTGTGAGAATTAAGGTTCACAGCTTGGAAGCCGCAATAGTCCAAATATTCAGCCGGCGTGGCGACCTTGTTTTCGTTTTCTTTAACCGTAACGCCGACCGTTTCGCTCGTTGCATGCCGACTAATCAGTGACATAAGACCCCGTTCAAATATTATAAATAGTACGTTGAACGATTCGCGAGTGAGTCACGACTCCATTGTTGATGTGGGAAAAGTGTATCGATTAATGGAAGCAGACTATTATGTTTGCAGTTAACATTGTCCTTCTAAAGTCTCGATAGCCGAGTCGTTGGGTGATCGGATCCGAGTCAAGAGACCCGAAATCGATCCGCAGGTGGTAGGCTCGTAACAAGGGTTTTCTTTCTTCAAAACTAATGTACGATTTACATCGTTGGATTGGACGACGACATCGGGCTAAACATCTGCCACGTTATCACAAAAAATCTCTTCGGTGAAAAGAGGGTCGAGGGGACTAATTGACTAGGATTGTGAGAGGACTAAATCTATGTCTACCCTTGTAATCGGAATGGCATGAAGATATATTTTATACTTCTTAAATATTTAATAAGCGATATTTTCAAAGATATTTATGTTGCCATCTATCCATAACCATTGACCTTTCCTATTCCCTTACACACCTCATATAACACCCACGGTATTTATTGCCATATTTACGGCGATATTGTATGAAAAATAACAAAGTATTTTAAGCAATAATGGTCCCGAACTGAAATATAGATTTTTTTTTTAATAGAACCTCTAGTTTACCTGAGATTATTCGAACCCCTGCACCGGTGGTGATCCAGTCGCGGTCCGAGTGTTTGAGCAATCGTACAAATCGTGCAAGAGTTGAAATAAGTTATTGTTTCGAGCCTCCCTCATCGGGACGGATCTCAAATATCCTAACTCGGAATCCGTCGACCCAAGGTGGTGTCCCGACTTGCCTATATGGTTGATTTCAGCTTTAATTATTAAAACTACAGTTATACATAAGGTACAATATATTCACAAATAATACATATCTTCACGCATAGTCCCTGATGGGGTAATCAGAACAGATCGCCAAGTGCCATAATCCTAGAATACCTTTTTCGATTCTTTCAAATTCATTATTCTCTTCAAACACCCACGTCTAGGTATCCGAATACTTTGACCCTCTACTGTTCAAGCAATTCGCTCACATGAACTTCGAAAGTTTCTCGGCCTTTCTCGACACCTTTTAATGTTAATATAAAGTTAATAACATTTATAAGCACGGTCTAGAAGTCAAGCACTCTTCGCTCGCGCTCCACAACTCCTATTTCTATAAATAAAATAATAAATAAATAAATATGTTCAGTCTATTCCCAATACAGGGGTTGACTGAGGTCTAGTCTAGACAATTAAGTCCGAAGACATTTTCGAGACAACGTGACCGGTGGTGAGCCCGTCGCCGTCTCAATATATATATATATATATATATATATATATATATATATATATATATATATATATATATATATATATATATATATATATATATATATATATATATATATATATATATGATATGATATACGACAGGAACTAGGTCGCTGCGTAACAGCATAAATACAAATTTAGAATTGTCAGTGTTACGTTATCTCTGGGACGCCTGCTGTAATGCGTCTGCCATGTTGCTCGTGTATCCTGTTCGTTTTATTCTTTTCTATTTGCTTTTGTTTTAAATGAATAATTTCTGGAAATGCCAGTACCAATTCAAAAATTTGTAGTACGTTAAATTGTGTATTTATATGGGAGAAACATACAAACGAACATTGAAAAGAACGCTGGTAAAGAAGATATTAGGCGTGTTAGGTAGGAGCGGTTAGCTAGTAACAATTATTAAGCTTACGAAAGACTATAATTGACTTGCATCTATTGGCTATTAACTTTTTCTTTGCAACTTGCCCTCTCCATTGCTCACATGCCTCTTCACTTTTGTTATAATCGCCATTAAAAGCGGATTGCTGGTATTAAGGTGGTACTGATACTGGCGTGCCAGGTGCCTTACGCCTTTGATGTTAACTTTGAAGCTGCAACGTCATTGCTATGCTTAAGTTTTAGACATATCTTCCCTGTCAACTGTGGATAACCTTTGCTTTTTCTGGAGTTTTCTACACCCGCGGGATAGAGTAGATGAGTTATACTAATTGGTATATGTTATATCCCTTCGTCGGTCTACTCAGTATTCTCTACTGGTATATTGAGTAAACCGGTGACAGGGAGCTATCGCTAGTCCAATTGGACCGTATTGTATACCCTCCTTTAAGACTCTGAGCAATGGATTTTTAAATGCCGTCGTGTTTACGTATGTATACACAAGTGCCTAATATACCGGGGCGCCGCATTCCTCGCGCCCAATCAAGTGGAATGCATTGGAAAATGCAGCATAGCTAACTACAGGGCAAAACTAGTTTCGCCTGGTCAGTTAGGCCGAGCGCCGTGTTGACTTTGAGCGCAGGCAGGTTCCATGAATACTTTTTGTTGGACCACACCGGTGCGAAGCGTACGAGCTAGTATTATCTAATTTAATACTTTCCGAATAAATACGATCTTGAATAAAAACATTGAGTATATCCAATTTTGATTCTACATTCACTGGAACATTTAGGTCAATATTTGTGCTTCTGCTGTATACGAGGAAGAAGCTTACTGATGGAGATCACAATATACAATGAGTGATTTTGATTACCAACTAATGTACCGTTAAAGTTGTTAATAGTAATATTAACAATTTCAATATCTATAAATAATATTGCACTACTATTAACAACGTAATTCATAAAAAATACCTTTATTTAAATATAAACCACAATTTAAATCAAAACTTGCTAAATATGTAATAGGTAATTCTCAGTTAAATTGTTAGAGACCCACGTCAGTCTTAATTTAGTATTATTACGTGCCTACTTGACAGCATTGTCTTATGTACAATAGTTGAAGACTCATGGAAAGTATACCTTTGGAATTTTATTAATAATTAGCTAATTTGTCCGATATAGACAGGTTCGGACAGTTATATTTCACATGTCATTTCATAGGTTAACCTTTAATACATATTTTTAGCTATAAAGCTTTTGTGCTTAAATAAACCCACAACATTCCCAATACGGGAGTAGACAGAGGTCTACAAAATTAAGTCCTTTCGACCCTCGTAGCCATGATATAAATTGTACATAAGTTTAAAAAACATCTATTAGCATAGGCCTATGGGTTTTTTTGGTGATAACACCTGGAGGTCGAACTCCGATCACCCCGTCGTGACATGGTAATGTGTAGATGTAGTTGAAATACATGAAACCAAACGAAGTTTATAGATCAGTTACACATTCTATTCCCGCCGCGTATGCGATTTTGATACCTACTTCGTTGCCACCATCGGTACCCTCATATGTTACCGACTGCAAAAGCATCGTTCCGAGTAACTACATTGTTTTAGAATGCCAATCAAATCAGATCTTTTAGTCATCGATATAAGTAACATTCATTACATCCATCAATCGTCATTTTTTAATCTATCGTATTAAGGTTTCTCTAATGGAGATTAAACAGGTGTAAACAGAAGACAGAATAATAAACAGAAACTCCGTAGGTATCTTTTCTATCTTAGACATACTAGTATCAGAACTAGGTTTAGTCTGTTGAAATATTTGCATTTTACATTTAAATAGTGCAGGAAAATTGTTTACAAATTACGTTATTAGAATGTAGAACAAAATTTAAAACATATTGAAAAAAAAATTGCATAACTACTTGCATATAAGTTATTGTATAACTAACTAACTAACTGTCTTGGCTAACATTACAATAAGTAGTCAACGTAACGTTACAATAATGTCGGTAGTAATGGCTAAGTTCAAGACCTATCCGTTTATTATTTTGATTATCTATTAAGCGGGATTGTCGATTGTCACAATGGAAGCGCCATTGTGAGATCAGCGACTCCAGAACTTTGACCTTTCCCAATAGGAGTTAACATTGTAGCCACTCATGCAATTTCGAGAGTATTTAAGACTTCTTACTTTAAAAGAAAGCTGTCTGTGACAGATCTTAGAATTTCTTTAGAGTCTCGCAACTAAATCACAGAATGAGTCACCTATACAACTACAAGTACTAGCTAAATAACACTGGTAAGTAATAAAATTTGTGTAGAAATCAAAACAATATATATATCAATGCCAAAATCAGAATCAAACATAGGTAGCTGAAGAGATGACGCGAATACTAATTAAAAGCAAAACCAAAACAGACTGAATTTATGCAGACGCAACGATGCTATTGTCTGAAATGGATCGCGCCAAAATCAACGAGCAATTGGGTCTCTCGGCCATGTAATGTTTTCATGGAACAAAAACGATACCTACGGAGTTTTTTTTCGCCTGTTTCTTCTCCGTTAGAGAAACCTCATTACGAAAAGGAGGAAAATAAAAAAAATGACTATCGATGGATGTGAATGAATGTTAGTAATACCGATGAATGAATTATTTGATTGATGGAAGCACTGTAAAGCATTCATTTAGAGCGACGAGAACTATAATAAAACGGCGCCAAAATTGAGTGATACGCGCCAAAAGAGAAGTATGCGTGCAATCCGATACAGTATCGTGCTTCGAAGACGGGAATAGTCGCTTCCCTGGCCTGGCCGGCGTCCATATCTGACAACGACACTAGAGGGCGTAACTAACGAAACACCTCAAAGCTACTTTCGATCTTATGCACTCGGCATAAGATCGTAGTTACGTAGAAGAATGAGCGGGAGACGCGCGTAAAGGACGGATATAAGCTGCGTATGCGCAGGCCCTTACGTAATTTTCAGTTGACGATGAACCCGACACGTCACAGCGACGTTTCCGGATGACGGACGGCGGGATCTGCCGCGGCCTATTGTCATAAATCACAGGATGCTAACAATGGTCGGCTCTGCAAGGTTAATTGGAACTTGAGAGGATGCTTGAAATAAGAATAGAATTCGATTAAAGGGTTCGAGATGAGTTTTTATTTTAAGAATAGGTACTTTCTATTCAGATTCAGTGAATTTGTTTTTGTAGTTTAATGTTACATACAGAACTATATATTTTCACGACAGTCAAATGGTTGCTGAACGGAATTCGAGTCGAAAGACCTGAGTTCGATCCACAGGCGGTGGGCTCGTACAATTGGGGTTGGTTCAAAATTTATCCACGATTTATATCGTTGGCTTGGACATAAATACGGCGAAGGATCATCCTGACATGTTGTCCCCAAAAAATGTCATAGGTGAAAGGTGCGTAGATAGGACTTAATTGCCTGGTCCTCAGTCTACCCAGTATTGGGTATGGCGTGAAGATATTTTCACAGCTTAGGCGGAAAATTTTCATATTATAAAATATAAATCGTTTAATCTAAAAAAAATTATAATAATGCGGGCGTTAAGTTAGCTGCGTCACTATACTTAACACCGCAATGACTCACATTAAGCCTCACCTTTTAAGACGATCGTGATCGCTTAGTTAGGAAACGATAGTTGACGTTGTATTTAATTTTCGGAAACAGTAGATACATTAAAAAGTCACGATAGCCGAGTTGTTGGGTGGTCGGAATTTCGAGTCGAGAGACCCGAGTTCGATCCCCAAGTGGCAGTACCAATGAGTTTTTCAAAAACTTATGTACGAATTTCATCGTTGGCTTGGACATAAAGGCGGCGGCGGGCTCACCACCTGTCACGTTGTCCCGAAAATATCTTCGGTGAAAGGTGGGTCAAAGGGACTTAATTGTCTAGACTTGACCTCTGTCTACCCCAGTATTGGGAATTGCGTGAAGATATTTATATTTATTTATTTAGTAAATACATTAGTAGACCAGTGTGAAACAATATTGTTCGCGAGGTTATAAATAAATAAATACATATATACATAGGGACAGGAAAGGGAATAGATAGGGACAGCATTACGTACATTGCTCTGATTCCAAAGTAATAGAAACCCATAGCGTTTGTATTATGGAATCGGAAACAACGGAGGCACCACAAACATCCAAATAATTATATATATTAAATATCTTCACGCAATTCCCAAATACAGGGGTAGACAGAGGTCAAGTCTAGACAATTAAGTCCCTTTAACCCACCTTCCACCGAAGATATTTTCGGGACAACGTGACAGGTGGTGAGCCCGTCGCCGCCTTTATGTCCAAGCCAACGATGAAATTCGTACATAAGTTTTTTTTGAAAAACTTATTGGTACTGCCACCTGGGAATCGAACTCGGGTCTCTCGACTCGAAATTCCGACCACCCAACAACTCGGCTATCGTGACTTCAACATTATCCAGAGCCGGGATAATGTTGAAAGTCTATTTCCTACATTGACCCGACTGGGAATCGAACCCCGGACCTCAGAGCTGGTGACACCACGAAAACCGGCGTGTTCGTCACTCGTCTACTCAGGTCGTGGCGTAGGGTTGAGATTATAAATTCGAAAATTATTAAATCACTAGCTGTTGATAATAAATTTAACACTTAATTACAGTGGCATACAATTATAGTATAATAGAGTAACGGCTGACCTTTGGAGGCACAGGAGATAGACGTGTTCGTGTTCCGGCGCGTGTAGCGTGGTGGGAGAGGCAGAGGAGTCATCTACTCCCCCGGAGGGGCTACGTTGGGTGGCTAGCACGGTTGGGATCACAGATATATGCGAGAACGTTCCCGTGGCACTGCCACCATGCGGCGAAGGCGGAACACCGTGGAGTTTCAGACAGCCCCTACATCCCCACGTGAGTCGGGTATACGTCAGGTATCTCCCCACGCATAAAAAGAATGGTAACGGCTTACTAGTCATTTGACTAACTAATAAACAAATGCACCTAACACCGCACTTTATAAAATCGCACATTTGCAGGATTCGACAACCCTAAAGGGTCGGTGAAACTAGAATGACGCTCACTTAGCCACACGGACCTCGGCACGTCCTTGGCGGCGAGGCAAGCGGGAGGAATTTAATACGAGAACCGTTTACTTTGTGCATAATTTACGAAAGATTTTAAATGGAATCATATGATTGCAGAAAGTTAAAATTAGATCAACGTAAAGTATTCAAATGCTATAAAAGAATCGCCGTGAGGAGTCGACGTAATAATTATCCGTTTGGTTGTCGTAAGAAGCGACTAAGGGAAGAGACGGTAAGGTGTCAAGAAATTTCAACAGGTTGTGGGATGTTCAACCATTTAAATATATAATCACATCAAAATTATGCAGACTTGTGGTGGACAAGCGCCTATTCGCTATTAGATACGCAATATCTTTACGCATTACCCAATACTAATCTGAGATCTAGACAATTTAGTCCTTTCGACCCACATTTTCTCGGTTTTTTTTAGGACGACGTAACAAGTGGCGAGTCTGTCGCCGTATTAGTTCACAAGTCGACGATACCAAAGTTTTGTAAAAACTCTGGTATGAGCCCTCCTCCTGTGATCCCGGGTATCCTGATTTGAACTCCCAATCGTTCCTTAAAAAAATATAGTAGCTCTGTGGTGCTGCTGTCGATGATACATATTTATATAACATTGACCAAAAATTATAAATTTTCAAGTGACACAATTAGGAAAACTCTCATGAAAATTATTTAAGCAATAACTGAGTTTATCACAAACAAACAAACATGCATAAAGTTTTATGCATAGAATATAGATAATTAAAATAATAATAATCTGACGTAGCTGCGGCTAGTTCAAAACAAAGGCGTTAGGATCGTGCTCACCATATAGAGTGCCGATGAGGTTATAACGAAGCGCGTGGGTCATGAGGCCATTCAACCCCGGACCCTGACTAATACCCTCATATTGGAGCATATCCAAAAACAGTAACGATGGTTCCAATAAAACGTACGAAACGCGTTCAATATGGACTGACCGAATACATAATTTTGGCGGCCAAGAAAAATATTGTCGATTTTACTAAAGATACCTAAAACGCCACACGTGCAAAAATATTTACTACACTTCGAAAAGATTCAATTAAATATCATCTAGTGGCAAAAATAAGCCTAATTAAGCATGTAAATGGTATTGAAAAATGTTTTCACGTCAGCCGACTAATCATTCGGTTATCGCGATCGGCAGTCAGAGGATCCACAGTTCGAAAGTTTTTTTTCAAACCTTATTTACGATTTATATCGTTGGCTTGGATATGGGGAAGGCGATAGGCTCACCACCTGTCATGGTGACCCAAGTTCGTTGACAGGTGGGTTGAAAAGACTTAATTTTCTAGACTTCTGTCTACCTCAGGATTGGGAATGGCGTGAAGATATTTATTTAAGTAATTACAAATATCATAACTTTTAAATAAAACTAATATTAACAGATGTCACGATAGCCGAGTGGTTGGGTGGTCGGAATTTCGAGTCAATAGACCCGAGTTCGATCCCCAGTTGGTAGGATCGTACCAATGGGTTTCTCAAAAACTTATGTACGAATATCGTTGGCTTGGACATAAAGACGGCGACTAGCTCACCACCTGTCACGTTGTGCCGAAAATATCTTCGGTGGAACTTAATTGTCTAGACTCGACCTCTGTCTACCCCTGTATTGGGAAGTGCGTGAAGATATTTTTTTTAAATAAAACGCCATAAAATCTGTAGATAATTGTTTTATTTTAATTCGCGTATATACTAGGTTTTTTATATAATGATAGAATTAATGATTACGTTTAACTTGTACAACTTATCATTAAAATATTGGACTACTCCAATACTTTACGGTTTAATGATAATTAAAGAACTTGAATATCAATTAATAATTTTGCGATAATATACCAAATGAATACTGCATCTACTTGCTGTAGTACCTGTTATAATGTAATCGCGCAGTCCGTATTTTTTTTTACAAAACTCCAGTTAACTCATTATAAGCACCAATAAAAACACTAAACTTTGAATGCAGCCGCAAAAAGTTCACGAATCAAGGTCATAGAAGTGTTTATTTAGCTGTGAACAGAAGCGTGATAAGAAACGCAACAGTGCAATACATTTACGATATACATTTAAAATACAAGAACGTCGTATTGAAAGGAAACAATGAAAACAATGAAGCAGAGAGTAGAGATAACAGAGCAGACAGCGTTATCGGTGATATTAAATATGGCAATATGTTCCAATTGCAAAACCTAATCGGATCTGTGACTAACATTAAATAAAATATTAAAAATAAATAAATATCCTCACGCAATTCCCGATACAGGGGTAGACAGCGGTCTAGTCTAGACAATTTAGTCTCTTTGACCCAGCTTCCACCGAAGACATTTTCTAGGACAACGTGACAGGTGGTGAGCCTTTCACCGTCTTTTCGTCCAATTCAACGACATTATTCGTACATAAGTTTTGAAAAAATCCATTACGAGCCTTGGAGATAGAACTTGGGTCTCGTAATTCGAATTACGATCATCCAACCACTCGGCTAAATATTACAAATATGTACTAATAGTCACAATAGCCGAGTACATATAACATTTGAATATTTAGTTATTAATTAGAAAAAATTGCATGACGAAATCGTCTGCGGCAAAACTCTATTACATGGGTCTATCGAAATCACTCCAGAGAAGGGCCTTGGCTCATACGGAGAGCGTTACATTGAGCTGTCGAGTCACGTCAATCTTATCTGATAACATGCAGAGGAATAATTGTACGAGATGTTCCCGCAGTAAAGCCAGTAGAAAAGCAAGTGATAATGAAACCAAACAATGAAATTTTTTACTTATCCACTACGACGATAAAAATGGATGTTGTTTCGCGCATACCTGAAAACAAGAGCAATGTAAATTTATAACACTTGAAAAAAAAAATTACATTTTTTTAAAATGCAACGTCATTTCT
Organism: Sericinus montela; assembly: GCA_029286605.1. Taxonomy (NCBI): domain Eukaryota; kingdom Metazoa; phylum Arthropoda; class Insecta; order Lepidoptera; family Papilionidae; genus Sericinus; species Sericinus montela. The sequence goes on from JAGSMR010000108.1 coordinate 892,409, forward strand.
TCCTTTGCTTTCGTCTCTAATACTATTACAATATCTCATTAATAATAATACATATATCTCATTACTCACAAAGATTAGGTAATAATTTAAAACTAAATCCTTTTTAATTTGGTCTACCATTTGTTTGGTCTGCTAATTTTCTGTCTCTTAGTGAATATCACTATTGTCTATATCATAGTGCTATTTACTAAGAGATAGACAATTGGTAGACCAAACGGAAGCCGGATTTGTAAATTTACAATATAGCATTTCTTGAGACAATCGCTATCTCTCCACTCATACGACACACCTACTCCTCGTAAGTGAGTGGCAGTTTTTCAAACACAACTTTTACACGGCAACATAATGAAACGTTTCTTAAAAAGTAAATTACCAAACATTGACACAAGAACAAATTGTAGAAAAAGGTTTTTCAATTAGAGAAATAGAAGTTGCTCTTGAAGCTTCCAAAGAAGCAGGTGATTCCTCCTCCGCGGCCACAATAACGATAGAGACGTGGCCATTGATGACGTTTGAGAAAGTACAAGTAGGAGAGAGGAAAGTGCGTGAACGCAAAAACACGTCTGTCCGCCCAACGAGTTGTATGTTGGTATTTAGCACAACGGCAGACCGCGGGCGGTGAGATGGGGTCACATAATGTGGGTAAATAAACTGATGCATTGCGGAAATTGACACTTGAATTAAAATGCCTACTAAATTATATACAAGAAATACTTTAAGATATATTCATATTACATCAAGATTATAATAAGTCTAGACCCGAGTTCGATCCCCTGGTGGCAGGCTCATACCAATGGGTTTTTTAAAACCTTATGTACGAATTTTATCGATAGCTTGGACATCCAAGACGGCGACGGGCTCACCACCTGTCACGTTGTCCCGAAAATGTCTTCGGTGGAAGGTGGGTCAGAGGGACTTAATTGTCTAGATTAAAAAAACCTCTGTCTACCACTGTATTGGGAATTGCGTGAAGATATTTTTTTTAAATCAAGATTAATTTTGAAATGGACTACCAATTCCACAACGTAACGAAACTTGATGATATGCTGCTTCTAAGGATATTACAAGTTCAGATTTGTGTTCCAAAATCATATAGACATAAGTACATAATAGCGTTCTTACAAAAACAGCCTCAGTAAACATTTTCTATGATGAAACTATTATAAAATGACGTAACTAAGTGTAGGAATAATTAATTCAATTCGAATAAGCAAATTTGGAAATGGATTACTATCGGATTAACTTGTAAAGACAGTCAAGGCAAACTTGTGGGGCTACTTCTTTGTTGAAATATTTCATAATCAGCATACGGTGTCTTGTGGTAGAGACAAGAGATTTTCTATCGTGAAAGTAGTAAACTTATTCTCTGTCTAGGGATCGTCTGCCTTCATACCACACTCTTACCCATTCCTGCCGCCAATCGGAAGTATAAAGACTGCTGTGTTTCTTTCGGAAAGTTAATAATTAACCAGTATAATTATGATTTTTTTTATAGGGAAGGGAGGCAAACGAGCAGGTGGCTCACGTGATGGTAAGTGATTACCGCTGCCCATGAACATCCGCAATACCAGAGGCATAGCAGATGCGTTGCCGGCCTTTGAGAAAGGTATAGGCACTTTTCTTGAAGGTTCCTAAGTCGTATCGGTCCGGAAAAACCGCTGACGGCAGCACATTCCATAAAGTGCAAGTGTGTGGCAGAAAATTCCGCGAAAAACGCACTGTGGTGGAATGCCAATCATCAAGATTTTCTTCTACGTCTTTGAAGGAGACGCTTTAGTAAGCTTTGTGTGAAGTTGTTTGCCACGATTTCATAGCCTATAACAGTCACCATCAAGTACAGTATTGTCTCTATCTATATCTAAACCAAATCCCATAAAAAGCCATGACTAGATAGAAGATTATTACTGGACGATTTTTTCTTCTATACTGCGGATTTACTTTTGCTATGTAAAACAAATTAATTTACAAATTGCAACCATAACACGCATAACTTTAACGCTTTGAACTTAATTATAAATAAATACATAGATTGGAATAACTCTGATCCTAAAGCAAATAGTAAAAGCACTCATGTTATGGAATTAGAAACAAGGAAGCCATCACAAACTCCCAGACCAGAGACAATGTTAAAGCAGTTTTCTACATTGACCGGCCCGAAAATCGAACTTTAGACCTCGGAGCTGGCAATACCAAGGAGGTCGTTAATTATTGTGTCAAATCATACCGAAGAACGGATCGTGTACTCTTAGATATAGAAAAACGTAATAACATGCATTGCCAAGTCTTCATAAGTGAACCAATGAAATTACCATTTGTTTAAAAGCAATACAACACGTGCTTCAAGACGTGACGTATCTCGGCAACTGATTCGTCAACCGCAAATTACCCATGATTGCCCATTAAAATGCAGTTCTATTTTCTATCTAGTAAAAATAAAGATTGCTCATTTAAACTTTCGTAATGACTGAAAACACTTGATTGTATTGAATAGAGCTATCAAACCAAAACATAATTTCTTCAGCGGAAGGACGAAAAGACTTAATTGTCGAGACCTCTGCCTGCCCCTGTATAGGGAATGGCGTAAAGATATTTTTTTAAACTACAGATAGGTATCGGTTAAAGAATTAACCACTTTTTTTTACCAATAAATGACTTAAGAGGCCACAAAGGGTCGTAAGACGAAAATCCTTACAAACGGCAAAAAAACGAGATATGACGGGATAAGCTTGTCGAAAAATTCCACCTGATGAAATCTGATGTATAATAACATAGATCGGTGACAAACGTCTCAGGTGTGAGGTGTCTTGGACCGATGGTCTCCAATCCTCTGGTCAGATGTGAAAATTAAGTTAACATCTTTCTCACGTGAAAGGTCTATGTACATGTCTGAGCAGAGAGGTTAGTTAGACGACTAGAAAATGAGTTTTGTGGTACATGATGTGCTGCTGGAAAAGGGTAGCTACCCGCTAGGTGGGATATGCATGACCTGGAGAGGACTTCTCTTCTTTCAGTTTTTTTTTTTTTTGATAACCGTGGAGGAAAATGCTTTACGCACGAACGTTTCCTGACCGGGAGGCCACCGAAACGAACAGTGTCGGACTCGGATCTCAGAAGGAGAAACATACCGACTAAAAACCATCCACGGATGCTGTTGGCCCGGAGCAGACCGGCGAGAACGAAGGCCCGCAGGTAAAAAGAAGAAAAGAGACAACGTCGTGACGCACTCGAACCCTGTAACGAAGCGAAGACCTTCGACATACGGGGGAGGGGTCTTCTTCCAGTGTGCTATCGGTGCTCTTATATATTCTTGGAACCGTAAAAACTTCGATATCGCGATGTCGATGTGTTTACTGAATTGTCCGCTTTAAGTATCGAGATATAACTGTCGTTATAGCTTCAATCAAGAATTTAATCAGCGTCGAACTTTCGTAAAGCATCTTTCTGAACTACGTAATGTAACTCGAAATGTTTAAGTGAAAGTATTAAGTTAGTGCGAACTGCCAATACTTACGTAAGAGAAAGGTAGTCCTATGCTGTATTCGTGAGAAAAGCCCTTAGTGATATTTATATAGACAGAAAGGGATTGTCTAGCCAATTACTGAATAAAAGGAACAACGTATTTGTAAAACTTTTATACCCAATTTAGGTTTATTGAACTTAGTGTCAATAGTGCTAACAATATATGTATTCTTAACCTTTTCTGATGCACTCGTAAACAACTGTGTTACTTTGTGAAAGATACAGTAAAATAATCAAGGACGACAATGCATTGGGGCCCATGAACATCGGCATTCTAAATACCAGGTCGAAGAACAAAAAACTAGGTCTGATAACCCCTTAAGAGACCATGTAACTATCATAGTTCTGATTAAAATTGAAATCAATTATTATGTTTCGTATTTTTTAAACAATTTTTTTACGCAGTTTACAATACTGGGGGTAGGGTATACATTTGTCCGGTGCTTATTTGGGACAACGTAACAAGTGGATAAGCATATCGCCTTCGTGCGTTCGAAAATACATACTTATAGGTACGAACCATCCTCCCGGGGATCGAACTCGATTCTCTCGAATCGAATTCCTATCCAACCACTCGGCTAGCGGGGCTAAATATGTATCGCAATAAGAAGAACGGAGACACGTGCACGGTTCGAAAGTGTACCAATTGGCAAACGCTGTAGGAAGCCGCCATGCGTATGGTGACGAAATGCGTGGAGTAATGCAGTCGCACCGCCTATAAATAAACATACACGCCAACAAGTTCTTACTGCTCGTGAGTATTTAAAAAAAAGGCATGCAGCTCGATAGTTCAAACTTCTTTAAGCAATGTGATATATACAATAAAAGTCACGATAGCCGAGTGATTGGGTGAACGGATTTTGAGACAGGAGACCTGAGATCGATCCCCAGGTGACAGGCTCATACCAATGGTTTTTTTCAAAAACTTATGTACGATTATATCGTTGGCTTGGACATAAAGACGGCGAATGGTTCACCACCTGTCACTTTATCCCGAAAAATCTTAGGTGGATGGTGGGTCGGAAGGATTTAATTGTCTAGACCAGACCTCTGTCTACCCTTGTATTGGGAATTGCGTGAAGATATTTTTATTTTTTATATATTTGATATATACATAAGGATATTTATTTATGTACATGTATCACATGTATATGTAAGGGTGTTAGTGCTTGTAAACAATGTGGCCTGTATTTTAAAAGCAAGTTTATTCGTCGTGCAATTACGTGGAGTTCGAGAGGATTTCCTCCTCAGCCGCGCGCCTTCGTTGTGTTCTCGACAAAGGGATTTCTGCGATTGTTAGGACGTTGTGAATGAGTGTTGACTCATTCTACTATTCAACTTAATGGAAATACATGGCGCGAAAGTTAATGTTAAAAGGTGTCGAGGTAGGTCGGGACTGACTTTCGAAGATCATGTCAGCAAATTCTTCGAAGAACCTCCCTGGTTAAGAGTACTCGTATACCTAGTCGTGCGTGTATGAAGGAAATGATTAATTTTAAAGAAGCGAAAGAGATATGTAAGGATCGAGTCACTAAGCGATTTGTTCTCTCTGGCAACCCCGTCGGGGTGTTAAATAAAAAATACTAATACTAATGCATTATATAACATAAATAATATCCATGTAACTATATATTTATTTAAGTGGATTGCACTGTTGGCTTGGATACAAAGACTGCGATATTATTCCCCTAAGATTCGCCGAAAGATGGGTCGAAAGGACTTAATTGTCTAGACATCTGTGTACAATAATATTGAAAAAGTGCGTAAGAATAACGACAACGGACAGAGGCGAGAAACAGCAATGAGCAATCTTTTCGTGTATAGGAGAAAACAGCTGATAATTCGTTACCATCCAAGTCGAGCTTTAGAAGTAAAAATATGAAAGAAATTTGACGATTACATTCAACAAATGTAAAGTCATGAAAGATATTTGATTACATTCAATAAATGAATGAACTTACTGTGGTTCTCGAGAAAAAGAAAACACCGGGTAACCGGTTCCGTATTGGAGTCAAGTTGAAGCTGTAAAACTTGTATAGAGTCAATGAAAAACATTTACAATGATCGTGAGGATATGTATAATAGCTCTATACAGACATACTATAATTGTTGGAGCGGTAGTGTAAACAAATACATACGTAGATATGAACGCATACATAAATAGGGACAACATCACGTACATTGCTCTGATCCCAATATAAGCAGCTTAATCATTAGTACCATGGAATCAAAAAAAATGAAGGCAGGTGAAAATAAAAAAAAATCTTTGCAACAATGTTTAATTAGAATTCTCATGAAATAATTCAGATTATAATAAAACCTCTTTGGTAGTCATAATAATTTCTTGTAATTACGTGAATACTACACATTTTAATTAAAACGATTTTCGGATTTTATCGCGTTTTTAAACTTTGGTAGTCCCGAAGCGTTAAGGCCTTAATTACCTGCTAAAGGTCACTGGAAATGGAGAAGTAGTGTAAAGCCACAGTACAGATTATATTATCGGTAACTTTTATCATGCTTCGTGATAATCTTTAAGAAATTTTTAAATATTTTTCCAGTTCCCACAACAATCAACTATGCATGCGTGGTATCGGGTGTAAAAAATAACTAAACTGACTTTAAAAGTTTTGCAGGAATTGGCAACACTTAATAAATAATAATTTATAGCTGAACAATTCAAATACAATTCCATTATCATTCAAACATATGAAATAATACTAATATATATTTTTTTTTACAAAGGCTGCGAGCGGCAACCTCGTAAAGGCAAGCGCAGTGTAGGACGTCTCTCGCTCTGCACAATGTTGCAGGGAGTCTATGGGTGCAGATGACACAGGACCGTGTGGCAGTCTTTGGGGGACGCCTATGTTCAAAAGCGGAATTTAGATAGAATACTTACTACTCTAAAAATATATGTACCTTCCATCTTGATGTAATATATTGCAAATAAAACGATTAACGACTGAGTACGGTCTCGCTATACCCACTTCCGTAACATCTCTATCTAAAGTATACGGGTATAAATAGTGGCAGGTTACTGTTTCTAACACTATAAATAAATATATATAAATATGTTCACGCAATTCCCAATACAGGGGTAGACAGAGGTCTAGTGTAGACAATTAAGTCCCTTCCTTCCTTTCCACCTTTACCTTCCACCGAAGATATTTCCGGGACAATGTGACAGGTGGTGCGCCTCAAGCCGTCTTTATATCCAAGCCAACGATCTAATTCGTACATAAGTTTTTGAAAAATCCATTGGTGTAGGAGCCTGCCACCTGGGGATCGAACTCGGGTCTCTTGACTCGATATTCCAACCACCTAACCACTTGGCTATTGTGACTTTTATTTACTAATCTTAAAAAAATGTTTTGAAAAATTACACGAAACAAAAATCTGAAAAAAAAACAAAAATCGAAAATACTGAAATTACTGTCTAGAAGATGAATCATCATCATCTCCACTACAGGAGGCGATTATAGCAAACCCTCCCTGGGTTTGCTATAATCGCCACGCTTTGCTAGCGGATTGGCGATCGCAGTATCATACACCTTGCACCCTAGACGCTGCCGCTCGTTAGCTGTCTGCTGATTTTTGCCATGGTATTTTCCGAGATGTTTATCCCGCCATCTGTCAGTAGCCTATTATAGAACAAATGAATGCGACATTTGAGAGCAAATCTGAAGAGATTCGGAGCTCAAATTTATTGATAGGCGAGCTTTTGATAAGGTGCCAAGTGGTTGGAATAACCTCGAATACTTTCCGATAAAAACCCGAGATTAAAATCATGTGAGTCACGGATGCCAGCTAGAACTGATATTTATGTTAGATTCAACAAGTGCATTTTAGCAGCCAATGTTAGTGCATACATTATCCAGGCCTTAGTCATGAGATCGACAATAAAAGTTGAGGTGCTACGCGTTGAAAACTAACCCAATTTCACGAAAGGAGTTCAGAGACATTAACCTTAAAACTAATGTTAGTTAGATAATAATTGTGTAGAAAAAATAAAATTATATGTGAGGTCAATAAACAAGTAAGTTTGATTCACGGTCGGGTCGATATAGAAAACACTTTTTCAAAATTTTCTTGGGTCTGAGTGTGATTAATTTGGGATCAGAGCAATGTATGTGATAATGTCTCTGTAATATATGTATTTAGATGCAATTTTATAAGGATGTTGTTATCACTATCCCTTACTCTCCACAGCAACGAGGCCATGAATGCGAATGAGGGTGTGAAACCGCCGGTTCGCAAACATTTCTAAGGCACTACAAGAGCGAGGAACCAGAAGCATCTAAAAATTATTATTATACTGTACACCCAGGACATGTGGCGATTAATGACCATTAAAATCTATGTAAAAAGTCACGATAGCCGAGTGGTTGGGTGGTCGGAATTTCGAGCCAAGAGACCCGAGCTGGACACCCAGGTTTTTTAAAAACTTACGTATGAATTATATCGTTGGCTTGGACATAAAGACGGCGACGGGCTCACCACCTGTCACGTTGTCTCGAAAATATCTTCGATCGAAGGTGGGTCGAAGGGACTTAAATATCTAGACTATACCTCTGTGTACCCATGTATTGGGAATTGCGTGAAGATATTTATTTATTTATGAAATGTATTCCTTTTACAGTTTTAAGTATTTCAAATATGTTCGTTTTACAATAAATATGTCGTCTATAAAGGTTTACTTTAACAAATCTATACGTATAAATAAAATTGATACTGAATTTGAATGAAATTGATACTACGTGAATATGATTACATACGGTAAATACATCAAAATATTTTTTTTTACAATTTTTGTCTGTTCCGGATAATATTTAAAACGGCTGGACCGATTTCAACAAGACTTTCACTGACAGATAGCTAATGTTATAACAGATGGCTACTGTTATTTTAGAAACATAATTAGGGTTCCGCGTTAAGTGTTTAACTGCGGGCAAAGCCACTGGGTGCAGCTAGTCAGCAATAATAATAGGCAATTTCTGTTAAATGAATTTGTTTGTTTGTTTGAACGGCTGCAGTTGAAGAAAGTGAGATCGCACAACTATTCGAACTTTGCACATGTGCTAAATGCAAGCATGTGGTTTCTAATGAAAGAAACAAATGACAAATATGCATATCTCTGCATCCTGCATGCCTTTTGTACAAGGTAAAAAAATAACTTTACGCCCTTCCCAATACAGGCGTAGACAGAGATCTTTGTATCTTCGGCTTGGACATTGAGACGGCGACTGGCTCATCACCAGTAACGTTGTCCCAAGACATTTATTTTCATTGAAAAGTCTGTCTGTCTTTTAATAGTCTGTGAAGATATTTTTTTAAGTGAAATACGTGTGTCAGTAAACCCCGCTCTTCCATACCATACCCGAAAAATTGGTTAATACCACAATTATAAAAATCTTCAATTCACACAACTTCTTATATATACATGTATATAAATGTTGGAGGTGTCATTCGAATTCGATGTGGAGAGAACCTGACATGTCACGTGCGAACGCTTTGCGTAGCGTGACTGCTGATGCCATTTTCGGAGTCAATTACTCAACATTTGCGATCAATGACCTAGTCAGTATTAATACAGCCTAAACGCGTTTAAGCATGACATTTTACATAAGCACTCAAACTTGATTGACAACTTATCTACTAAATAGGTTATTATTTAACGTTCTTTCACGTGTGCCACGTCACAAAATGCCCTTCATTCACTATAAATATATACAGCACCTATATAGGTTTTCATTCGGTTGTTTCTACAGTGTCTACAATCTAGTGTTAAAAGAATTATTTAACAAAGGCGACTCTGAAATTTCCACGACAAGGTTTTCTGTTTTGAAACAACACAATTAGACACACACAAAAGTGTCTTAAGCTTACTTTGGGATCAGAATGTATGTATTTAATTATTATTATTGCTCTGATCCCAAAGTAATTAGCTAAAGCACTTGTACTATGGAATTGGAAACGGCGAAGGTACCACAAACCCCCGAGGCAATGTTAAAAAAGTTGTTCACTACACAAAAATTTAACCCGCGACCTTAGATTTGTTAAGAGCATGATAACCGGCGTATACGCCACTAGTGCACGGGGCAAGTCGTAAATACCACCACTTCCCGCTATTAAGTGTGGAAGAGATATTAAACTGACCGAGGTTACCATTTATGTATCAACAAAACCTCCACTGGACACGTGCGTTTAAAATTTGAGAATGATTATTTCTTCTCCTTCTCTTACAAATAATATTAAATCACCTGATACGAGCCTGTCACCTGGGGATCGAACTCGGGTGCACTCGCAATTCCGAACACCCAACTACTCGGCTATCGGGAGTACATTAGAGAGCTAATTATATAAAGCTGTGCTCGTCAATTGATAGATCGCGAGAGCGGTCGGGCCTGCGAGCTATTGTTGTGATGCTGTTCCCAGTGGGGGGGAGGGCACACGTGGCGCAGCGAAGCGAATTGCTGGAATGCGATTGTGGTTGAAGCGAGTTTGTGTCGCGCCATAGCGAACCGTTAGTCTACTTGTTGGGTACATTGTTCCATCTTCCATCTTTTGTAGATGAGACCAAGCACAATTAACTCCCATATGATTATAAATAAGAGTGACGATAGCCCTGTGGTTGGGTAATCGTAATTCGGGTCAAGAGACCCGAGTTCGATCCTCAGGTGACAGGCTCGTTTTTGGTAGATATCAAGCACAGAACTCCTAGCTTCTGTAGTTACACAATCGATTAAGTTATGAACGAAAGCGCCGGTCCCACGCCGCGTGGGCGTCGCGTGGGACCACGGGAGCGTGTAATGGCTGCTTTGGGCCACAAGGACATCGCCCACGTCATATCTAGACTAAAATTATATTAATAAAAAAAATGTAAATTCGTGTTGCGGAAGGTGATGTCATAGAACGTAGAACAGAATAAACAGAAGCTCTATACCAGAAGCTTATGATTATTTAAATGCTTTCTATTATTTTTAAATAAAACGATTATTTACGGATTTCATCGAACTTCTTTTTTTAAGTTCCCTCTGTTTTAAAAACGTATCAAAATGAAAAAGTCGCCATAAATATTGTATACCGCCATAAATCTATCAAAAATAATATTTAAAAAAGGCTTTCCTTTAAGATATGAAATAATTTACCGGAGCTTACGTAGTGGGTTAACAAACTTGGCTAGATATTTTTTTAATATAAATAAATAAAATAAATAAATAAATATCACCACGCAATTCACAACACAGGGGTAGACAATTAAGTACCTTCGACCCACCTTCCACCGAAGATTTTTTCGGGATTTTTTAAACATGAAATAAATTTATTTAGTTAAATGATAGATAATGGAAGGCTTTTAGTCCGCCATCTGTTACCATTAGCTTAAGTTGTTTATTATGAAGTAGAAATATATACAATAAATGAATGCAATATTACTTTTTAATCATTATAGCGCCATTGACTCAGACGACCTCTGTGGATGAAAGGCGTATACAGGTTTTCACGGTGTCGCCAGCTCTAAGGTCCTGCACCCAAATCTTGATCGGGACGTTCGATTTCCGGTCGGGACAATGTAGAAAACACTTTTTCTATATTTTCTCTGGTCAGGGTGATTGTGGCACCTTCGTTGTTTCTGATTCCATAATACAATTACTTGAGCTGCTTGTTTTGGGATCAGAGCGATACATGTGAAGTTGTCCCTATCTATGTATATGTATGTATTAATTCACTACTTGTACTGTTACTTTACTATTGACATCCACGTATAAACAAAATAAAAAATAATATTTCAAGGATAGGTCCCGAAAATATCTTCGGTGGTAGGTGGATCGAAGGGACATAATTGTCTAGTCTAGACCTCTGTCTACCACTGTATCGGAAATTGCGTGAAGAGATTTATTTATTTATTTATATTTCAAGGATGTGTAAAGTCCTTACGGCTCTGAACCAGCGGACGTTCTCTTCCTCTATAAACCACATAAATTGTAGTTTCGTTACAGAAACAAATAACAACACAGAGTGACGTAACCGTCACAGGATTTACCAAGCATCAAGAAAAAAACGAATCTCATCCGCATCGTGTCGACGTCGAGTGCGGATGATCTATGCGCGTCAAGTGGGTCAGCGAAATCGTCATTGTTTTCCGGCACCTGTTTCGAGTTCAAATCTAACAGCATTCGTCAAACTGCAACAGACGTCAGTAGGGATGTCTACAATGAATTTATTTTCCTAGCCAGATTATATCCAGATAGATTCCTAGCCAGAAAAGGAAGACCACCTATAAAAAAACATGAGTAGTGTCAGGATAAAAATAAAGTAAGGAGTAATCAAAGGAACGAGTTTAAAATTAAGACTATATTAATTACATTTAGTTGTAGTTGGAAAATTTAATAAGTTTAAAAAATAATGTTTCATAACGCTGGAATATGAAAAAAACAAACAGATATTGACAACCCTAGTAGTAAGTTGTGTATTTATGACAAACAGCAGACAGCATGTACAACCCTGTTTAAAATCAGCTCGTATCTAATTAGGACTAATGAGCAGTTAAACGTTGTGGACTATCTATATAGACGGCATGAAAGGGTATATGGATAGGTGGTAGTGCCACATTGTACGCTTCGAAAGCATTATTTTATCTACAAAATTTCCTAAACATCTTCTATAACGTTAACTAATTAACGAGGCTAGTTGTTGGGTGATCGGAAATCCAGTCAAGAGACCCAAGTTCGATCCCAGGTGCCAATGAGTTTTTTTCAAAAACTTATTTAAAATTTATATCGTTGGACTTGAACATAAAGACAGCGACAGGCTTACTACCCGTCACGTGGTCCTAAAAATGTGTTCCGTGAAGGGTTAGTCGAAAGTACGTAATTGCCTGGACCTTTGTATATAGTATTGTATTTGAGAAAAGTGTGAAGACATTTTTTACCGAGTTAAGAACGATTCTATTACCTCTAAGATGGCCCGCTACCTTTTATATTTGAAACTGTCCGAAAAATAGATATGTACAACTATGTCCAAGAATATTCCATAACAACATAGTATGTTTTTAAAAACAAACCTGGCAAAGTTAAAACCTTTACGCAGCGGAGTGAGAAATCAAAATTCGAATCCCGTCTAAGCGCAATGTCCACACGAACAAGGACGTACAGATCAATGCCGCGACCCCTATTCTCGGGTCGACACGGGTCAAATTAGCATATGCGATAGTTGGCATTGTAGCCGTGCCACGACTATCGGGGACAAAGAAAGTGGCTCATCTTTGCGACGAAAAATGACCATATAATGTGCCCACTGCCTACGTTAGGCGCAGATTTACATTAGAAATAATGTGGGGTAACACGGGCTTTCGAACTTGTCCGTGTAATATATTAGCTGTGTAGGCGTATGGGAAGTAATCATTCCGGTTTAATACCTATAAAATAAATAAATATCTTCACGCCATTCCCAATACTGGGGTAGAGACAGAGGTCCGATAATTAAGTCTTTTCGATCCACCTTTCACCGACATTTTTTGGGACATGACAGGTGGTGAGCCCGTCGCCATGTGCCACGCGTCGTGTGTAGGAAATGAAGTAATTATTCCGATTTAATACCTAATACCCATAGACATTTATGGTGGATGCAACTTAAATAAAAATGTAGGCATTTTGCTTGTTTGCTTTTGCTGTATGGTGTCGGCATAAGAATATCCCACCCAATTTCTTCCCGAAATTATGGTAAGAGGCGACTAAGGGAAACGCCATTGGCTACGGATTGATGGCGGGATAACTATCTCCAAAATTTCACAGACCGGTAACTGGCACCAACGTCCATGGTATGAGGCTTCTGGTACTGGGAGCGTGTGGTAAGCGTGGCGATTATGCCAATTCTCCTTAGTGAGATAGCCTTTGCGTCTGAAGTGGAGTTTAACAGACCTTTTTATAGTAATAAGTTCACGCATTTCAATACAGTAGTAGTCAGAGGTATAGACAATCAGGTCCTGTTGGCTCACATTTCAGTGTAGCTTATTCTGGGACAAATTCATGCCAATAATATACATCGTACATAACTTTGAAAAGAAGCTCATCGGTACGAGCCTGCCACCTGGGGACCGAACACGGGGCTCTTGACTCGAAATTCCGACCACCCAACCACTCGGCTATGATGACTCTTTTTTTAAAATTGTTAAACATATTATTTCTAGCATTACAAAGCATGGTACCGGCGAGACTAAAATGAAATAAAAAAACGTGATCGGCCAGTAGATGTCACCCACGAGACATGTTAATATCATTTGTCGGTTTTCTTCAGTTCAGTTTTCTCTATACTTTTGGATAAATAGAGTACACTTTCTTTCTATTCACATGTCCTCAAAATTTTTCATACGCTCTCCAATCTGACACACGCGCGGAACAACTACACTATAATTTACGAAAAATGACTTTTTAACGTTGTTTCCCCACAATTATAGAGTTAACAAGCACTCATTTAAATACCGCCGTAACGTGATGCCGAGTTGAAGTCGAACGATACTAGTACCGCCTCCGGGCGCTGCCCGCGCGTTCGCTGCCGTTCCCATGACCCTACTGCAAACACAATGTGAGTCATTGTACTATACAGCTACATAAGGCATTAACCACACGATATAGATCACGATAGCCGAGTAGTTGGGTGATCAGAATTCCGAGTCAAGAGACCCCAGGTTGTAAGTTAGTGGGGTTCTTTACAACAAAGAGTTCATTGATTTGGATAACAAAGGTTTCACCACCAGTGAAGTGGTTCCAAAAATATCTTCGGTAAAAGGCGGATCGAAAGGACCGAATTCTTTTAAATAAAGACAAGCCCAGAACTGTCTACCGTCGTATTGGGAATGGCGTAAAATTTTTCTATTTTTATAGTGGGTGCAACGGAATAGATTTAAAACACGATGATCGAACGCGTCCGACTTCTAGGCAAACCTACCTTAACTATATTACAGACTTGCGCAATCACTGAACGAGATAATTCATTGTGAAATTGATGCAACGTTTGATGACGTCATCTTGGATGCGCTCAACTAAATTCTCAAAATCGGTTCGATTGTAAGTCGGGATGAAGTAACGTTCATTGATATCAGAACTGTACAATCTTATCTTCCGTAATTACTTCAGTTTAAAAACAATGGAAGATGCTTTGTATTGGAAGTTCTCAATTAGAATTAACTGATGCATTAAACACGCTTAAAACAATTGTTTTCCTGCAGACGATGTGCTGCAGGAAAAGGGTAGCTACCCGCCAGGTCGGGTGTTCGTGACCTGGGGAGGACATCTCCTCTAAAAGTTCGCTGCCGGTAATCGCATATATGCGTGGAAACGTAAAAACATTGATAGCGCGATGTAGGATATCGATATGTTTCAAAATTGTCCGCCACAAGCGAGTTTCTTATGTGGAGATATAGATGTCGCCACAGTTGCATCACTTAAAATTGTATTCTAAATATTTAAGCATAAGTAAAGGTCGTTGGACCTTATCTTGGCAGACATAGGGATTTCGCATAACGACTTTGAAGGATATGCGATACAGTACCATAAATATTAAAAACTGTTGCCCGGCAGACTAGTGCCTTACGTGAGGTTTGGTACTTTCAGAGATGGATATCAGTCATCTACCGGTATTCATCGTGATTTAGAAGGTTTAGTCTCCCTTTGTCGCCTTTTACTATGACCACGGTAAGAAAGGGGTACGATAAATTCTAACGCCAGTAAAACTTGGTCAAACAATTAATATGCATTTAACAATATATAAAGACCTCAGTGGACGCTCTGAGCTCTTGGGTTCGATTCTCGGTGGGGTCAATGCATAAAACACTTATACATTTTCTCGGGTTTGGGTGGTTGTAGTAACTCCGTTGTTTCTGATCCTATAATACAAGTACTTAAGCTGCGTACATTGAGATCAGAGCAATGTTGTCCCTTTTTACGTATATATTTATCTTTATCTTATATATTTATTTATTGGAATGCTCTGAACCAATTATTTGTAAATTTACACTGCTCTGTACTAACAGAACTACATGCAGCAAACTCATTATGTAAAGGTGAATGACATGCAATGTAAATCATAAAGAATCAGCGCAGTTCATCAGTTTGTTTACATTACATTTCTTTTATGCAATTAAATTTAATTACAGTTCCATCTATGAGTGATAACGTAATTAATTAACATTTTAAATGAGCTAAGAATCGTATGTAGTGCAGTATTTATTTATCGTCTCTTATTTATCCAGTACTGGGTAGTAAGAGGTTTAGACACATTTCATCTACGCCTATTTGGGACAACGCGACTGGTGGTGAGCATGTCGCCGACTTAGTGCTCAAGTCAACGATTGTAACGTATCTCGGTTTTATGAAAACTCACTGTTCAAAGCTAACGGTACAACATAATTACATACATGGAAATTTACATAGATAAATATGCAGATATACAGTCATGTCTTTCTTCCCTTGGGTGTTGGCTACCGACCGATGGCGACCCTAATTCACTAATTCTAATTCACTAATTCAACCCTAATTCCACCGAGAGGTGATGGGAAGAAGCATCTTATTTGCGTGGTAACTGGTACTGCGGTCGCCAATCCGCTTGCCAAGCGTAGCGATTATGGCAATCCCTCGTTTCCGGGAAAGGCCAAAAGCCTGGTATGGATTCTACAGGTCATTTCTGATTAAATTATAAAAACGGAAACCTTGAAGTAGTGACAATATTCACGCCTCTCCCAATACTGTGTCACGTACAAGTCTTTTCACGTGACAAGTGGTGAGCATGTCGTCGTCTTTATGTCCAAGCCAACATAACAAATAGTATATATGTTTTTTTAAAAATCATTGCTACAAGCCTACCACCTGGTGATCAAACACGGGTCTTTTGACTATCTCGGGCTATTATGCTTATGCTGAGCGTAGTACACATTTACATATATAATAACCAAAAGTACAGCGCGGCATATCGTATCATAAAGCATCATCAGCTTCTATATTTGATCGGCCGTTTTTGTTTGTATTCAATCTTATAGTCAATCTTTTTTGTCAATGTGTTACAGATGAATCTGGCCTTATCTATTATTTTATCGCTGTCCTCTGGCCTTTTTTGTCTTTGAACGCCTCCCAATAGACCCTTCTTAACCCCTTCTTTCATAATCTTGACGGTATAAGTTAGAGTCTCGATAAAGTTATTGATTGATTATAGGTCCTCTTCAACATGAAGTTATTTCAACTTTATATATGTTTTTATGTTTATTTACAAATTTAAAAATGGAACATATTTCGGAATGATTTTTAACGGTTATCTAGGGAAATTATAAATTCATTTATGTTTTTTATTTTTAGGACCTCTAACATACATATATTAGGGAATGTAAAGTTCAGCCCACTGTACAGGAAATGTACCTCTGCAGATGATGCACCATAATCGCCACGCTTGACGAGCGGATTGACAAGCAGATATAGCCGAGTACGATAGGAAGCCCGGAATTCGAGTCCAGAGAACTGAGTTCGAACCCCAGATACCAATGGGTTTTTTGGCCTCTACCAATCGGTTTTGTTCAAAAACCTATGTACGATTTATGTCGTTGGCTTGGATATGAAGACAGTGAAGGGCTCAC
Organism: Sericinus montela; assembly: GCA_029286605.1. Lineage (NCBI taxonomy): Eukaryota > Metazoa > Arthropoda > Insecta > Lepidoptera > Papilionidae > Sericinus > Sericinus montela. The sequence goes on from JAGSMR010000108.1 coordinate 909,549, forward strand.
TTCCATTTTGTACCAAAATAAAATGACTTCGGTCGAAGGTAGGTCGGAAAGGTATCGAGAAAAATATATATTAAAGTGTTATGCGTATGGTAAATAAATATAATATTCTGTTGCTACGCTTAAACTAGGTCGCTCGTTGCTTAACAAATACTAATAACTACGTGTAAGAAGGTCTCAAGGTTTCCCCGACACATATTCCTTCCTACAAATCTACAAACATACAGATATTTACTTAACTCAACCGTGTGGTAACGGTGTAAGAATATTGCCACTCCCTTTCTTCCCGTGGATGTCGTAAGAGGCAACTAAGAGAAACAGCAATGAATATCGTTATGTCAACCGATAGATACCGGGATAACCATCTCTAAAAAAATCAGACCAAGATAATCAGACCGAAGATGGGTAGCAGCGTCTAAGGTGCGAGGCGTCCGATACTGCTATCGCCAATCCACATGCCAGGCGTGGCGATTATGGCAAATCCTCCCTATGGGAGAGGCCCATGTCCTACAGTGGACTTTAATAGGCCGTTATGTATGTATGTATTTACTTAATAGCAGGTGAAAATCCGCTACAGGACTCTGCTGATCGCTGACTAAGCGGAACGTCGATCGCAATACTCGAGGTTTCGGCTTCGTTTCCCAAACGGGTCAATGTAGAAAAACCACTTTTCCTACATTGTCTCGGGTCTGGGTGTTTGTGGTACCTTTGTTATGTCCGATTCCATTACACGAGTGCTTCAGCTACTTACTTTGGGGTCTTCCATGAAAGGTGCATTCAAAGAACTTCATTTTCTCCTCATATTTTGAGTTAAGAGTCACGATAGCCGAGTGCTTGACCGAGTTTGATTCCTAGGTGGCAGGCTCGTACCAATGAGTTTTATTAAAAACTTATGTGCAAATCATATCTATGGATTGGACATAAAGACGGCCACGGGCTCACAACCTGTCACGTTGTCCCGAAAATATCTTCGGTGGAAGGTGGGTCCAATACAGGGGTATACAGAGGTGTCTCTGTATACCCCTATATTGGGTATTGCGTGAAGATATTTATTTATATTTTAAGTTTATTGTAACTTGAAGATGCCGTGGATTTTGTCCAAGGCACCTACAGGAAAGTTTTTAAAATCACAAAGGCTATAAAATTTATATTAAAAGACACAAACTGTTACTTATATGTTAAATCATAAAAGTTTATTTTATTACAGGCAGATGTACCGAGCACTGTCTAGGTTGTGTTCACTTGTCATTAATCAAGATAAAAACATTCCTATCTCTCAAGTCCAACCAAGTTACACACATGTGCAAAATTTCATTAAAATCATTCATGTATTGTCCGGGATCAACATGGATGAACATTATGACCTGTGATATTTGTACATAATGATCTATAACCGTGGAACTAACCATGAAGAGTGATTATGAAATTTGTGCGTTCAATAATTGAATACAAATACAAAATCTTTATTAGTTTACTTTAGACAGTTCTCAACTGATGTGTAAGAAAAAGCCAGCTTGGAAATAAACTGATATATTGATACTTTGAGTATTTTAAGTCACGATATGTTGGGTGACCAGAATTTGAGTAAAGAGACCAAATTATCAAAAGATTTTTCAAAGCTTATATACAATTTATATCATTGGCTTGGTCATAAAGACGGCGGAAGGTTCACCACCTGACATTTTTTTGATAAAAAATTTCTTTAGAGAAAGGAGGGTTGAAAGGACTTAAATGTCAAGATATGTGTCTACCCCTGTATTGGGAACGACATGAAGATATTGTTTTTATAAAATTTGTGAGGATGCAAGTGGCAACCATACACAGTAGTAGTTTTTATTATATAAAACAGATAAAATACTGATGACATAGTATTTATTGTTCATGTTAGCCTGTATAGTACTGTAGCCGTGTCAATAAATTTTATTTGCAAAAAAAGCACGAAATTATAAATTTCTAAATAAATAGGTACATATTTGGGCACAAAACTTATGACATCCAAGTACTATATTTAAATTAATGCATTTAGTGGCTTAAATGCTCTGCTAACTTCCTTGTAAATTTTTAATTTTATTCTTAAATTTCAAATGTATAATAATATGAACACTCTATGCACTCTAAGCTTAATTTATTATTTTGGAGCTTACACAGGCCAAGAACTTAAAGGTTGTTACTGTTGGGCAATAGATTTGTTACTGAAAAGATCTGTTATTACATTATATAAATAATCGAGACTAGCCTTAACAACTAGTCTACCTAAATTTATTTTTAATAATGGAGTGAAAAACAATATGGATAACAATTTCCCTTACAATATCCAGCCATTGTAATTCAAATATACTTGCAAACAACCTGAATCAAAGGTTCATGATGCATACCTAAAACCAGTGCCATGCTGTTTTAAGTACCCCATGAGAGCAATTGTAATTGCACTATTGAAAAAATCCTTGGCCATTTTTTCACCCCTCAATGCACAGCACCCTATGTCATGCCCTATGCACCATTTACATAATTGTTGAACACCTTGTAATTACTGGCATTCTATAATTCTAAATAAGAAACACAACAATAGGAGATCACTGCTCCAAGGGATAGAAATGGGAACTATAAGTTAAACAAATTCAAGAATAAAAGCAATATTGTGTAAGAGTAATTATTTTTTCAATTCTCTGTGGTAATAGGCTTACAACTTGTCATATTGTCTCTAATAAGCTAGTATGGAAAGTGGGTCAGAAGGTTCATCGTCTAAACCTCTGCCTACCCAAGAATAGGAAGTTGAAATATTCTCCTTTCACTATTTGTTGGCAACTGTTGTGGCATTTTAAAGAGACATGGGCCAAATGCCAGAATAGGTCAACATCCTACAATACATTGTCATATGTAATATGTACATATGTAGCAGTAGAATGCCCGATTTTTTACATACTTCCAACCCTGTGAATGAGTTTTTATATAAAACTAATCACATACATAATGTGATTAGTTTAAAGGTTCCTTTCATGTTTTAGTTAAAGCATTTATTTTGATATAAATTATAAAAAAAGTTAAAAAAAAACCTATTTGTTTCAAAATAAATAATAACCAACATATTAGACACTATTGTTCAAGACAGTCATGCCATATGAATGTCTCAATTCACCAGGTACTGTCGCCACCAAGTAGGTTATTTATAAAATTTGGAACACTTCCCTAAATAGTTATGATATTACAGCACATATTGACACAACCGCGGAAAACTGTTATAAATACAGCATAATCATAACAGTGAAACGTTTTTCCAAATATAAATCATTATAACTAGGACTTCAGTGTCCAAATTTAAATTGTCGGCTGTAGCCTAAAAATAGTTCGCTGACAATACCCTGGAAATGATAAATCGAAGGCAGGCCTCTCGAGATAATTCATTTAGCAGATATCAGTCACCTGAGCGCAAGTAAACAAGATATTTGTATATCGCTCAATCTCAATCGCTCCACAGGTTGAGAGCAACAGGTGAAAATAGATACTCAGACACGGTAGATAGGTCGCGTCATGTGGGCAGACAGGCATGAGAATAGCCCCGGGCACCGAAGCACCTACAGAGTTCAGAGTACTTTCACGGCAGCAACAGCAATTTGAAAAAAAAAAGCAAAAGAACGTGACTATACAAGTCAACATTGAACATACCTTTTCCTTCGCTCGTCCAGCATGTTTTTGCACTGTTTTCGCAATTAACGCACCTTTACTTTCTGCCATTTTTATCACTTTTTCATTACCGAATTTACAATATCGAACACATAGATTTGCAACAGATATAGTTGCAGTTTGCTGTCACACGTCAATATCCAAATGCGGAGACTGCACTGAAATGACGTGAGCTCCCACTCCCGTTGCCGGACACAAATTGAGAAGAAATCTAGATCGAAGTATTAAATACCAACGTTAGATGTCGCTATATTACGTAGTAATACCGGTACTATGAAACAGATGTCGCTTTTTAACATTTCTAATTCTTATCTCTCGGGTAAAAGCGGCGCCAGTGTTAACGAACCACAGAATACATATTAGATATATAGAATGTAACCGCCGTATACAGGGTACTAGTTTCATTATTCATGGTGAATCTTGTGGTCACCTACGACCAGGTAATTTACTGCCAGCTATTTATTCGAACAACTACCATCAGATCACTGGATAAAAGTAACAGAACCTCATTGGCTATTAGCACACAGTTCATGTCTACAGACTGTTACTAAGCAACAAAAATACTTTTGGATGTTCATATATGAAATGATTGGGGCGTGGCTGATAAAATGAATTGACTGAAATGAAATTCAAATGTTGATGTCGTGATTATTACGGCGGTACGCTTGTATGCCGCATCTGTCAGTATAATAATGCAAAGTAGCAAATTGTACAGAAGCACTGAATAATGGTTCTGATTCATATAAAGCGATGTAAAGATAAAAATAATACATACATACATACATACATACATACATACATACATACATACATACATACATACATACATACATACATACATACATACATACATACATACATACATACATACATACATACATACATACATACATACATACATACATACATACATACATACATACATACATACATACATACATACATACATACATACATACATACATACATACATACATACATACATACATACATACATACATACATACATACATACATACATACATACATACATACATACATACATACATACATACATACATACATACATACATACATACATACATACATACATACATACATACATACATACATACATACATACATACATACATACATACATACATACATACATACATACATACATACATACATACATACATACATACATACATACATACATACATACATACATACATACATACATACATACATACATACATACATACATACATACATACATACATACATACATACATACATACATACATACATACATACATACATACATACATACATACATACATACATACATACATACATACATACATACATACATACATACATACATACATACATACATACATACATACATACATACATACATACATACATACATACATACATACATACATACATACATACATACATACATACATACATACATACATACATACATACATACATACATACATACATACATACATACATACATACATACATACATACATACATACATACATACATACATACATACATACATACATACATACATACATACATACATACATACATACATACATACATACATACATACATACATACATACATACATACATACATACATACATACATACATACATACATACATACATACATACATACATACATACATACATACATACATACATACATACATACATACATACATACATACATACATACATACATACATACATACATACATACATACATACATACATACATACATACATACATACATACATACATACATACATACATACATACATACATACATACATACATACATACATACATACATACATACATACATACATACATACATACATACATACATACATACATACATACATACATACATACATACATACATACATACATACATACATACATACATACATACATACATACATACATACATACATACATACATACATACATACATACATACATACATACATACATACATACATACATACATACATACATACATACATACATACATACATACATACATACATACATACATACATACATACATACATACATACATACATACATACATACATACATACATACATACATACATACATACATACATACATACATACATACATACATACATACATACATACATACATACATACATACATACATACATACATACATACATACATACATACATACATACATACATACATACATACATACATACATACATACATACATACATACATACATACATACATACATACATACATACATACATACATACATACATACATACATACATACATACATACATACATACATACATACATACATACATACATACATACATACATACATACATACATACATACATACATACATACATACATACATACATACATACATACATACATACATACATACATACATACATACATACATACATACATACATACATACATACATACATACATACATACATACATACATACATACATACATACATACATACATACATACATACATACATACATACATACATACATACATACATACATACATACATACATACATACATACATACATACATACATACATACATACATACATACATACATACATACATACATACATACATACATACATACATACATACATACATACATACATACATACATACATACATACATACATACATACATACTCATTCACCTGTTCAATTTGTTCATCTCCAATCACTATATTGCAGTCTGTCATGACCTCATCTCTTTCAAACACCATTACTTTTCGTCTTCTTTACATTCATCTTCATCCCTTCCTAACAAAATCTTCACTCATAGCAGTTACCATCTCCTGCATCTCCTCGGCTGAAGACGCAAGTAATACTTGATCATCAGCATAGAAAACATTTGACGAGTAACTCATTCATTCTCAACCCACTTTCATTCTTTTTAAATCTGTCAAGCAATTGTCCATAAACAGATTAAACAGCCACGGTGACGCTACACATCCCTGTCTAACACCTTTTCGATATTAAACCATTCAGTGTACGCCCCGTTTATCCTTACACAAGCACAGGAACTTTATAGCAGATTGCAATGCTCGTATGAGGATACTGCTGACACCTTTCACGGACAATGCTGACCACAATTCATTCCTCACCACTCTATCATAGGCCCTTCAAACCACGAACGCACAGACCTTCTGGTTTTTAGCCAGACACTTTTCGGCCATGCACCGCAAGGAAAAGACCTGATCCGTACACCCCATTCCCTTTCTAAATCCCGCTTGTGCATCCCATACTTTTCGTCCGTTTCATCTACAACCCTTTCAATCAACACTTTCGCATACAATTTACCGACGACGCTGGAGAAGGCTTATACCGCGGTAATTTACGCAGTCCTTAGTTTAATTCCCTTATATATCGGCACGATTACGGCTTTGCACCAGTCTCCGGTACTTCGCCCATTTTGCCAGCACATATTGAAAAGGCGGTACAGCTGACTAGCCACTAAGCCCCGTCCAGTCCTCAGCATCTCGACGGTAATCCTATCATATCCAACAGCCTTACCAAATCTCACATGTGCAAAATTTCATTAAAATCATTCATGTATTGTCCGGGATCAACATGGATGAACATTATGACCTGTGATATTTGTACATAATGATCTATAACCGTGGAACTAACCATGAAGAGTGATTATGAAATTTGTGCGTTCAATAATTGAACACAAATACAAAATCTTTATTAGTTTACTTTAGACAGTTTTCAACTGATGTGTAGAAAAAGCCACCTTGAAATAAACTGATATATTGATACTTTGAGTATTTTAAGTCACGATATGTTGGGTGACCAGAATTTGAGTAAAGAGACCAAATTATCAAAAGATTTTCAAAGCTTATATACAATTTATATCATTGGCTTGGTCATTAAAGGCGGCGGAAGGTTCACCACGGACATTTTTAATAAAAATTTCTTTAGAGAAAGGAGGGTTGAAAGGACTTAAATGTCAAGATCTGCTGTGTCTACCCTGTATTGGGAACAACAGCAGAAGATATTGTTTTATAAAATTTGTGAGGATGCAAGTGGCAACCATACACAGTAGTAGTTTTATTATATAAAACAGATAAAATACTGATGACATATTATTTATTGTTCATGTTAGCCTGTATAGTACTGTAGCCGTGTCAATAAATTTTATTTGCAAAAAAGCACGAAATTATAAATTTCTAAATAAATAGGTACATATTTGGGCACAAAACTTATGACATCCAAGTACTATATTTAAATTAATGCATTTAGTGGCTTAAATGCTCTGCTAACTTCCTTGTAAATTTTAATTTTATTCTTAAATTTCAAATGTATAATAATATGAACACTCTATGCACTCTAAGCTTAATTTATTATTTTGGAGCTTACACAGGCCAAGAACTTAAAGGTTGTTACTGTTGGGCAATAGATTTGTTACTGAAAAGATCTGTTATTATATTATATAAATAATATAATAGTCTACCTAAATTTTTTAATAATGGAGTGAAAAACAATATGGATAACAATTTCCCTTACAATATCCAGCCATTGTAATTCAAATATACTTGCAAACAACCTGAATCAAAGGTTCATGATGCATACCTAAAACCAGTGCCATGCTGTTTTAAGTACCCCATGAGAGCATTTGTAATTGCACTATTGAAAAAATCCTTGGCCATTTTTCACCCCTCAATGCACAGCACCTATGTCATGCCCTATGCCATTTACATAATTGTCGAACACCTTGTAATTACTGGCATTCTATAACTCTAAATAAAACACAACAATAGGAGATCACTGCTCAAGGGATAGAAATGGGAACTATAAGTTAAACAAATTCAAGAATAAAAGCAATATTGTGTAAGAGTAATTATTTTTCAATTCTCTGTGGTAATAGGCTTACAACTTGTCATATTGTCTCTAATAAGCTAGTATGGAAAGTGGGTCAGAAGGTTCATCGTCTAAACCTCTGCCTACCCAAGAATAGGAAGTTGAAATATTCTCCTTTCACTATTTGTTGGCAACTGTTGTGGCATTTTAAAGAGACATGGGCCAAATGCCAGAATAGGTCAACATCCTACAATACATTTTCATATGTAAAATGTACATATGTAGCAGTAGAATGACCGATTTTTTACATACTTCCAAGCCTGTGAATGAGTTTTTAAATAAAACTAATCACATACATAATGTGATTAGTTTAAAGGTTCCTTTCATGTTTTAGTTAAAGCATTTATTTTGATATAAATTATAAAAAAAGTTAAAAAAAACCTATTTGTTTCAAAATAAATAATAACCAACATATTAGACACTATTGTTCAAGACAGTCATGCCATATGAATGTCTCAATTCACCAGGTACTGTTGCCACCAAGTAGGTTATTTATAAAATTTGGAACACTTCCCTAAATAGTTATGATATTACAGCACATATTGACACAACCGCGGAAAACTGTTATAAATACAGAATAATCATAACAGTGAAACGTTTTTCCAAATAGAAATCATTATAACTAGGACTTCAGTGTCCAAATTTAAATTGTCGGCTGTAGCCTAAAAATAGTTCGCTGACAATACCCTGGAAATGATAAATCGAAGGCAGGCCTCTCGAGATAATTCATTTAGCAGATATCAGTCACCTGAGCGCAAGTAAACAAGATATTTGTATATCGCTCAATCTCAATCGCTCCACAGGTTGAGAGCAACAGGTGAAAATAGATACTCAGACACGGTAGATAGGTCGCGTCATGTGGGCAGACAGGCATGAGAATAGCCCCGGGCACCGAAGCACCTACAGAGTTCAGAGTACTTTCACGGCAGCAACAGCAATTTGAAAAAAAAAAGCAAAAGAACGTAACTATACAAGTCAACATTGAACATACCTTTTCCTTCGCTCGTCCAGCATGTTTTTGCACTGTTTTCGCAATTAACGCACCTTTACTTTCTGCCATTTTATCACTTTTCATTACCGGATTTACAATATCGAACACATAGATTTGCAACAGATATAGTTGCAGTTTGCTGTCACACGTCAATATCCAAATGCGGAGACTGCACTGAAATGACGTGAGCTCCCACTCCCGTTGCCGGACACAAATTGAGAAGAAATCTAGATCGAAGTATTAAATACCAACGTTAGATGTCGCTATATTACGTAGTAATACCGGTACTATGAAACAGATGTCGCTTTTTAACATTTCTAATTCTTATCTCTCAGGTAAAAGCGGCGCCAGTGTTAACGAACCACAGAATACATATTAGATATATAGAATGTAACCGCCGTATACAGGGTACTAGTTTCATTATTCATGGTGAATCTTGTGGTCACCTACGACCAGGTAATTTACTGCCTGCTATTTATTCGAACAACTACCATCAGATCACTGGATAAAAGTAACAGAACCTCATTGGCTATTAGCACACAGTTCATGTCTACAGACTGTTACTAAGCAACAAAAATACTTTTGGATGTTCATATATGAAATGATTGGGGCGTGGCTGATAAAATGAATTGACTGAAATGAAATTCAAATGTTGATGTCGTGATTATTACGGCGGTACGCTTGTATGCCGCATCTGTCAGTATAATAATGCAAAGTAGCAAATTGTACAGAAGCACTGAATAATGGTTCTGATTCATATAAAGCGATGTAAAGATAAAAAATAATAAAAATGTATCTAATAAACAAATATATCTAGTCTTTGGACAAGTGGGAAAGACCATACAATTTCTGTAGCACAGATTAAAAATGAGAATGTCAATAGTTTGTTTTTTATTAGTAAACAAAAGTTCAAATTCAGAATTTCAATTTAGGCTATAAATTTTCGAGAATTATAAGAATTTTGTTAAATATTTGTAGTTATCCTTTCATTATTGTGTATTATTTAGAAATTTATAAATTTACAATCATAGCCCGCTGTCGAAATGGTAATCCTACTAATATTATACTCATATTATTTATTTTGTTTTCTTTTCGTGGGTATCGTAAAAGGCAACTAAGGGAAATGCTGGATAACCTAGCTACAGATGGCTAGATAGCCATATCAAAATATTCAAATAATTTTCAATATGGTTATATATGAACAGAAATTCAGTAGGCTGGTGACGATCAGTAGTACTAAAAGCTATCCCTTTGCCTTAGTCTCATATGCTTGTAAATATTTTTTATGACAGTTGAATGCATACTGGCGTTTTGTTGAAGGTTTACTTTAGGTAATTCTTGTGAATTCTCAAATAAATATTTAGATAAGTATAGAGACAACATCACATACATTGCTCTGATCCCAAAAGTAATTCATTAAAGCACTTGCATTATGCAATCACAAATAACGAAGGTACCAAAAATACCAAGACCTGAGACAATGAGTAAAAATGGTTTTCTACATTGCTACAATTTGAATCTGTGATAGTAGATTGAACCAGATTATTAATCTAAATTTGATTTTATACATAAATATTAAACACTTATGAACTTTAGTTTATAACTTTAGTTAATAACTTTATAACTTAATAGTTTAGTTTATTTTCTAAATTTATAACTTTAATTTTTAGAATTTACTAATTGAATTAGTTTGTCAACTATATGTTACAATCATATTATGTCCATTAAAACACTATTATTGTTCTAAGAAATGTTTAATGTAAAGTACGTAATGTAAAGTACATATGTAAGTAGCTTCAATATTTTTAATTTAAGAAGAATTTATTTTTCAGATATTATTGCCATGTATTTCACAATTGATAAAATCAATTATTCTACCCATGAAAAATAAATTTTTCTACCGACTTCTTCCATAAACCCAAAGAGAAGAAAAAAATTTTATCTTATTAGTTAAAAAGATTATTAAGTACCCTCTAACATAAATTTTTACTGATATATGACATACTTCTCCTCTAAGTAAATATGTAAATAATCTCAATCATCTTGAAATACTCAAATATATGATTAACACATAAAATTATTAAAATTTGTTTTTAATGTTGCTTTTTGCCGAGCTGACTTCTTGATGTGATATTCCCATTATTTCTCTCAATTTATCTGAACTTGGAGTTTCTTTAATTTCTTCAGTCATTTGTTTTCTTCCTTCAACTTGTTCCTCCTCTCTTAATAAATCTTCATTGTTATCTTGAATTTCATGAGTCAGTATCTCACATTCCTCTTTTTCTTCATGTAATAAATCTTTTCTTAGGCAATTTCCTATTAAACTGTCATTATCTTAATTTTATATTTAGATGTACCATTTTTATGCGCTATTGTTGCTTTGCATCATTCTGTTGTTACCATTTTTTATATTTTTGAATTGTCTATGAATACTTTTTCAGTTCTCATATTTTTTAAGTTACACGGGAGTAATGCGTCTAATAATGTTCTTTATCTCCAATTCATTAAAAATCTATCATTTGAGTCACGATAGCCGAGTGGTTGGGTGGTCGGAATTTCTAGTCATGAGACCCGAGTTCAATCCCCAGGTGGCAGGCCATGGCAACCAATGGGTTTTTCAAAAACTTATGTACGAATTATGTCGTTGGACATAATGACAGCAACGGGCTCACCACCGACAATGTCTCGAAAATATCGTCGGTGGAAGGTGGGTTGAAGGGACTTAATTGTCTAGACTAGATCTCTGTCTACCCTGTATTGGGCTACCCCTTATAATTGCGTGACGATATTTATTTTATTTATTTATTAAAAATAAAATTTATCATTTTCTTCATACACGCACGTCTAGGTATCCGAATAAACTTGACCCTTCCCTCTTCGAGCAATTTGCTCACAGGGTCTTCACCATTTAGTTTTCACTCATTCGTTCAACGTGCACGAAGCCCTCCCTTATAAATTTTATTGAAATAATAATTTATTTTTTTATTTCATACATAGATAGTAACAACATCGTATACATTGCTCTGATTCAAAAGTAAACAGAAACAACGAAGTCACCACAAACACCTGTACTCAAGACACTGCAGAAAGAGTGTTGGCTACATTGACCCGTGCAGGAATCGAACCCGGGCCCTTAGAGATGGCGACATCTTGATAACAAACGTTTACGACGCCACTCGTCCACCGAGGATCTTTCAAGATTAATTTAGCTCGGGCTCACCACCTGTCACGTTGTCCCGAAAATATCTTCGGTGGAAGGTGGGTCGAAGGGACTTAAGTGTCTAGACTAGACTTCTATGCCCCTATATTGGGAATTGCGTGAAGATATTTGTATAAATTTAATATCAGGAGGTGAAAACGGAGTTGCAACGGAATGCAGTGGCCGAGGCCAGGCGTAGGGAGTTGGAGACGTACCAGCGCGCACTGGACGTCCAGTGGCTGAACAGCCGGATGGACGACAGTCACATCAGTCGGCATCTCGCGCGCATCAAGCAGGAAGCGGAAATGGAGAGAGATTTCCAAGAGGTGAAGGACATAACAACTTTCTATCTTCTTGCCTTCACCAATACTGGAGTAGACCGTGGTCTAGACAATTATGTCCTCTCGAAGCTCTTTACATCGAAGATATTTTTTGGGATAACGTGGCAGGTGGTCAACCTGTCGCCGTCTTTATGTCCAAGTTAACAATATAAATTGTACCAATGGGTTTTGAAAAAACCCATTGGTACGAGCCTGCCACCTGGGGATCGAACTCTAGTCTCTTGTCTCGAATTTAGATCACCCAACCGTTGGGCTATTGTGACTATTACTTATTTTCACAATTTCAACATTCCAAATGTAACTTGTGCGTTATAAAATCACAGAGAACGGACCATGCGGCCATAGTGAATTCTAAAACAGAGAGGGAGGTGGCTCTGGGGAAGGAAATTGCGAAGCACAGTCGCGATGTGGCGAGCGAAGTGCTCCGGCGTCATTACCTGAGGGAACGGGATCCAGGACTGCGGGAGCTGATAAAGAAGCTGGAAGCTGGATACGTTTGCAGGGACCTGAAGCAACAGATACTGAATAACGAGTACAGGCGTCTGCAGAATAAAGTGAGTTGCCGGTTCTCTTTTTTACAAGCGCCCTGCGAAAGTAATTTTTAATGTTTTTATGACGACACGATGGCTGAGTTGTTAATGTACCTGCCTTAGAAGTCAAGGATTACGGGTTCGAATGCCGCTAAGTATATTTGTGTGATGAAGTATCTGTTGAATATATGTTTGTACTCATCCCTTGGTAACGGTGTAAGAATATTGCCACTCCCTTTCTTTCCGTGGATGTCGTAAGAGGCGACTAAGGGCCTAGAATATCTGATTAAATTAAAGAGAAAAAAGTTAAAATTTATGGAATATCGTTTTGGCAACCGATAGATGGCGGGATAACCATCTCTAAAAATATCAGACTGAAATAATCAGACCGAAGATGGGCAGCAGCGTCTGACGTGCGAGTGGTCTGCTACTGCAATCGCCAATACGTCTGCTAAGCGTGGCGATTATGACAAATCGTCCCCATGAGAGAGGCCTATGTCCTGCAGTGGACTTTAACAGACCATTATGTATGTATGTTTTACTCGATCCTGTGCGTTTTTTTGATGCAAAAAAATATAGTACCGTTAGCTTAGACAACAATACGGCGATAGGCTCACCACCTGTCACGTTGTCCCAAAAAATTGTCTTTGGTAAAAGGTGGGTCGAAACGTCTTAATTGTCTTGACCTTAGCCTGCTATACGGAATGTCGTGATACAGTATTGGTGTGTACATATAATCGTAAAGATTATCTTTCTACTGCAGTTGTGAAAAAAATATTCACGTGTATATTTTTCCTGATGTGATTGGAATTCGAGTCAAGAGATCCGAGTTCATTTCCCAAGGCCATTCACCAATGGTTTAAAAAAAAACTTATGTAGGATTTATATCGTTAGCTTGGATTTGGAAGGTGGGTCGAAAGGACTTAATTGCCTAGACATCTGTCCACCCCTGCATTGGGAATTGCGTGAAGATCTTTAATTATTTTTATTTTTTATTATTTATATATCAGGCTGAAGAAGATAAAGCAAACAGGATACTCAGCCATGCGCTCTACTCGGACTTGGAAGCTAAAGAGAAAGAAGACAAAGAGAAAATGGAGAGAAACATTAAGTACTGTAGGGAGTTACAGCAGCAGCTGGTGAACAGACAGAGGGAGAAGCAGTGCCAGTACGAGGATGCGTTGATAGAGAAGAAGATGTTGGAAGACGTGATGAGGACGATCGCTGACGAGGACCAGAGGTAACTGTCACTTGGTAACTTACCTTTACAGCCATAAATTGTTTATTCTCCATTACAGGACATCTCCCACAGATGATCGACATGCTTGGCAACGAGTTTATCTTCACGCCATTCGCAATATTAGGGTAGATAGAGGTCTAGACTTGATTAGTCTTTTCGACTTACGTTTCACAAAATAGATTTTTTAGAATGACGTGAAAGGTTTTAGCAGTGGTAGAGCCACTCATTAGCTTTTGTTGTTGCATGAATGGGCCGGCTCGACCGGGGAAGTACCACGACCTCACAGAATTCCGGCGTGAAGTAGAAGTCTAACAAACTTCTGCGTTTCGTCTGGTGAGTGCAGGTAATGGGAGGCCTACACCCCCTTCCCCAATTCTGGGGAGGGGGGCACTTTAAGGCCGACAACGCATTTGCTATGCCTCTGGTATTGCGGGTGTTCATGGGCGGCGGTAATCACTTACCATCACGTGAGCCATCTGCTCGTTGGTCTCCCTTTTCTATAAAAAAAAGATGGTGAGCCTGTCGCCGCCTTTATGAGCCTATGCCAACAATGTAAATCGTACATAAGTTTTGAAGAAACCCATTGGTATGAGCCTCTCACCTGGGAAACGAACTCGGGTCTATTGACTCGACTTCCGATCACCCAACCACGCGATTATCTTGACCATTATTATTAGGGTAGACAGAGGTCTAGACTATGGGGTCATCTCAGCACTACATTTCGCTGGAGCTTATTTGTGACTGTGACAGGGGGTGATCCCATCGCCGTCTCCGAGTCCTTAGTCGCGGTCACCAATAACGGTTTCAGGGAAGTGCAGCAGAGGCGCGAGCAGACGGAGAAGCTGCGGAGGGAGATGGATGTGTTCAGACAGGCGCGGGAGGCGTGGCGCCGGAAGCAGAAGGAGTTGCTGATGCTAGAGGAGAGGAGAATAGAACAGCAGGAAAGAGAGGCGGCGGACAGGAGCGAGGCTCTGTGAGTTGTCTCTACAGCTGTGGTTTTATTTTTATTTATTTACTTTCGTTTTTTTTTTCTCTTGACCCTCCCCTCTTCGAGGGATTTGCTCACCCAGTCTTCGAAAGTTAGTCTCGGTCTACCTCGTTTCATTCAATTCCCAATACAGGAGTAGACTGAGGTCTAGCCTAGACAATTAAGTCCCTTCGACCCACTTTCCGCCGAAGATATCTTCGGGATAACGTGACAGGTGGTGAGCCCGTCGCCGTTTTGGTCTTAATTTATATATTTATGTATGTATATTTAATTTATAAATATCAATATATTAAGCTTAGCAGAAGTTAGGAGAATGGGCAGCAGCATAGAAGAAACATAAAGATTATATATTTTGCTTTAAAGGAGAAACACTAGGCCTGCACGGAGTAGGCTTTTTAATAAAAAAGGAATATCAAAACAACATCATGAATTCATTCATTCAGAGGCTTGTCAGAAAGAGTAGCCCTACCCCAAATGGACTTCCATAACAAAATAATTTCGACCATTCAAGTGTGTGCGCCAACTGAAAAAGCCAATAAAGAAGAAATTGATAAATTTTACGATACCCTAAGTGAAGCTCAAACCGTAGCCGGAGACAACGTACTAGTCATTGGAGATTTAAAAAAATAAAAAAAAAAAAAAAAACTCCCTAAAATTGGATCTTCATTTGTTTTGGCTTAGCCCAAGATCCAATTTTAGGGAAATTTGGTCATGGAAAAAGAAATAAACGAGGAGAAAAGTTGATGGAATATGCTTTTGAACACAAATTATCGATAATTAAAAATTTTTAAAATAAGACACAATCGTAAATGGACCTGGATATCACCATGCGAAAAAACAAAGAATGAACTGGATCACATCTTGTCTAACCAGCCAAAAAAAAAAGGAATATAGAAATTCTACATAGTTTAAGATTCATTACCGATCACAGACTGGTGAGAGACACTTATATACTACAAAACATTAAAAAAAGGAGGCAGACATTTAAATCAACATCAAACACTTTTCAAACAGAAGAAGAAATAACACTCTATACTAAAACTTTAAAAAATCATATAAAAGTAATTGAGACACTCGACAGAGAGGAGAACGACCAGACCCTATATAACAAAATAGAAGACATAACTAAGAAAAGTACATTAAAGGAACAAAGGAAAGAAAACGAAACGAATATGAACAAAATACTTACAAAACCTACGCTAGAGCTAATTACCAGAACTCTTGAAAACAAGACAAAAAACAAAGGACACTAAGGACGAGTTAAAAGTTCTATTCAAGAAAACCAACCTTATGCAATACAGGAGCACAAAAAGATCACATAAATAGCTGACTACACATAAGAGCTGGCTACGAAATCTAAAAACCAGCACAGGAACAAACACGAGGAACGACATTATAGATTGTGCTACAGAGTTTTACAAAGAACTATACACCAACGCTGGAACATATAGCTGTGTAATTAAGAACAAATACTCCATCAATTGCAGCAATATCGACGACGAACCTGCACAGGTGGATGCTATGGAGGTAGCAAGGCATGTAAAGAAACTTAAACTTAAGGTAGCAAGGCATGTAAAGAAACTTAAACTTAAGGTAGTAAGGCATGTAAAGAAACTTAAACTTAAGGTAGTAAGGCATGTAAAGCCCAGGACCTGATGGTATACCAAATGAGGCTTTAAAATTTGGAATTGCTCTGCTAGCACATCCAATGTCCCACTTATTCAACAAGGTTATAAAAACGGGACAAGCACCCGAACAATTGAAAAAATTCTGATATAATCTTGTTGTATAAAAAAGGTGATCCTCAAGCTATTGGTAATTATCGGTCAATAATCAGTCTTCTTTCTAGCACTTATAAATTGTTTACCTCCATTCTGCTAAGCAGAATCAGTACCAAGAAAACCTGCAACCTATGGAACAAGCAGGTTTTCGGACAGGTTTCTCAACAACAGATAATATTCACATAATGCAACAAACAATGGAAAAATACCGCAAATTCAATAGACCATTATATTTAGCCTTCGTAGACTACGCCAAAGCATTCGATACAATATCACATGATGCAATATGGGAGGCACTAAATAAATGTCATGTCCACGAAAAGTATTACAATATCCTAAAAATGTTTACGACAATAGCACCAGCTGTGTGAAACTAGAGAAACGAGGACCGGAAATACCGATTCTACGTGGAGTAAGACAAGGAGACCCTCTGTCCCCCAAGATTTTCATCGCAGTGTTGCAAAGCGTCTTCGAGGAACTGCAATGGGAAAGCGAAGGTATTAAAATCGGCAACCAACATCTAAGCCACCTCAGGTTCGCAGATGATATAGTCCTCTTCGCTGAAAGCAGCAGAAACCTGGAAAAAAATGATAAATCAATTGAACGAACAAAGTGCAAAAGTAGGCCTTTTAATGAACAAAGACAAAACAAAACTAATGACAAACAGTTACTCCAATAGAATTAAACTTGAAGGGAATACGTAAACAAATACACGTATCTGGGAAAAGAAATATCTTTTCAAGACGGGAACGGAGAAAAAGACGTAGAACGTCGAATAAATATGAGCTGGAAAAAATAATGGTCACTAAAAGAAATTACGAAAGGTGACTATCCGCTCATTAAAAAAATCGTGATGGATACATGCGTTCTGCCGACTCTCACGTAGGGATGCCAGACTAGGACCTACAACACTAAAACAAAAACGAAATTAGTGAGTTGTCAGAAAGCGATGGAGAGAAGCCTTTTAAAAATAAAGAAAATACAAAAAATAAGAAGTATATCTATACGAAAGAAGACAAAACTAACCGACGTCCTGCACTACTGCCTTTGCTTGAAGTGGCGATGGGCTGGCCATATTGCACGTTACACAGACAAGCGATGGACAGCAGAAGTAACGAAATGGAAAGGACCTAACGGAAGAAGACGCAAAGTTCGACCTATGGAGCGATGGAGCGAAGACATCGCAGCTACAGCCGGCAAGGAATGGATGAAACAAGCGAAAGACAGAGAAAAGTGGAGTAAACTGGAGGACGCCTATACCCAAACAGGGGTTCCTATCCTATAAGTAATGTAAATAAGTGATGTAAATAATAGAAAACAATAGTTAAGTGAATAATCATGTGCGAAATCTGTATATACTTATATTTAATGTTTAGGTTATGGAAAATAAAAAAGGATTTATTATTATTATTCCGGGGTATTTGTTATATTTTCTCGTCTGGTTGGTTTTTATATACATAAAAATAAAAATACATAAAGTAAAATAAAATAAATAGAGTATTATGAAATATATACGTAATAAACTCATAAAAATAATAAATAAATATTAAGAGCCAACCAGACGGAAGCCCTCGTCAGGGGAGAGCAGACGGCCGAGGGTTAGGGCGACAGGGAGAGAAACCGGCGGACGATGCGGGCTGCATCGAGGAGCACCGCCTTCTGCATTTGAGCTCGGAGCGGTCCGTCACGGAGTCCCAGTCGCCTCAGATGTTCAGCGAGGCTGACTGGGAATAACCCATTCGCAGAAACAACTATAGGAATAATTTCATGTCGGTCACCTCGTGAGCCAGGTCCAGATATTTCGTATTTCTGTCTGTTTCGGCTTTCACGAGGTTCTCGTCATACGTGATGGTAATGTCCACCAAAAATATCCTTGACTGTGCCCGGTCCATCAACACGGTATCAGGCTTGTTTGCCAGAATCGTCCTGTCCTCACGGACTGTCATCACTGATGGGCCGATCCCAATATAGCCTGTCGCGGTCATCTTCGAGCACGGCCTCCGGAGAGTACTTATAGTAAGGCGGTTTCCGTCCGACGAGACCGTATTTAAGGGCGAGCTCCTGATGTAAAATCCTGGCTACTAAGTTGTGTCTATGCTCATTACATACTCAGAGTTAGAAAGCATGGAACAACCGGAGATGACATGCCGAAGCGACTCCCCAGGATGGCGACAAGCTCGACAGATGTCGACGGTGCCATCTCTCAGTATGTATCTCCGATAGTTGTTCGTCTTAATAACCTGATCCTGTATCGCACAGACAAAACCCTCGGTTTCGCCAAATAGGTCACCGAAACATAACCAGTTAAGGGACGTGACAGTATCTACGAACGGCTCATGTAGAGCCTTGTAGAACCTCCCGTGGAGCTCTTTTTCCTTCCATACGGTCTCCCGGTCGGAAACGCTCTGTACTCCCGGGTCCTGCCATTGCTCGTCGGCCAAGGAAGTCCTTTATCACTCATAATGACGTCTGCGTGGAACGAATCACCCGATTTCGCTAGGAAGTAGTTACGGAGGCTGCACACCTCGCGATTATGCATAGTGAGAGCGCTTAAAAAGCCCCGTCCGCCATGCTTCCGCGGTAAGTACAGCCTCATCACTGACGACCTCGGATGATGCATCCTGTGAGACGTCAAAGAGGTTCGGACTTTTCTGTCCAGGGCGTTTAGGTCGGTTAGAGTCCATCTGAGTATGCCGAAGGTATAAACCAAAACTGGCATGACCCAGCCGTCGAAGGCGCGTGCCTTGTTCACGCCCGACAAATTATTATTATTATTATTATTGTTATATTTAATTTATATTCTTTTGCCTAGACAAACCTCGCTCACGCTTAGTTGTAAATCAGTGTGCTATAAAAGTTTGTAAAAAAGCATTCAAGCATTCAATCAAAAATCATAGAGTATATGAACACTACAGATTGGGTCATATTATGTTTTAGGCAATAACAGCGGTTGCCATGGCAACTCTAATTAAAACTAGAAACATCAAAATCTCTTACACATACATACATAACATACATAACGGCCTGTTAAAGTCCACTGCAGGGCATAGGGCTCTCCCAAGGGGAGGATTTACCATAATCGCCACATACGGCAAGCGGATTGGCGATGGCAGTAGCAGACCACCTTGCACCTCAGATGCTGCTGCCCTTCTTTGGTCTTATTATTTTGGTATGACATTTTTAGAGATGGTTATCGCGCCATCTATCGGTTGCCATAACGATATTCTAGGCAGTTTCCCTTAGTCGCCTCTTAAGACACCCACGGGAAGAAAGGAAGCGGCAATATTCTAACACTATTACCACACGACCAAATCTCTTAAGCTATGTAAAATCTATACAGTTAAGAAAATAGTTGTAGTGTTTTTGAGATTTATTTTTCTTTCTTTCACAGAGTGGCAGAAAGAGAAAGAAAACTGCAACTGAAGGAGCAGATCAATGAGAAGATAACGTCCAAGATAATGGCCGACGAGGTACTGCGGGATAAAATGACCTATTAAATTAAAGAGAACTTTAAAGTTGTTATTGAAAAAATTACTTCGCACCGTTCCGCATGATGGTGCGAAGTAATAAAAAGGTATATGTTACCAGGTCCCAAGAGAAGAAGAGCACCACCCTCCCTCCCACAGATGCGTGCACTAATTCCACTGTATGCACCACCACCACCACCCCCACCACCACCACCACTACACTCAAACCAGGTAACATATACCACCAACGAAAACGCGACACATGTTTCGCCTCAAAACAAGGCATCCTCAAGCGAGTAGGCTATGACGAGCGACCGCAGAGTGAGAAATGAGTCACTCGAGCAGTCTTTAAGTTTTTAACCTCCGGTGATGCAACCGGCCGCCATTCCAATCGCAATGGTGACGCAACGCCTCGGCAGCCTTGAAGGTAGGGACCTGTCCAACCTTTGGCTACGCATAGACAGCGGTATTTTTAACAGTGGTAGAGCCACGCATCAGCTTTTGTTGTTGCATGAATGGGCCGGCTCGACCGGGGAAGTACCACGACCTCACAGAATACCGGCGTGAAGTAGAAGTCTAACAAACTTCTGCGTTTCGTCTGGTGAGTGCAGGTAACAGGTGGCCCACACACCCCTCCCCCAAGTCTGGGGGGGGGGGGGGACTCTAAGGGAGGCAACACATCTGCTAAGCCTCTGGCATTGCGGGTGTTCATGGGCGGCGGTAATCACTTACAATCACGTGAGCCACCTGCTCGTTTGCCTCCCTTTTCTATAAAAAAAAAAGCGACTACCACCCTCGCGTCTATGAGTGCCTCTATAGGTCCCACAGCGGTAATGCCGAAACTGACCGACTCATCGACCACATCCAAATGGCTGCAGACTCCGTGCTACAGCAGATCCCATCCGCGGAGATCGTGGTACTCGGCGACTTCAACGCCCACCACGCTGAATGGCTACGATCTCCAACCACTGATCATGCGGGGAGATCTGTTTCTGACTTTGCCCTAGCATATGATCTGACACAACTGGTTACTTCGCCAGCGCGGGCTCCGGATGTGGAGGATCATACACCTTCCCTGCTGGATCTTCTGCTGACCTCTCATCCGGACGGCTATGTGGTCTCCGTTGATACCCCTTTGGGTTCATCGGGCCACTGTCTGATCCGGAGTAAAGTGCCCATCTCGATCTGCAGGCAATCGCCGTGTGTGGCACTACAGGTCGGCGGATTGGGATGGGATGCGATCTTACTTTGCATCCTACCCATGGGGGCAGGTTTGATTCTCGCTAGATAGTCCCGACGCCGTTGCAGATTCCGTCGCCGATGTGGTGCTCCAAGGAATGGAACTCTTCGTTCCTCCCTCTGTGGTGCCCATCGGTGGTAGATCAAAGCCTTGGTTTGGTGGCACCTGCAGAATGGCATCTGGTCAAAAGCAGCAGTGCTACCGGGCCTGGGTTAAAGCATCGGCGTGTCGGGATTCAAAAACTAGCGTTTTTGAGAAGGAGTATAACTCTGTCGCCAGATCCTTCAAAAGAGTAATTTCTGCGGCAAAGTCCGAGCACATTGGCAGAATTGGCGAGAAACTAGTTCGTCTTCCTTCGGGAACTCGTGCGTTCTGGTCCCTTGCCAAGGCTGTCCAAGGGAATTTCAGTCAGCCATCACTACCATCTCTGCACAGGAGGACAACTCGCTGGCCCATGACGCAAAAGAGAAAGCCGATCTTCTAGGTTCTCTTTTAGCGTCCAACTCGGCTCTCGATGACAGAAGGAACTCACCGCCGACCATACCGTGTAGTGAATGCTCTATGCCGGACATCCGGTTCTTTCAGAGCTCAGTGCGCAAAGCACTCCTCTCAGTTAGTTTGGACATAGCAAAAGCCTTTGATCGGGTGTGGCACAAAGCGCTTCTCTCGAAGCTTCCGTCATATGGGCTTCCCGAGAAATTTTGCAATTGGGTCACTAGTTTTCTCACAGACCGGAGCATCAAGGTCGTAGTTGACGGTGCATGCTCGGACTCCAAGTCTGTGAACGCTGGTGTTCCACGAGGCTGTGTGCTATCGCCAACCCTGTTTCTTCTTCATATCAATGATTTGTTACAAATTAGTAACATTCATTGCTATGCAGACGACAGCACTGGTGATGCCCTATACACCGGCCGTGCCAATATTTCTCGGGAACACGTCGACGAGTAACGGAACAAACTTTTTTCGAGATTTTGTTGGACTGGGGTCGAACTTTAGTCCAGTTCAACCCTAAAAAGACATAAGTCTGCGCGTTTACCGCTAAAAAGAAACCCTTCGTCGTGTCATCTCATTTTGAGAGCACTCCTCTAGTTGCCTCAGCCAGTATCGGAATCCTTGGCGTCGACATATCGAGCGACGTTCAGTTTCGCGGTCACTTGTAAGGGAAAAATTTTTTTTTTGACCTCTAAAAAGCTTGACGTAAATAAATCAGTTCATAGCATATTTCAGTAATAACTCCAGTGCATCCTCTCAACTCGCAGGCAGCTCGTCGCGAGCGGCAGGACACCATCCGTCTGCTTCAAGAGCAGGAGTATCTAGAGAAGTGTGCGCTGGACGATCTCGCGGAGAGAGACCGCGCGGTCCGGACCAAGACCGAGACCGAGCGCGCGCTGACCGCGCAGATGGAGACCAGGCGGGCGCTGCGGCGGGAGCAGAGCGAGAGGGAGGCAGCCCTCCGGCAGCAGGTCTCTTGCGGACCTCGCGCCCTTCCCGATGCGGGGTAGACAGAGTGCGGCTATGTCCTTGCGACTTGCCTTTTGTCGAAGGCATTTTCAGGTGATAAACCTGTCGCCACCTTTGTGTCTGGTAAAATCCTATCAGTACGAGCCTCCCACTTGGAGATCGAACTCTGGTCTCTTGATTCGATATCCGATCACCGGCTAACGTGACTTCTTAAATTTAGCAGTTTTTTTTTCTGTTTTTAATAAATAAATACATATATATGTCGGCGTAGGACAGTCCACGTGAGGCAAATCGTTGTTAGATCCGTCTTGAGGCATATCAGAAAACTGATGTAAATGGGTGGAAACGCAGTAAGTTCGATACAGCCAGCTGACCGTTCACACTGCCGTCCGTTTCGTAAGTGAAGCCTCGAGGATATTCTGAAGGCACTATATATCAGAAGTCAAATGCCATTGACAACACATTGTAGTCAAATCCGCTCTGTCACTTCCTGTATCGACCTTACACTAGCGCACTACTTGACGTATCCGAAGACTTTTAATAGATGGCGTTGTATCCAAAATTGTTGCCTTTTCTTGATTCTGCGACATATATTAAATAGGGACAACATCACACACATTGCTCCGACCCCAATGTAAAATGCTAAAGCACTTGAGGTATAATCGGAAACAACGAAGGCACCACATACACCCAGATCCGAAAAAATGTAGAAAAAGTGGTTTTTCTACATTGACCCGACCGGGAATCGAACCAGGAACCTCGAGATGGCGACAACCTGAAAACCAGTGTTTACGCCACTCGTCAATGCGTCATACAATTATTTTACCATCTGCCATCAACCATTACAATTTCCAAGGCTCTTCCTTTTTGTCATCTCTTATAATTACCCCCGTGGGTATTATGACAAACTACCCGCTTTCTTTAATTGAAGAAAATGGGTAGTATCTATATCACCACACGGCAACCATTAAATTTGATTGCAACCATTTAGATGGAGTCTCAAATGGCGTCTACAGTTCAGCAGGAGAAAGAGAAAGAGCTGAAGTTGAAAGATAAGAAACGGCAGTATTCCCTCGAGCTCCGGAAGCAAATAGAAGACAACGCACGCAGGAGACGGAAAGAGAACGAGCTGGAAGAGAATCGAGCGAAGCAAGTGTTAGATTTCAACAGGGCTTGGTGAGATCTTGAGCTGTTTGGTTTATTAGAAGGAAGAAAGAAAGAGAGAACAGATATTTATTTGACGTCACATTAAAAAATATATGAACAAGAGCAAAAAATATATAAATATAATATATTATTTGTAAAGAAGTCACGATAGCCGAGTGGTTGGGTGGTCGGAATTTCGAGTCAAGAGACCCGAGGTCGATTCCCAGGTGGCACGCTCATACCAATGGGTTTTTCAAAAACCTATGTAAGAATTATATTGTTGGCTTGGACATAAAGACGGCGACGGGCTCACCACCTGTCACGTTGTCCCAAAAATATCTTCGGTGGAAGGTCTAAGGGACTTAATTGTCTAGACTTGACCTCTGTCTACCCTTGTATTTGGAATTTTTTTCTTACAAAATATAACTTAATAAGTCCAACCATACGAGAGCTTATTCTCAACTATTCTATAATCTTCACCAGGGACGCAGAGGTGATAGAAGAGAGGAAGAAGATCGTGGAGGAGCACGCGCCGCAACTGCTGGGCCACTTGCAGCCCGGGCTGCTGGGCCAGCGGGACTTGCCGGTCTTGGAGACCGGAGACCATGGAGACCGGCGGCTGGCACAGCCGGACTCGGACGCCGTCGCGTCGTCTCGGAGACCGCTCAGACATCCCAAGTGCAACCAACAGTGCAGAGTGCTGAGAGAGTACTGATTGTGATTGGAAATTTTACGTGTTTTGTTTTGAATTAAACTTATTTTGAGTATCGTGTTTTGTTTCTTTTAACGTTAGCACTCGAGTTATTTTATCCTCACGCGTTTTCCTATACACGGGTAGCTAGAGGTATAGAGAGTTTAGTCCAACCCATATTTTACTGGAGCTTACTTTGGGAATAAAAGTCACGAGAGCCGAGTGGCTGGGTGGTCGGAATTTCGAGTCAGGAGACTCGAGTCCGATCCCCAGATGTCGGGCTCGTACCAATGGGTTTTTCAAAAACTTATGTGCGAATTATATCGTTGGCTTGGACATAGAGACGGCGACGAGGTCACCGCCTGTCTCGTCCCGAAAATATCTTCGGTTGGGAATTGAAAGAAACTCTTGCTTTGGGACAACGTGCCGGTTACCTTGTTTATTGCTATTTTAGTTTGTTTGTTGCTATTTTACGTCCATGTCAAATATATATGTGAGACTTAAAACAACTAACCAAAACAAGCGGGATTGGAATACGAGATTTCCAGCGTCGAATGCTGACACATTTACCACCGAGTCAGTGTATCACCGGATCGGTTTGAATTTTTTTCTTTCGAACGCTTCTTTACACATACATAATGAATTATAAAAGTCCCAATTCCCAATACAGGAGTAGACAGAGGTCTAGTCTAGACAATTAAGTTCCTTCCACCAAAATATTTTCGGGACAACGTGACAGGTGGTAAGCCCGTCGCCGTCTTTATGTCCATGCCAACGATATAATTCGTACATAAGTTTTTGAAAAATCCATTGGTACGAGCCTGTCACCTGGGGCTAGAACTTGGGTCTCTCGAGTCATGAATGTTTATATAAATATATATCTATGAAGTGATATAATATTATTATATTCCTAAGTATATTCAACAGTTGACTCGGACACTTATACAACAATAGACCCACGATCTGCCAAGTTGTCACGAATAGTCTTCTGTCAAAGGTGGGTTGAAAATACTCGATAGCCTAGACTTCTGTCTACCCCAGTATGATAAATCAAGTAAAGGTATCGAAGCTTTCTAAGCATTTATATGCTTCTATTGTGATTGTCGGAATTTCAGACAAGGTCTTTGCCAAGCAGCGGTTTTTTTACTTATTACGTCCTTACTATAGTTACAGTTTGTATTTAATGTTTGTACTTTCCTCTCTGTCTTATAAATTAGACTCTTTTATGTCAATAATCGTGCAAACTGCGAGCGGACCCTTGCGAATGGAGGCAAGAACAAGACCAAACAACAATTAGGCCCTATTGCACAGCGGCCGCTCGCAAAATATTTAAACGCCAGAAATTAATTCTAAATATACCGCACGAATATTAAAAGGGGTGAAAATTTAGGGTGACCAATTAACTGAAGGTTTTACGGACAGATAGGCAACATTATGTAGCTATAGACGGTTATATATAGACATAACGGTCTGTGGGCTCGGCGAGCGGATTGCCAATCGCAGTACCAGACACCTTGCATCTCAGAAGCTATTGCCTGTCACCGGTTTGCTTATTTTGGTGTGGTATTTTTCAAGATGGTTATCTGTATATTGTACGATTAGCTTGGACTTTAAGACGCTGATAGGTCGAAAGGGCATTGTCTAGACCACTGTCTACCCCAGTATGGGATTTAAATTTTGTTATTGCGTGAAGTTATAAAAAATAGATCTAGGTATCCGAGTACTCATTACCCTGCCATTCAAGCAATCTGCTCACATAAGTAAAGGTTTAAAGGCTTACCCCACGGAGTTTCTTTCGCCTTCTTTTCTTCCGACCGAGAAACTTTATTTAGAAACTGATGTGTTCTGATGTATACAATAGAAGTTTCACAATATCTATGTTTTATAGCTTGACCTGTGTATTTGATTATTACGCCTTTAAATAGCTATTTTGACGAATGACAATTAGAAAGAATTGAAAAAAGCATGGCCACTACAGACGAACAATGAAACTTAGCATTTTTGTGCAATAAAGAAATGAAGTGGCGACGTCAGCTTTTCCACGAACACACGTCGCCCTTCGATAAAAATCGGGACCGCCCCACCCCGACCCGACCTCCACATAAAATTGACACTTCATATCTTTTTATTTGCCCGCTCGCCATTCAGCCTTATCTACTGATGACAGCATTAAAATGCATGTTTATTTAATATATACAGTTCTGCTTTTTATACGAAATAAGAGTCATAAAGTAGGGATATAATACTGACTCCTAACTTCGGCTTTTGTGTTATGTTTTAAAATAGCTGCCCCCCGCGGCCTTGTCCGTGGTTTGACACTTAACGCAAAACCCTAATTAGGTTTCTAAAATAAAAGTAGCCTATGTTACTCCTCATAACATTAGCTGTCTGTCTGTGAATGTCCTGTTATTATCGGTCCAGCTGTTTCAGAGATTACTCGGAACAAACAAACAGAAAAAAATTGTAAAAAAATGTTATTTCGGTGTATGTAACGCTTATATATTTTCATATACATATAGTAAAAAAAAGTTTATTTCAATATTACAAACAGACACTCCAATTTCATTTATATGTATAGATTGACGATCTGCTTGCGTTTCGTACACTACGGTTTTTATGGTTTCGCCAGCTCTGAGGTTCCGGGTGCGATTCCCGGCCGGGTCAATATTGAAAACACTTATTTTAAATTTTCACGGGTCTGGGCGTTTATGGCGCCGATTCCATAAAACACAAGTGCTTAAGCTGCTTACATTGGGATCAGAGTAATGTTTATTATGCTGTCCGTATTTATGTATGTAAAATGAATGCGTAAAAGCGTGCAAATGAATTTTAATTAGACAAAAAGCTTTCATTTAATATTTTTCTTTAAGTTTTATAAAGTACTGTTGAAAAGGTAACGAGCACATTGATGATGGGTTGCACAAGCGGTTCTCAAATTCTTGTCTATCAGATGCGCCAAAAATTAAACAGTTGTTTTTAAATCAACATATTTTAAATTAGATATTTAATGCCATAGAATATTGTCCTATGGCATCAAGTTATGCATTTACTATACTCTTTCTTCTCGTAGGTATTGTAAAATGGTGACTAAGAAAAAGCCTTAGAAACAGTATCCAAAAAGTCACGATAGCCGAGTGCTTGGGTGGTCGTAATTTCGAGTCAAGAGACCCGAGTACGATCCCCAGGTGGCAGGCTCGTACCAACGGGTTTTTAAAAACTTATGTACGAATTGTATCGATGGCTTGGACATAAAGACGGCGACGGGCTCACCACCTGTCACGTTTTCCCGAAAATATCTTTGGTGGAAGGTGGGTCAAAGGGACTTAATTGTCTAGACTAGACCTCTGGCTAACCCTGTATTGGGAATTGCGTGAAGACATTTATTTATTTATTTCTTAGAAACGGTAACATTATATCGAAAAATACCTAAGAAGACACATGACCCAATACTGGACAATTTAGTTCTTGTGATGTGACACGAGGTGAGCCTGTTATACTCTTTATGACGAAGTCAAAGATTCGGCTAAGGTTATGGCTAGGACATAAGTAATCTATAACTACTTATGTCCTAGCCAACTATATAAGTTTTAAACTTACGAAACCATCTCCTAGCGATCGAACTCGGGTCCTCTGGACTCGAAGACTCGGGTGGCTCAAAGTGCGATCACCTAACCACTGGGCAATCGTGATATATTATATAATATGTTTAAAGAGCAAATGCGGAGACATAAAAGAACTAATATTGTATATTTAAGTAAATTTCCGATTACAATGTGGGTGTCTTCAAGAGAAGAGTGAATAGGCTTTTTCTAAGCTAGTGTGCCTACCAACAAAAACTACATCGCCACTTACCATAAGGTGGGATTGTAGTTAAACGCTAGCTTATAATGTTAAAAAAAAAAAAAATTATTGCTCACTTCCAAAATACTGTTAGGGTTTGGACAATTCAATATTTAGTGCGATGTTTCAGTGCTATAGTTATCCTGAGAAACAGGGAATAAAATTCGATACTTTTATTACTATTAAAATTTATCGTGGTATGGTTTCCCGGACTCTTTATTGTTCAATTTAAATTCCTTTTCAATACCATTGTTCCTATTGATTCAAATATTTAGCATTTATTTTAATAATAAAAAAGATTATGTTATTTTTCTTTTCGTTTCTTCTTTTTGGCCTTTTCAGCAAACTGTTTCACTAACAGTTGAAATTCTTTATCATCATTCAATCTCTTTGCTTCCTTTCTTCCCCAGAACGTGTAATCGCTGTACCATTGGTGATACTTCGTATAGTCCTAAAAAAATATTTTAAGTTTGAACCATATACTGCTGGTGCTTCCACGATTTCGGCGCAATAGGGATGCTCACTGCTTTCGAAAGCTGGCGAAAAAGCAATTTACTCGAGTATCCATACCCGATGCCCGATGCGCTCAATGTGCTCGCACGTTCAGCGCAAAATTCAGTTACGTCAGTCATCTGCGAGCACACGAACGACGCTCGCAATAGTCCAAGTCGCTGTGGCCGAAATCGGTCGGGATACTATATATAACTGGCTTGATACTTATAGAAAAAAAATTACGTACAATTCTCTCCATGCTTTCCCCACGCGTGACATAGTCGATTAGTTCTTCTGGGGACAAACCGTATGCAGCTATCCTGGAACAATAAATGAATTTGCTAAGTCAGGTTTGTTGGTGGATTTAAGAAATTAGGAACCTCATCACAACCCTTCGGCATCGTTAAAGTGAACATTTTTAATGGAATTGGCATAAAAAACGGGGTCAGAGTTCTCTCGATTGCAAACTACTAATACCATACGTAACGCCTGCAAACTATTTCTAAAGTAAAATAAATGTTCACGTCATTCGCAATACTAGGGTAGACACTGCTCTACACAAGTCCTTCCGACTCACCTTTCACCGAAAACATTTGTTGGGACAACTGATAGGTAGTGAGTCTGTCGCCATGTTTATGTCCTAGCAAACAATATAAATCGAGTGTATAGTTTTTGGTCGAATCGAATGGTAAAATCATTGGTCGGAGCCACCTGGGAATGGAGAACTCTATTAGCTATCGTGACTCTACTCAATATTTTGATTTGATTTTGATTTTGTCTAGACATCAGTGATAGAAATATGTTGCTCTGAAAGCTTAAAAAATCCGTTATTGCATGAGTATAAGATGTAAGTCGACGGAAAAACATATGTCTATACCGTAAAAAGAATTTGCCATAATCTCTACTCCTTGGCAAGTATACTGGCAATCGCAGTAGCCAACTCGCACCTTAGAAGCTGTTGCTCATCATTACCTTAACTGAGATCAAGCATTTTTCTAGACGAATTGGTATTTTTCAATCTCCATGGACGAGTGGCCGAGGTCTCGGGTCGATGCCCCGGTCGGTTGAATGTAGAAAATACTTTTCTACATTTTCTCGGGTCTGGGCATTTTTGGCACCTTCTTTTTTTTCTGATTGCATAATATATACACACATCGATGTTGTTCCTTTTTGTATATGTATCCATATTATCCCATCATCTCTTAGATGCTTTTGCAGTGTTCTAGGCGCTTTCCTTAGTTATCTCTTACGATATTCCCGAGAGGAAGGAGTTGGGACGAAACAGTGGTAGATTTAAGATATGACTGTCGATAAACGAATGTTTATGCTTAATTTGACAAATAAATTACGTGATTTGTTTTGCATATCCATACATATCCATACGCTATCATCCTACAGCAGAAATGCCTTAATCATGAATAGGTAAGAGGTCCCCGCGCGATGCAGTTTCTAAAAGAATTGTATCCGCGACTTATCGTTGCCGCTGGTGACAAGAGGGCTGGTTCTTTTCTCGTTTAACGGTTAAGTCTAGCCATTCAACGTGGAAATGCAGCCAGCGTTCTTGGAACCATGCCACGAGGAGTAGGGCTCTACGATTATAATAGTTTTTAATTAATAAGTATAGTAAATATTAAAATATTTTTTTTTGTAAATAAAGTATTTTATCTTATTTGGTAAGAAATAAATAAAATAGTCATACTTAACAATGTTTTCAGGCGTCAAAAAGCTGTTCAAGGCTTCTCTGATATAGGCAAAAGAATATCCTCGCAGTAGGTGCGCGACGCTTTGCACGTTAAAGTTTCGAGGAACAATATGATTGCTGCAATGTATTACAAATTTATTATATTGTTGTGTATTGTTTTAAATCACGCCATTTCCTAAACTGGGACAGGCAGAGGTCTAGATAATTAAGTACTTTCGAACAACTTTTGACCGACATGTTTTGAAACAACATGGCAGGTGGTAAGCCTGTTGCCGTCTTTATGTCCAAGCTAACGATATAAATCGTACATAAGTTAAAAAAAAAACCCATTGATACGAGCTTGTTACTTGGGTATCGAACTCAGATCTCATGGCTCGAATTCCAATCATTCGACAATCTTAGGCTTTTAATTACTTTTAATAAATACATCTTGTATTTTCTGTCTATGCTTTACCCACTGACGTACGGAAATAATAAAATGGAAAGTCAGTAACTAATCTCGTATCTTAAATCACATAACCTATGAAGATGAAATTTGGCATGGACATGGATAATGATCAGTTAACGTCAGTTAAGAAAGTATTTTAAGAAACTCCCCCTTAAAGGGGGTCACACCTTGGCCTATAACACTTTATCTTTTGAATACAAAAAAATGAATATAAATTATTACTCGGCTATCCATTTCCTCAAAATTAAGGAAATCGTGGAGTATGCGACGTCTGGCAACATTACCACTTCGGGAAATCTCTTTAGTAGCCGACTGCTTTTTGTTAGCCAAGGCTCGCGGCAACTTCCTGCAAACCGTAGTACGTATAGAACTTACGCTACAAAATTACCTAACTGTCAAACATTAAGGTTTCACTATCCTTCTTCCTAACAGTCACGATAGCCGAGTGGTTCGGTGGTCGGAATTTCGAGTCGAGAGACCCGAGTTCGATCCCCAAGTGGCAGGCTCGTACCAATGAGTTTTTCAAAAACTTATGTACGAATTATATCGTTGGCTTGGACATAAAGGCGGCGACGGGCTCACCACCTGTCACGTTGTCCCGAAAATATCTTCGGTGGAAGGTGGGTCAAAGGGACTTAATTGTCTAGACTAGACCTCTGTCTACCCCTGTATTGGGAATTGCGTGAAGATATTTATTTTACTATCCTTCTTTGATGATCACATATGGATTCATAATGGTTTTACTCATCTTTTTTAACGACCTTCATGGACAAGAGGCGTACACACCGTTTTCATGGTCTTGCCAGTTCTGAGGTACCCGGTTCGATTTCCGGTCGGGCCAATGGAAATAACCACTGTTTCTATATTGTCTAATGTCTGGGTGCTTGTGGTACCTTCGTTGTTTCCGATTCTATAATACAAGTACTTTGGCTACTTACTTTGGAATAAGAGCAATGCTACATGCATATATTTGTATTTAATTTTAACGTAACTCTTATTTACTAAATGTAAAATTGAAAAGTACCGATAACAGTTATCATATCGTTCTTATGTATTTTCTTCAGTAAATATTGAACGAAAAATCGTTTGTACATTTCAAGATTTAACTTGTTCTCACCCTGAGGGACCTGAAATGGTATGAAAAATTTAAAGACCTCTCAACAACAGTTTAAGTCATGATACCCGAGTTTTATTTTATTTTATTTGGGGAGCTTACAGCTATTTTTACAACATAGAATTACTAGAAATACATCTAAACGCCAATGACAAGAGTTGTTGGGTGAATTGCAGTGAAGAGATTTGAGTTCGATCCCCAGTAGACTCGTATCAACGAGTCTTTTAAAAAACTTACGTACGCTTTATGCTGTTGCCTTGGAAATGAAAGCGGCGACAGGCTTATTATCTGTCATGTTGTCCTAAAAAATTTGTTTCGTGAAAGCTAGGTTGAAACTACTTATTTGTCTAGTTCTCGGTCTATCCCAATACTGGGATTCATCATATCAGCCGCAAGAAGTCCACTGCTGGATGTAGGCCTCCCCTAAAGATTTCCAATATGACCGGTTGTTTGCGGCCTGCATCCAGCGTCTTCCCGCGACCTTGGTCAAGTCGTCCGACCATCTAGTCGGTGGATGTCCGACGCTGCGCTTGCCGGTACGTGGCCGCCATTCCAGAACCTTTCTGCCCCATCGGCCATCTGTTCTACGCGCTATGTGCCCCGCCCACTGCCACTTCAAGGAGCTAAACCGCTGGGCTACGTCGGTGACTTTAGTTCTTCTACGGATCTCATCATTCCTAATGTGATCTCGTAGAGAAACTTCGAGCATAGCCCTCTCCATAGCTCTTTGAGCGACCTTGAGCCTTCTTATGAGGCCCATAGTAAGGGACCACGTTTCGGACCCGTAAGTCATCACTGGTAACACACATTGGTCGAAGACTTTCGACTTCAGGCACTGAGGTATTTTGGACGAGAAGACACTCCGGAGCTTCCCGAACGCTGCCCAGCCGAGTCGGATTCGTCGAAAGACCTCGTCCTTGAAGCTGGAACTGTCTGCCTTGATCAACTGACCCAAGTAGACATACTGGTCAACAACTTCAAGAACTGAGCTCCCAACACATACAGGTGAAGGTGCAATATGGACATTCGACATAATCTTCGTCTTGTCCATATTCATTCTGAGACCCACCTGTTGGGAAACTTCATTTAGGTCATTGAGTATGATGTTCAAATCCTCCAGCGACTCCGCCATGACCACAATATCGTCGGCAAATCGAAGGTGAGTGATATACTCGCCATTTATATTGATGCCAAGTCTTTTCCATTCCAGGAGCTTGAAGGCATCTTCCAAAGCAGCGGTGAACAGTTTCGGAGAAATAACGTCTCCCTGTCTAACACCTCTCTGCAGTGGAATAGCCCTCGTCTTCTGCTCTTGTACTCGGACTGACATGGTGGCATTTCTGTACAAGCACTTCAACACCTCGATATACCGATAGTCAATATAGCATCGCTGGAGAGATTGGAACACCGCCCACGTTTCGATCGAATCAAAGGCTTTTTCATAGTCCACAAATGCTAAGCATAGTGGTCGGTTATACTCTCTGGTCTTCTGTATAACCTGCCGCAGCGTATGGATGTGGTCTATGGTACTGTAGCCTTTTCAGAAACCGGCTTGTTCGGGAGGCTGGAAGGCATCGAGCCTGTTAGTGAGACGGTTCGTGATCACCCTCGAAAACAGCTTATAGACGTGGCTTAGGAGTGTGATCGGTCTGTAGTTCTTCAAAAGGGTATTGTCGCCTTTCTTGAAGAACAGTACCACAACACCCTTATTCCACGCCTCTGGCGTCACGCCCTCGAGCAGGACGGAATTGAAGAGCTTCTGAAGGACTTTGAGTACCGGCGTTCCGCCCACTTTCAGAAGCTCTGCTGTGATTCCATCCTCGCCCGGCGCCTTGTTATTTTTGAGCTGTTTAAGGGCAATCCTAATCTTGTGGAGGCTGATGTCCGGGATATCTTCTGTATGATGCCGAGTTAACTTGGCTCTTGGATCTTTGGATGGAGGTATATAACTGTCCATAAAACCTCTCGATCTCTTCCAGAACCTCAGCCTTTGTCGAAGCTACGCCACCGTCCTCCTTCTTAAGCCTGGTCAATCGGCTCTGCCCAATAGACTCCATTCTTGCAAACACTTTGGAGCCTTTGTTCAGCTCTATCGTCTACTTTATACGTTCGGTATTATAGGAGCGAATGTCATGTCGCAAGGACTTCTGGATTTTTCTATTGAGCTGCCGATGAACGTTCGCATCCTCGGAGGTCTGCAGCGGCATGGCTCGTCGTGTGGCCATCAAGTCTAAGGTCTGAGAAGAGATTTTTTGAGGTTTTTGTTTGGGGCGAGACCTAAAGTACTTCGATCCCACCGCTTGGACGGTGTCAACGAACCCATTGTTTAACTCGTCCACTGTGACGTAATCGTTCAGACAATCGAAGCGATTTGAGAGTTCCAGCTGGAAGCTTTCGACATTTTGGATATGGGCGGGAGATGATCGAAGTGTAGACTTCACCAAGCGAGTTCTCTCTCGCCTGAGATCGATATTCAAGATGCCTCTCACGATTCGGTGATCACTTCCCGTTTTGATCTTGTTGATCACAGAGACATCATTGAATATCTCTTTCCTCGTCGACAAGATGAAGTCTATCTCATTTTTGACAGGTGGTTTGCCCTCTTTGGCGGGGCCCAACCAAGTCCATTTTCTATGAAGCGGCTTCTTGAAGAAAGAGTTCATCGCGTAGAGTCCCTCTTCCTCCAGGAATTCGGCCAGCCTATGACCCCTGTCATTCCGTTTCCCAAATCCAAATTGCCCCACTCTGGACTCTCCATCGCTCCGCCCGCCAAGTATTGCGTTGAAGTCCCCCACAACAACCGTAAAGTAGGTTTTGGAAGCGTGTATGGCCCTACGTATGTCCTCATACACTTCTTCCATCTCTTCATCTGGGCGTTTCTTGTGCGGCATATATACCTGGATCACCTTCAACGAATATCTTCTGGATACTCTGAGTATCAGGTATATCACCCTGCTAGAAACGCTTTCGATGGTTGTTACGTTGTTAATGAGGGACTTGTGGACGAGAAACCCGACACCATGCTGTGACTTTTTAACGTCACCCTCCCGGTGGTAGAGAAGGTTACCTGACTTAAGGGTTGTCGTGCCCTCTCCCTCTCTTCGGACTTCAGACAACCCTACAATGTCCCATTGTAACCTACTCATTTCCTCTTCCACTTCCTCGATCCTCTCGACAAGCCTCAAAGTGCGGATGTTGTGTGCCACCAGGGCCAGTTTCCGTTGGGACTGGTAGCCGGATCTCTTCCGGAGATTCTTCGCACCCCCTGCTCTGCCGTTACCTTGACCGCTACCGGAGCCAGGAATAGCGGAGCTGCCGGGGACTGGGGGCCTTGGTGTATTTATTATATTCATTTAGGGGGGATTTGCCATACTCACCACGCTGGGCGGACGGGTTGGTGAGCGCAGTTTAATCGACTTATCACATTTTCGATGCTGCTGCCCATCGAAAAAGGGTTTTAAGCTTGGGATGGGTAGGATTTTCGGGGGATGTGGGAACGGAAGGAAGGTATTGGGATACTACTCACTTGGATGAACAGGGAATAAGCAAGTAGTAGCTCGGGAGGCCGGGCGCGCATACCCGATACCATACCTTTAATTGTCGGACAGGCAAATAAAGATGGCATAATACTGGGATTGGCGTGAAGGTTTTATAATTTGTCCAGGATAGCCCAGTGTTTAGGTCAGTTGGCTTGGACATTAAGACGGCGACAGTCTCACCACCAACACGCTTGACACGAATTCCGATTTCCCATCAAGTTTCCCCAAGTATTAAGTATTAATATATTAAGAGAAACAAAAATTATGAAGTTTAAATTTTTTTATAGAAAACGGAGGCAAACCCCTTCCCAGCATTGAAGGAAGGGGGTGTGTGGGCCTCCGGTTACCTGTACTCACCAGGCGAAACGCAGAAGTTTGTTAGACTTCTACTTCACGCCGGTATTCTGTGAGGTCGTGGTACTTCCCCGGTCTTGCCGGCCCATTCATGCAACAACAAAAGCTAATGCATGGCTGCCTTTTACCACTGTAAAAATAGTGTAGTATTTATATTTTATTCATATATACAGCTTATATACATAGTACCTTTCTACAATAAAGTTGATGAAGATTCTTCACATGTATAACAGAGGGCTGGACGGCTCTGGCGCATGCTATGACGGAGCTTACGATATGTCTTAGATACGCGGGCGAGAGCAAATCTTGGGATACAAGCGATGGATCCAAATTAAACAGCATCGCATCTAAAATGAATTAATTAACAAATACATACATAGATAGGGACATTACATACATTTCTCTGATCCCATATTAAGCAGCTTAAGTACTTGTATCTTGGAATCGGAAGAAGGAAGAACGAAACTACCACAAACATAAAATATAATATTTTCGTATAAATGGGTACGGAATTAAAATTATTTACACGAGTGGACATTTTACCTTCCTACAGTTTGCCCGTGACATTTTACAAAAAAGTATATGCGTGATACTAAAATAAATGACGGTAGGATAAGATGTTGCTGTGTGGTGACAGCTTATAAATTTACCGCGCTCTTTGTTCCCGTGGAGAGCTACATAAGGCAGATACCACATTTATCTGTACTTTAAAAAAATACAAATACCTTCACGCCATTCCTTCTACAGGAGTAGAAGGACTGTCTAGACAATTAAGTCCTTTCGACTTACTATCCGTCGAAGACATTGTGGTATAATCAGCTAGAAATACTGGTATATTTCGAGCTGATTTAGCCTATACCAATATTTTCCGTGACATCAGTGACAGGCAGGAGTGTAAAGTTTAAGGTGCTGCGGTCATTGCGAAACTGGGCCTGCAGTGAAGTTTTATGCCACTAGCTGACCGTTGAGGTAACATACTACTGTGAAAGTATATTTCACATACAACAAATGGATACGTCAATTTTATTTATATGTATTGATTGTGTATGTATGTTATAATATATATATTCAAATAATACAATATTACAAAGGAATTGAGTTTATTGTTAAAAGCTCATTGTAGTCTTTCTGACACTCATGACGACCTCCGCAGAGGAGAGGCGTACAAACCGGGTTTCACTGTGTCACTTGGAACGTTAAACATGTTCCAGGTTCGATATTCGGACATGGTCAATGTAGAAAACCATTTTTTCCACATTGCCTCAGATCTTTTTAGTACCTTCGTTGTTTCCGTTTCGTTATTCCATAACAGAGCACATTCCACAACACATCTATTAATTTATTATGGGAGAACTAAATAATTGTCATGTTAATTTAAGTGATTACCATTGACTGATGCCAAAATATGTACCAAAGTCGTCTTTCCATTCCCCTGTGGTGCTATTAGTAGAATGCGCCGTGCACCCCGCACCAATTCATTGCACCTTTCCCACCACAGTGATCGTAATTCACCACAAAGGGGTATAGCTGGTCTAAAAATAACTTTTTTATACTTCAAAAATGATGTACGAATTAAATATGTAACCTTAATTGATTGAAAGAATCTGTATTCATAATTTCCGGAGCGTATGGAAGTAAGAATAATACCGCGCCCTCTCTTTCCGTGGGTTTTGTTAGACGCGACTGAGGGTAAGCCCTGTTAATATCATAAGCATTTTAAATGGAATGGCTACAACCACTGGCGACAAACAGAGGCTGGAAGACAACCATCTCGAAATTTACCAAAAAATAAGCATCTTCAGCTTTGCTCTCTTTGTAGAAGATTATTATTGTTATGACGATTACCATGATGATGTTCATTGTGGGTTTGGATCATTTTAATTACTTTTGGTAATTACTTACGTAGGAAGTTCTCGACTCAAGAGACCCTACTTCGATCCCCAGTTGGCAGGCTCTTGCCAATACATTTTTCAAAAACTTATGTACGTATTATATCGTTGGCGACGGGCTCACCACCTGTCACGTTGTCCCGAAAATATCTTCGCTGGAAGGTGGGTCGAAGGGACTTAATTGTCTAGACTAGACCTCTGTCTACGCCTGTATTGGGAATTGCGTGAAGATATTTTTATTTATATTCATTTATTTATTAATAAAAACCTTGCCGATATGCAATTCCTGGGCAAGAAGTATGGTCACAAACAGAGGAAATAAGTAATGCGAATCGACATAACACTTCTTACTTACTGTAAGTTACATCGGAGGACGTCTCCAGCAAAGTTAAAGTCCCCAACGAAATCCTTAAAATGCATTCGTGGGCGTTCTTTTAAAAACCCAGCAACCGCCAAGTCCTGTTCACATTGTATTACTTTGATAGAGACAATTTGTATTTCCATTGAGGTTATAGATTGGTATATTTTACTTTTGTTTATTTATTATTTTCAAAGTGAAGTCACGATAGCCGAGTTGTTGGGTGGTCGGAATTTCGAGTCGAGAGACCCGAGTTCGATCGCCAGGTGGCAGTACCAATGAGTTTTTCAAAAACTTGGACATAAAGGCGGCGATGGGCTCACCACCTGTCACGTTGTCCCGAAAATATCTTCGGTGGAAGGTGGGTCAAAGGGACTTAATTGTCTAGGCTTGACCTCTGTCTACCCCTGTATTGGGAATTGCGTGAAGATATATTTTTTTTTATTATTTTCAAAACACAAATTTCACAAAAATAAGAGCGTTACAAAAACTACATTTAAGAGTGACGATAGCCGAGTTGTTGGGTGGTCGGAATTTCGAGTCGAGAGACCCGAGTTCGATCCACAGGTGTGGATCGAACTCAAGCGCCTATGTATGATTTTTAACGTTGGCTTGGACATTTGACGGCGACGGGCTCACCACCTGTCACGTTGTCCCGAAAATATCTTCGGTGGAAGGTGGCGTGAAGATATTTTTATTTATATTCATTTATTTATTAATAAAAACCTTGCCGATATGCAATTCCTGGGCAAGAAGTATGGTCACAAACAGAGGAAATAAGTAATGCGAATCGACATAACACTTCTTACTTACTGTAAGTTACATCGGAGGACGTCTCCAGCAAAGTTAAAGTCCCCAACGAAATCCTTAAAATGCATTCGTGGGCGTTCTTTTAAAAACCCAGCAACCGCCAAGTCCTGTTCACATTGTATTACTTTGATAGAGACAATTTGTATTTCCATTGAGGTTATAGATTGGTATATTTTACTTTTGTTTATTTATTATTTTCAAAGTGAAGTCACGATAGCCGAGTTGTTGGGTGGTCGGAATTTCGAGTCGAGAGACCCGAGTTCGATCGCCAGGTGGCAGTACCAATGAGTTTTTCAAAAACTTGGACATAAAGGCGGCGATGGGCTCACCACCTGTCACGTTGTCCCGAAAATATCTTCGGTGGAAGGTGGGTCAAAGGGACTTAATTGTCTAGGCTTGACCTCTGTCTACCCCTGTATTGGGAATTGCGTGAAGATATATTTTTTTTTATTATTTTCAAAACACAAATTTCACAAAAATAAGAGCGTTACAAAAACTACATTTAAGAGTCACGATAGCCGAGTAGTAGGGTGGTCGGAATTACGAGTCAAGAGACCCGAGTTCGATCCACAGGTGTGGATCGAACTCGGGAAAAACTTATGTATGATTTTTAACGTTGGTTTGGACATTTTGACGGCGACGGGCTCACTCTCGCTCGCTCTCTTCGGTGGAAGGTGGCGTGAAGATATTTTTTTATTTATTTTATTTTAATTCGTTTAAATAAATAGTACAACTCTTACGACTACAAATTTATACATAGTTAATTTGAAAAACACTCAAAGGATCTGGACATACTTATTTAACAAAATATAATTCCTGATTGATTCTTAGAAATTAGCTAAAGTAAACGTTTTAATTAATTTTATATATGATTCCGTACATTAGCAGGTTTCCGATATTATATTATTATGTTGTAACGGTGTAAGAATATTGCCACTCCCTTTCTTCCCGTGGGTATCGTAAGAGGCGACTAAGGTAAATAGTCTTAAGTATCGTTATGGCGACCGATAGATGGCGGGATAACCATCTCTAAAAATATCAGACCAAAAAAATCAGACAGAAGATCGGCAGCAGCGTCAAAGGTGCAAGGTGTTTGATACAGCGATGTATGTATGTATGTACGTATGTATGTACGTGTTGCGCAACATTTTGTATTTAGACATAGTTTTACCATCCAAATTTATTTGTCAGACACTGGATGTACTTCTGATGAAATGTGCATAAAAAACATTACCTCCATCTTATCCTGAACACTTTCAGTTATTGTGGATTTCAATTTACGTTTTCTTTTCGGACGTTTCATTTTAAGTTTTATTGTTTCCGGCATTTTTTCATTGTTTTCTTTATAGTCTTTTTTCAAAGCTCTCTTTAAGATTTTCATTTCTTGCCTTTAAAAACAAAACCTTATTTCATAAAAAGGCTTTTTCATTATTATTATTATATGTTCACGCATCGTGTCTGACGGGGTAGCAGGTGAAAGTGTCGCGATCCTTACATACTTCTTTCGCTTCATTCAAGTTAATAATTTAATTCATGCAAGCATTTAAGCATCTGAATACTCATGAAAAGCAATTTGTTAAGCATTTGGCTCTAAATTTACTTATGACCAATGTGGGCTTTTTGTGATGAAAAACATTTTTTTGATTCAGAAATGACCGGTGACATATCTTGATATCTTTCTATATTTTAAAGGTTATAAATTAATAAATAAATAAATAAATAAATATCTTCACTACATTCACAATAAATAATAAATAAAGGTCTAAATAATTAAGTCCTTTCCACCCAATTTCCACAAAAGGTATTTTTGGGACTACGTGACAGGTGGTGTGCCCGTCTTTACGTCTAAGCAAACGATATATAAATCGAACAATGGCTCATATCAATGAGTTTTTTGAAAAAAACCATTGGTATGAGCCTGCACTTGGGGTTCGAACTAGAGTCTCTTGACTTGAATTTCGATCACCCAATCACTTAGAAATCGTTACAATTTTATAGTTAATAAATTAAACTTTATGAAGAGTATCATATTGAAGTAGACAAACCTCATGTCATCATCCACTTCTTTAAGAATTTCCATTTTCGCTTCCATACATGCGTTGTTTTGGTCAACTTCTTTTACTGATCCCTCTTTAACACCTTTGGTTTCCCAAGCATCAAACTCGTGCCAGTCTTTTAGATAGTTTTTCACCACCTTTAAAACTTGACCGTTAATCAAAATTAGTCCAAAATTATACATAAATCAAATCTTGACAGTGTTTGTAAGTTGATATGTTTGGTCTTTTGTTCAAAATCAGTCAAAAGTTTTATGTAATTTTGAGCAAGATAATTTATAACCTGGATTAACGTACAGGGTAATTTGGTTAAAAATTCGACGATTGAAAATTCGATAAAAGTGATTTAAATCATTTTGGATACCTATGTAAAGTATCATATCAAGAATATTTATTTTATTTTATTTATTTATTTTAATTCGTTTAAATAAATGGTACAACTCTTACGACTACAAATTTATACATAGTTAATTTGAAAACACTCAAAGGATCTGGACATACTTATTTAACAAAATATAATTCCTGATTGATTCTTAGAAATTAGCTAAAGTAAACGTTTTAATTAATTTTATATATGATTCCGTACATTAGCAGGTTTCCGATATTATATTATTATGTTGTAACGGTGTAAGAATATTGCCACTCCTTTCTTCCCGTGGGTATCGTAAGAGGCGACTAAGGTAAATAGTCTTAAGTATCGTTATGGCGACCGATAGATGGCGGGATAACCATCTCTAAAAATATCAGACCAAAAAAATCAGACAGAAGATCGGCAGCAGCGTCAAAGGTGCAAGGTGTTTGATACAGCGATGTATGTATGTATGTACGTATGTATGTACGTGTTGCGCAACATTTTGTATTTAGACATAGTTTTACCATCCAAATTTATTTGTCAGACACTGGATGTACTTCTGATGAAATGTGCATAAAAAACATTACCTCCATCTTATCCTGAACACTTTCAGTTATTGTGGATTTCAATTTACGTTTTCTTTTCGGACGTTTCATTTTAAGTTTTATTGTTTCCGGCATTTTTTCATTGTTTTCTTTATAGTCTTTTTTCAAAGCTCTCTTTAAGATTTTCATTTCTTGCCTTTAAAAACAAAACCTTATTTCATAAAAAGGCTTTTTCATTATTATTATTATATGTTCACGCATCGTGTCTGACGGGGTAGCAGGTGAAAGTGTCGCGATCCTTACATACTTCTTTCGCTTCATTCAAGTTAATAATTTAATTCATGCAAGCATTTAAGCATCTGAATACTCATGAAAAGCAATTTGTTAAGCATTTGGCTCTAAATTTACTTATGACCAATGTGGGCTTTTTGTGATGAAAAACATTTTTTTGATTCAGAAATGACCGGTGACATATCTTGATATCTTTCTATATTTTAAAGGTTATAAATTAATAAATAAATAAATAAATAAATATCTTCACTACATTCACAATAAATAATAAATAAAGGTCTAAATAATTAAGTCCTTTCCACCCAATTTCCACAAAAGGTATTTTTGGGACTACGTGACAGGTGGTGTGCCCGTCTTTACGTCTAAGCAAACGATATATAAATCGAACAATGGCTCATATCAATGAGTTTTTTGAAAAAAACCATTGGTATGAGCCTGCACTTGGGGTTCGAACTAGAGTCTCTTGACTTGAATTTCGATCACCCAATCACTTAGAAATCGTTACAATTTTATAGTTAATAAATTAAACTTTATGAAGAGTATCATATTGAAGTAGACAAACCTCATGTCATCATCCACTTCTTTAAGAATTTCCATTTTCGCTTCCATACATGCGTTGTTTTGGTCAACTTCTTTTACTGATCCCTCTTTAACACCTTTGGTTTCCCAAGCATCAAACTCGTGCCAGTCTTTTAGATAGTTTTTCACCACCTTTAAAACTTGACCGTTAATCAAAATTAGTCCAAAATTATACATAAATCAAATCTTGACAGTGTTTGTAAGTTGATATGTTTGGTCTTTTGTTCAAAATCAGTCAAAAAATTTTATGTAATTTTGAGCAAGATAATTTATAACCTGGATTAACGTACAGGGTAATTTGGTTAAAAAATTCGACGATTGAAAATTCGATAAAAGTGATTTAAATCATTTTTGGATACCTATGTAAAGTATCATATCAAGAATATTTATTATTAATCAAATAGTTAAAAACGGCTAAACTCACGTTATGATAATCGGTGTAGGTACGGACTAGTTTCGGACCTATCCGAGGTCCTTCATCAGGGTGAGTAGAATGAGCACGGGTCCCGCCTCGCACTGCATTAGTATAACGTGAGTTTAGCCGTTTTTAACTATTTGATTAATAATGTCTCACAAAAGTTTTAATAAT
The DNA here is from genome assembly GCA_029286605.1 of Sericinus montela. Taxonomy (NCBI): domain Eukaryota; kingdom Metazoa; phylum Arthropoda; class Insecta; order Lepidoptera; family Papilionidae; genus Sericinus; species Sericinus montela. The sequence continues at coordinate 954,230 of JAGSMR010000108.1, forward strand.
TTAATATTTATTATATTGCTACCATATATGTTCTATTCGTATTTTATGTTATGTATATTATTATGGCAGAAAGAAATTCAAACAAAGAAATTTTCTTTGTCTGGATTCTTCTGTTATAAATAGTTTAGTCTCCTTACAGTGACTAACTGACTGGTATAAATATGTAGAATGGTATAATATGAAGAATCGATTCGGCGATATTAGAAACACGATCTTAGATTAAGGACCTCTTATATAAATTATCACCAATATAAGTATATTATTAGTCCGGAGGGGGATATGAGCTATTCTAGAAAATTTAAGAATTCCACGGGAACATTCGATATTATATCATACAAACATACAAGATACAAAACAAGATTTTTTTTTATTTACTTTTAATAACGATGCGGAACTAACTCCAATATTTCAGAGTCATTTGCTTGCTGTTTTATACTCCTCTGAAAATATAAGTATTCATCGCCTAGCTCTCTCTATACAAAATTATAATTTGCAAAAGTACAGTTAAAGGCTCACCACCTGTCACGTTGTCTCAAAAATATCTTCGGTGGAAGGTGGGTCGAACTGACTTTATTGTCTAGACCTCTGTGTATCCCTGTATTGGGAATGGCGTAAAGACATTTTTTTACTTAGTTAAAAAATAATCACCCTAATATCCGTCTATTCAGTGTAAAAATTATTAATTTAATTTTTTCAAATTTTGAGAAACAAAATTATGTTAATATGTACAATACTTATTAATTAAAAAGTATTATAATCGTAGAGCCCTACTCCTCGTGGCATGGTACCAAGAACACTGGCTGCATTTTCACGTTTTATGGCTAAATCCGCTCCTTATTCTAACAGTCAGTCCTCTGACTCTTACTTAGAAGTTTGGCCATAATTATCAGGGAAGTACCGTTCCAGATTCGTCGAAATTATAACAATGCACAAACCTTCAGAATGTTTTCTGTTGTTTTGGATTCTGGGTAAGTGAAGCCGGGATGCATATTGGGATTTTTCATAATTTTCTTCAACAACGCTTCCTCATGTTTCCTTTTTTTAAACTCTTCCCTTTTGACTCTCAATTCTTCTCGTTTCGCTTCCAATTTTTCCCATTTTATCTTGCGTAATATAATCAAAAAATAACATTTAAACATAAGAAATTGTATAAAATATAAAAATTTTAAGTGAAATAATCTTGTAATGACTTCTTCGCTAGTAAAGTAAGTCGCTCGAAACTGTGTTTTGAGTTCGAATCCCGCTTGGGGCAAATATATATATTATAAACATGAATGTTTGTGCTTGGTTTTTGGATGTTTATCTATACTTTTGAATATCTATATGTTTATTGTGTATATTTATTGTACCGTTTGTTGTACTGTATTGTATGTTTATTGTACCGTTATCTTGGACACTACAACCACCCCAGTGTAGGAAGTATGCGTGAATATTTATTTTTATAACTAACAGAAATAAAAAATATATAATATTACTCTATATTTATTATTATTACTTATAGATAACCTGTAATCCTGTCTTGTTCTTATTTGCTTTTTTTTCCGCTAAAAAAGCTTCATATTGTGCTTGCCATTCTGCTGGTGTCAGAATATCTTCTTTAAAAATAACTGCGGAGCCACCTTGGGTATCTTTTGGTATATCGTAAATAAACTTAACCTCTTCAAACCTGTGCATTGGTCACTAATTGTTTAAAATGCTGTTAAAAGCCAAATAGTTGCTTGTATTTGGCAACATAAAGTCACGATAGCCGATTAGGGTGGTCGGAATTTCAAGTCGAAAGAGCCGAGTGCGATCCCCAAGTGGCAGGCTCGTACCAATGGGTTTTTTTAAAACTTATGTACAAATTATTTATTTATTTATTTTATTTATTTAAGCTTCAATGCACAGTATAGTACATATGGCGGACTTAATGCCAAGTGGCATTCTCTACCAGTCAACCATCAGGCTAAACAGAAATAAAATGTATTAGCAGTGCAAGTAAATAAAGGGAGAGAGATCTTAAATAATGTGGCAAATACAAAAATATTACATAAACATACGGACGATTATATCGTTGGCTTGGACATTGAGACGACGACAGGCTCATTACCTTTGACGTTGTTCCAAAAATATCTTCGGTGGAAGGTGGGTCAAAACTACTTAATTTTCCAGACTTCTGTCTACCCCTGTACTGGGAATAGCGTGAAGATATTTGGTAACATTGCTTGCACAATAGAACTAAAGCTATTATCCAGAATATACAGCCGCTTATATGAAGAAATTAGATGGATAAATGGACGTATACGAAGCATTCAAGCAGAATAAGCAGCATAGGCTGGCTGCATGAGATCCTAAATTTGGGAAAAATAGTTTCAATATATATGTACCATTTCCGAAACCAGTTTCTAATAAAATCTCTATATTCTTCGATAATATTATGTTTCTCTTTTAGTAAATAGTTCACTTTTAATTCTGTGCAATCGGATTCCCAATCTTTTTTGTAGAATTTTTGTTTAAAATGCCGTTGCTCTTTCATCTGTAAATTACGTATTGTGATTAGTATTTTACTTGTATACATAGGGTATTTATATATTTTGTTTGCATACTGGTTTAGGGTGTTCTTTACCCATATATTTATCCCAATACTGGAGCAGACAGAGGCCTAGATGCGGCGTGAAGATAAGGTACATCTGTAACACTTGAGAAGTTTCAGATATGTTGTCGACCTTGAAGAAATGGATTGTGAAAGGGCCAGGGAAGAAAAAGGTTTGGGCCACCAGATACAACAGTTATTAGAAGAAACGCACAAGATTCTCCTAAATACTGCAGCCAAGTTTGATCAAGCCAAAGCATCAGGATTTTATGCAGCAGAAAAATCTGCCGCTAGACTCAACTACGTATAAAATAAAATAAAAAAGCCTGTATTCTATTACTTAACAATAACTTATTTTTTGATATGTAATATATTTTAAATTTAATACGTAGTAGTCGCCACTTGGGCGTAGGCTTCCTCCAACTCCCTGCACTCTATCTTTGGGCAGTTTTAGCCAGTGGTTACCCGCTCTATTAAATAATAAATAAATATCTTTACGCAATTCTCAATACAGGGGTAGACAGAGGTATAGTCTAGACAATTAAGTCCCTTCGACACACCTTCCACCAAAGATATATTCGGGGCAACGTGACAGGTGGTGAGCCTGTCGTCATCTTTACCTGCTCTCTGTGTAATTATATCCTGCCATCTTATCTGTGGTCAACCTCTTTTGCACTTATCGATACGACACTGATATACTTTTACGTATACAATACAAAAATATTTTGGTTTGAACATTCTAGCTCTTACCTGCTCATCTTTAGATATTTCAGTCAAGTCTTTTTTATGACATAAGTTTATGTCAAGTGCCTCATCGATCTTGCATTGATCCATACGATTTCTTTTTATTTCAAAATATGCCCTGTTTAACAATTTTCCTTGTAAATAAATTATAATTTATATTTTCTATTCATAGAAAAAAATAAAAATAAATAAATACATATCATACATACGTCATACATACATATCATACGTATCTCCACTGGAACCTAACTCACAAAAACGGTGGGATATCCCGTTGGTTCAGAATGTGCAGAAATGCTTACTGAACAATTTTCACTGTGACAGAGACCGCGCCCGCTTTCTAGGTGTTTCGACAAAGGAATCCAGTTACTGGCTACATGCTTTACCATCAAGTAACCTTGGTACATTACTAGATAACGAAAGTTTACGAATAGCTGTAGGAATACGATTGGGAGCATTGATTTGTCAACCACATCGATGTCCTTGTGGCAGCGACGTCGACGAGTTAGGCCTCCACGGACTTACATGCCAAAAAAGTGCCGGCAGACTATCTCGTCACGGTTCCTTGAATGAAATCATCCGAAGGGCTCTTCTTTCCATAAATATTTCATCGGTTTTAGAGCCTTGTGGAATATTTAGGGAGGATGGTAAGAGACCCGACGGCTTGACTTTAGTCCCTTGGGAGAGAGGCAAAGCTATTGTGTGGGACGCAACTTGCGTCGATACATTAGCGGCCTCTCATATCAAGGGTACTTCGATAAGGGCCGGGGCGGCATCAGAGGCAGCTGAATCGGGTAAATGGCGTAAATATGAGTCTTTGAAAGGAGACTATATATTTGTTCCATTTGCCGTAGAGACAACCGGTCCGTGGGGTCCCCGCGCGATGCAGTTTCTAAAGGAATTGTATCCGCGACTTATCGTTGCCGCTGGTGACAAGAAAGCTGGTTCTTTTCGCGCTCAACGGTTAAGTCTGGCCATTCAACGTTGAAATGCAGCCAGCGTTCTTGGTGCCATGCCACGAGAAGTAGGATAGTTTTTAGTTAATAAGTATTGTAAATATTAACATAATTTTTTCTGTAAATACATACGTTGCTCTGATACCAAAATATATTAAAGAGAAACTAGATTAAAGAGCTTAGAAACAACGAAGATAACACAAGCTTCCACATCCGAGTAAAAAAGTGTCCCCGACCCGACCATGAATCGACCCGGGACCTTCGGACGACAATCCGAAATCGGATGTGTGCACCACTCGTCCACGGAGTTCGTCGAATAATACAATAAAAATAATATAATAAAATTTTTACGTCACAAAATCTATTTTGAAATATTACCTGCAAACTTTTTGAATTAAGAGAGCAGCTCTTTCTTTCACATCAACTCTAGCTTGAGATTTAAGAATACCTCTTAGTTCTTTCTCCCACATTTCTCTGTTTTGTTTTCGTTTTGTCATCCATTTAACGACTTGCCTATAACATAAAGTTATCTTTTAGTGTCACGTTATAGATATTATTCCGGTATTCGGTTTAAAAATTCAAATTTATATGAGCTAACGGCTAATTTCAGTTGTTATTGAAAAAAATTATAAATATAATAATAATAAATATATCGATAGGGAGAACACATTACTTCGACCTCTATGTAAATAGCTAACGCACTTATGTGATCCCTCACATGTACTACTCATCAGGTACAACGATATTACCACAATCACCCGATCTAAAATAATAGAGAAAAAGTGTATTTGTACTTTAATTCGTTCGGGAGTCGCATCCGGGACCTCTAAGCTGGCAACACCGTATAAACCGGTGTGTACGACGACGAATATTCGACTTCGTAATTTATTATTGTGATTTAATTATAACAATTATTATTCTGATTAATTAACTGGACAGTTGTCTTATATAGTGTTATCAAGCCATGTGTTTATAATTGATACTACAGAATAAACTGATTTATTACAATTAGTTCTAAAATATTTTTAAAAATACTGTTTATTTTTTCATAATTATTTTACTCCATGACATTGTAACTTCTTGACGTTTAGTATCGGCGAAAACTTCACAAACCGGTGACAAACATCAGCGCCTAGGATACAAAATATCTGGCACTACGATCGCCAATCCGCGATGATTTTTAAATTAACGGATCCGTACCGAGATCTTTCATGAGCCTGTATTAGTTTAAGTAATTCAATCCGTTTGATACTTTCTTCAGAAAGCTTTTCATGTACTTCTGTATTGTCTTCCTCATCTGATTCCTCACTTTTCTCCTCTATTTCCCACCAATTTTGCAAAACAGGTGTATTATCTTCTTCACTAGCTTAAATTGAGATAAAATAACAAATAATAATGAAGTCTGTAAAGAGAAACTAGATTAAAGAGCTTAGAAAATTTTACATCTGAAGTCAACCCGTTATAATGGATAATGATTCTTCTTGTTTTTTTAGACCACAGCGTCGACTATCCAAATATTTTAGAAATTAGAAAACTGATAGTATGACATATTATCCTGCCGTGATTGTACGCACAAAGGCATTTTTCGATTTATTTTCGTATCTTATTAGATAGAATATGTCCGCATAACCCATATGAAATAATGAAATAAAATTCGAGACAGAGTTATATAAAATTACAGACATAAAACGAATACTGCCATAATAAATACTATAAGGGCCGAAAAGCACTGAATTGAGTCGCACAAACATGAACTTCAGCTATAGGAAATAGGCTAATCTCTTTCTGTATTTGTTTTAACAAGAACATAGGTAAGTGATTCTTAAGACTTGCAGACAGAGATAAGGACACCGTGTAAAGGCACCAGTTGAAACTCGCCTTCCGTCATTGTTTTTATATCTAGCTTACGAGTATGTTTAGAATTTTGTTGGATCTCATTTCTGAGTTGGTTTTTTTATGCGAAAGTTCAAACTAATCCATAACAGAATGGTACACTACACAGTTAGAGGAAACCTGTGGAGTTTCCTTTACTTCTTTTCTTTCTTTTCCATCAGAGGAACTATTTAACAAGGCTGTTGAGCATAAATAAAAAAATATTTCTCGAACACCCGCTTCATTATGGACCAAGAAAAAGAAATTGCAATTATTTTGACTCTTAGGGCAATCAAATCATTTATTTATCTAAATAAGAATGTATATTCGTTTATCGAAAGTCCTTTTTAATCTACCACCGTTTCGTAATGAGGTTTCTCTAACGGAGAAGAAACAAGCGAAAGAGACTCCGTAGGTCTAGGTTTTTTTAGGTCAATCTATTTTTAAGATGATATAAAAAATATAATGTGATTTTTTCTTGAAATAGCTTGGGAGTCATGTTTCATTGAGCATTGGGAATCAACTCATTCCCAGGTGTAACTGTCATTAATATATTAATTTATATTATAACAACCCTCCCTCTAAAGCTTTCCTTAAATAAATTTCTTAAACCTGTTAATGGGGAGGCTTTGTCAAATGGATAGTTAAAGTATTTTAAAATTTTAATATCACCTTTATGAAGGGCATCCTCTTTCTTCTCTTTAGCACGCAACATAACTTCATTGATCATAGTTTGCATGCGCTCCGACCTTATAACTTTACGCAGTACCGCCTCTGGTTCAGTGTCGTCAAAGGTTAACATGTGTTCGATTAATCCATTACCAAGGAATTGATAGTTGTGACCTTCGAGTGTTCTCAATTGGTGTTTCAATTCGAGTATTCTAGAAACAAAGTATTCATACAAATTGAATCATATATACGAAAATTATACTTAATAAACTTTTCATGACTTAGAACTTAGACCAGAAAACCAAATACCTAGATTTTTAATATTTTCTGTCTATATTTCACCAGAGCTTATTGGGAACAATGTTACAGGTAATCAGAATGCAGCAGACCAACAAGCCAACGATATCGTAAATATAATCCTCGTAATTCAAATTACCAAAACACCCAGCTGTCACGTTCTATGTGGCAATCCTTGGTCTGCTGAACAGGCCACTTTCTACCGAAGCGTGAATCTTGAAATATGCTTGTATTATTTAAATATCAAACTTTTATTTGGAATGCATTTCAGTTCATCATCGTTTCAGTTATCGATTGCTACTCGTAGAAATAGTGATACTAAAAGTAAATAAGTATATACATGACGGCCTATAAAAGAAGATCGTAGTACCGGACACCTCCGACACCCTTCGGAGACGAAGGGGAAAGCTTGAAAATAACATACCAGGGAGTAACACACCCAGGGAAAACTAGGGAAACATAACACACACACATCCAGGGAAAACCCGGGAAACATATCCAGGGGAACAAGAGGGCGGCAGTTTCTTAAGCTGATACTAAACTAAAAACTAATGGTACTACTATTTACATATAATACTAATAATATCAGATAAATTTAACCAGACCCGCTATATTTTTAATCATCACGTAATTTACCAACACTGTGGTAGGTATAGGTCTAGACAGTGACATCCTTTTGACCCACTTTTCACCTTTGCTTATTTAGGAAAACGTGACAGGTTGTGAGTCTATCGTTGTCTTAATGTCCAAGTTAAGAGTTGTATATTTTCTGGCCTTCAGTATACAAACCTGTGTAAACTATGAAAAAATGTAATTTTCAGATTGGTATTTATTTTACCTAGCGGTAACTGTTCTGACAACGTCCTCCATATACATAGTCTTCTGCATCTGTAGGTTCTGGTGTAAGCAGTCGATGCAGTCGTTGTAAAGCGCCAAATATTTCGCCAGAACTCCGCCCAAACGCTGTCCTGCTTCACAGCATGTTCTGTCATGTGCTTTGATGCTCTAGGAACAGATAAATACGTGACTTATTTTCATCCTACATACTAACGACCTGTAATAGGAGATAGGCCGTTGTTCCGAAAATATCCTCGGTGGAAGGTGGGTCAAAGAGACTTAAATGTCTAGATTAGACCTCTGTCTACCCCTGTATTGGGAATTGCGTGAAGATATTTTATTTTATTTTTTACTAAAAATAAAATGCGTTAACTAAAGAAAAGTACAATACGATCTCCGTGAACAAGTGACATACACATCATGTCTGTATGTTCACGCCCACTGACTACTGAATGATTTTTATGCCAATTTTATGCTGATGTGCCGAACAATTTGGGACATAATATAGGCTTTATTCTATTATAAACGAGTTTTTTTTTTAATATGATTGGACAGTTTATAACCTGCAATAACAAATAGTAAAAATGCCCAGTTACGAAGGTAATCTCTTCCTGAAACATTGCCTGATCAGTTTTAGAAAATTTGACACATAAGACGACACTAATTGAAAATCCAGGCAGGCTGCAGTATTTTTGTGCAGTTATTTGTGTATTTCAAACGTGAATATACTTGAGAAGAATGACGATTGTGTGAAGTCCTATTCGACGAGATAGTCTGGAGCGTGTTATAAAGTTAATTAAGTATTTACCTGATATTCAAGATCAAGTAACACATGTGTCTCTAATTCTTTCAACACTCGTTTCCATTTGCGAAAATAATAGTCAGTCATTGTAACAAGAATTTAGAAATAAACACGAAGCGAACACACAATTACTCGGTAAGCATATCAAGATGGCTATGATATCTAAAATCGAAGTAAAAGGTTCAAACTTAAGGGGATATTCATGTTCGGCCTTCGACATAATAGCCTATAGACACCTAATGTAAGGCAAACAGTTTCGCAAAACATAATAGATATGTACATTATATATTGTAGTATGTACATTATATATAATAGTCACGATAGCCGAGTGGTTCGGTGGTCGGAATTTCGAGTCGAGAGACCCGAGTTCGATCCCCAAGTGGCAGGCTCGTACCAATGAGATTTTCAAAAACCTATTTACGAATTATATCGTTGGCTTGGACATAAAGACGGCGACGGGCTCGCCCACCTGTCACGTTGTCCCGAAAATATCTTCGGTGGAAGGTGGGTCAAAGGGACTTAATTGTCTAGACTTGACCTCTGTCTGCCCCTGTATTGGGAATTGCGTGAAGATATTTTTTTATTTTTATTATTATCCCTTTATATTATTATTTACTATTTTCCAACAATAAAAATATCTTTATGTAGTCACGATAGCCGAGTGTTTGGGTGATCGGAATTTATGTTAAGAGATTCGAGCACAACCGAGCCTACAACTTGGGGATTCCATCCCACCAAGGTAAGGTACCAATAGGTTTTCCAAGTCCCGAGTTCGATTCGAGAGTCAATGTAAAAAACCGGTTTTACTCCGGTGTTAGTGATATCATCGTGGTTTCCGATTACATAACTGCTTAAGCTACATACTATGGGATCATAGCAATGTATGTGATGTAGTCCCTATCTATGTATGTATTTAAAGACAAACAAACAATAAATCACAATTGTCTCTGAAAGGTGCAAAATTTTATGTACCATTCGGAGCTGGCGAAGGGCAAACGATCACCATTACGCGTTATCATCTCCAGCGGAAAGCGCTACATCATTCCCAATGAGGGAAATAACCGATTCTACTACGCGCCAACGTGACTTTCCCTTTGCCTTCCCAAAGCAAAGATTTTTCCTTTTATAAACAGCTTAACTTACTGGCTTATCGACTAAATGTCGGCCTTATTGCTTGTCTCTACGGTAGTGTTTCGACTGATAATTGGTGGTGCCTACTTTTTAAATATTCTTCTTTTTTCACGTTGTAAAACTTTTTGCGGAATAAGATAAAATATACTCTATTCCACATCGTTTTAAGTAGTATTTTGAATATTTCAATCGTAATGCATGTACAATGGGCAACATTGTTGAATGCTCATAAAGATAAAAATATGATATTAATTTATTTATAGCATAACACACAATGTATGGTACTAGTGTGGTTAACTGTAATTTGAATATAATGGAGACGTATTTTTGTAACAATGTATATGTATCCTATTCGTAATGTATTTGTATAATTTTAAAATAATGTGCAGGCACAAAATGTTTCCTAATTATTTATTTTTATTTTGATGAAATATAACAGAAACAATCTACGTAATTTTAATGGGGCTTAGATTTACTTTCATATTTTCACCTACTTATATTTATAATATTTGTTATCCCCAAATCAATTAAAATATTAATTATATATGGTAAAGTTGTTATTGAAAAAATTACTTCGCAACCCTCCGCATGCAACTTTTTGAAGGGACTTTTCTCTTCTTGTTGACTCTGCGGTCGCACATCGTAGAGTTTACTCGCTTGATAATGCCTTGTTTTGATGCGAAACACGTGTCGCGTTTTCGGTGGTGGTATATGTTACCTGGTTTGAGTGTAGTGGTGGTGGTGGTGCATACAGTGGAATTAGTTCACGCATATGTGGGAGGGAGGGTGGTGCTCTTCTTCTCTTCGGACCAGGTAACATATACCTTTTTATATTTGCATGCAGAGGGTTGCGAAGTAATTTTTTCAATAACAACTTTACAATGATTTTCCGAAAAGTAACGCCTAAGTCAATTAATTATATATGGTTATTTATAATATGTACGGTGTTAAAGTACCTGTGTAGTTAAAAAACCAGACCAGAGAGTACTTTTACATTGACCCGCCTGGGAATTGAACCAGCGATCCCAGTGCTGGCGACACCATGAAAGTGTCCGAGGTCGTATTGAGGTACCGTACCTTTGACCATCAATTTTGTTACAATTAAATTGTAGTTCTGAAACTGAATAGTTTTCTGAAAAGTTTGTTGTAATATTTTTACTAGAATTGCACCACATTGGAAATGTTTGTTTTTATTTTGCATCGCTACATCTGCAAGAGACGACGCTACAAACGGCCAGTATTTAATTTCTCTGAATTGTTGGTCAGATGATATGTTGGTACATCCTTAGATTAAAACATCCTTACATTAATATTTCAGATGTTAGTTCCTTTTTATCTTACTACAGTAGTCAGAAAACTTTCGAGTAACATGTGAGCAAATTGACTGAACAGGGGAGGCTCAAGAGTACTTGGATAAGAAGGCGTGAGGCTCTGAAGGAAATGATGAATTTTAATGTCGCGGAAGAGGTATGTAAAGATCGGGACAATTGACGATGTGTCCACTCCGGCTACTTCAGGGACTATGTCCGAAAAGTTGTCAGAGGCTTGGACGTTAAAGTCTTTCCACCCACATTTCATCGGAGCTTATTTGAGACAACGTGATATGTTGTGAGACTATCACCGTCTTAGTATCCAAGCCAACTACCACCACACTGGGTTATCGTGGATAAATAATAAAATCTTCACGATGGCGATAGTGGTTGGGTAGTAGGAATTTCGAGTCAAGAGACCCGAATTCGATCCCCAGGTGGCAGACCTGTTGGTCTAGACTAGACCTCTGTCTACCCCTGTCTCCTATCTGTCTCCTACTTGTGCCATTATGTCTCTCCTATGTATATACTGTGGTTGACCAAGCGCTAGACACTTTTACCTTTCGACGAACTTTTCACCGAAGACATTTTTTGGGACAACATGATAGGTGGTGAGCCCGTCGCCGCCTCCATGTTGGACATGTCGCCGTATTTATGTCCAAGCCAACGATATAATTCGTACATAAGTTTTTGATAAAGTCGTTATTAAAAAAAACTTAAATGTTGGTATGACCCAGGGATCTAGTTCGGGTCTTTTAGCTCGTATTCCGATAACCCAACCACTCGGTTATCGTGACTTTAATGCAAGTTATAACTGATAAATAATAGAAAAAAATATATTTATTTATAATGAACATGTATATTAATACATGTTCTCTACAAAGTACCATGGAAATTTCAGATTTGAATGTATCTACTACATTTTTCTATAATAAGCCACATTAAAAATAGCAGCACTTGTGTCGCCAACCGTACCTCTCAGGCGACGTGTTTTATCGTGCCGGGGCGCATGCCGCAGTTTCCTGTTGCGCTGAATGCCCGCCATCTTGTCACCGGAAGTAGTAAAGCCTTCCGCGGCGCCCTCTGTCGGCGCGCTCCAAATGTGTCGTTGGCGTTTTCGTTTACGTATCTTTTTATTTTCGCCCGCGGGAGAGATGCTGTTAGCGCCATTGTGTGTCTCTCGTAAAATTGTATTGTCTAGCGCTGGATGTTTTAAAATTGCGCTGCATTTCGCGGAGAGAACCTTTCTATTGAATTACGGAACGGCTTTTGATAACGTTTTGTTTTTTTATCTAATATTTACAGTGAAGGTAATATCTTTAAGAACATAAGTCAAATACGAGTACATAAATAGACAGGGCCATCATCAAATTAGATTGCTTTGACACCAAAGTTATTTAGACGAAGCAGTTATGGTATCTTAAGCACTCAGACCCGAGACAATGCAATAAGTGGTTTTCTACAATGACCCAGTCGGGAATTGTACCCGGGACGTCAGAACTGGTGACTCAATGTGGTCGTCAAGGTTATTAATAATATTTAACTGAGTTCCATCATAAATCTTCACGCAATTCCCATTACAAGGGTAGACTGAGGTCTTGTCTCGATAATGAAGTCCCTTTGACCCACCTTCCACCGAAGATATTTTCGGGGCAACGTGACCGGTGGTGAGCCCGTCGCCGTCTTTATGTCCAAGCCAATAATTTAATTCGTACATAAGTTTTGAAAAACCCATTGGTACGAGCCTGCCACCTGGGGATCGAACTCGGGTCTCTCGACTCGAAATTCCGACCATCCAACCACTCGGCTATCGTGAGTTCTATCGCTTTAATAATAATGAACGGTGACAGGTTTACCACCCCCAGTCCCAAAAAATGACTTCTGCGAAAGGTGGATCAAAAGGACTTATTGTGTAGACCTCTGTCTACCCGAGTATTGGGAATCGTGTGAAAATATGCTTTCTAAGTTTTTCATTTCTATTCCGAAATATACATATTTTTCAGATATCAATATCCCAAAGGCCTTTAGTAATCGACACTGTAATGGAATTGTAAGAATGAGCTCTCGCGAGGGTTCTTGTGAGAATTCGATACACCTCGGGGGAGCTAAAGAAAACTGAAGGAAAAAATGTTGTTTTACATCAGACATCGGGGATGCGATATTGGCTGGTGACAGGCTTTGACAACCTATTCAGTTTCGATGCTTCATAATGTTATTTACATACCTATTTTATACTCTATTCTTAAGAAAATAAGGAAATAATAATGTCAATAAGTACGTAGTAAATAGGAGTAAAATAAAATTGATAAGTTCACGGATGCAGATCAGCTTCTTTGTACCAAAGAAGTAAAGATATGTATTTACTTCCACGTAGTAGTATTATTATAAATACGTAATGTAATATTGAATATGAAGTTGGATTAATGAGCATCACTTCACTTCACTTCAAAGATTTTGATAGTAATTTGTAAGTAGAGCGAGGCTACACTGCACTGACGGAAGTGTTTTTGAAGCGCCTTTGAATACTAAAACGATATCAACAAAAATATGAACTATAAAAATTAAAATTATAAATGTATATACCTTCATTGTTTTTGATTCCATACTACAAGTGCTTAAGCGCCTACTTTGGGATAAGATCAATGTATGTGATGTTGTTCTTATCTAGGTATGTATGTATTAAAAAAATGCCACCCACCACTGTAATCGCCAATCCACATTTCAAGCGTGACGATGTGAGAGAAGCCTGTCGGATGAAGTGGAGTGTGTGTGATGACGGAGAGAAATAATAATGTGTTCTGAAGTGGAGTTTTACAGCCATTTAACGAATTTAGTTAATAATTTAAACAATTAACACACTCTTTTACACTCGTCTGGTATTGACGTATAAGTAATACCACCCTTTTTTCCTCCTGGGCGTCGTAAGAGGCGACTGAGGGAATAACCTTACAGACAGACTGTGGGAAAAAGCTGGTAAAAGTGCCAGATCAAAATTAAGCGTCTGGTAGTGAGATTGTTAATGCGTTCGTCATGCATGGCGATAATAACAAATCCTCCTTAAAGGAGCCGCCTGTGACCTTGTACAGCGTGTGTTTACGCCTGACAATAAGCTGCACATATTTATTTATTTAGTCTTTTTTGTAAAATATGTTTTGTAAGGGGTGGACTTAATGCCTCATGGAATTCTCTGCCATCTGGAATAAATAACTTCAGAAAGAAAATACAACAAAATATATATAATTTAAGATATGCCCGTACAGGTTGTCAAGTATGTAGGAATTACTTCCTAACTAAATAAAAATGTAGCTCTTCCAATAAAAACTGATAGAGCCAGAGTCTACAGCTTAAGGTACTAATTAAAGGAGGGGCCTCTGTCCTGTAACTTAAGTTAGTGTAATGTATCACTAACTTAAGTACTCTAGAAGTACTTAAGTTAGTGATTTAAAATTATATTGACATAATTGTTTCGCTATTCCTCGATAAGTATTTTTTTAATAAGTATATAAATACATACGTGGATAGGGACAACAACATATTAGGCTGATGTAAATAGTATAAGTGCTTTACATATATTACAGAATGTGATACACGAGATATTATATTTTTTTACATTGATACACGAGAGCAGGCGACACTATGAAAACCGGTGTGTCCGCCACTCGTCCACGGAGTTCGTCGAGCAAGTAATGCTCATGTCACTCTATTATCGCCTTTATAAACAAAGAGAGGAGCCAACGCTCCAAATTAACTTTCCTCGTAAATTGGCCACGCAAACAAGTTTCAAATTGCCCCGTAGAGACGACGTTTTCGCTAAATACCTATAAAAATGTCCGGCGTCCGTAAAATATTGTGAGCGATACCGTGGCGCACGTTACAAGCAAAAGCGTTCTTGGACAGCGTTTTATTAATTTGTCAGCCTTTGGCAACGGTATGCTAATTTGAGCATTCGTTGTCGTTTGATAATTGGAAAAAAAAACAGGCACAGGTACCACAAGTTAAAGTCACAGCGAATCGCTGTGGAGATCCACACATGGTAACTAGATAGTTACCAGCGACTAAGGAACCATGATCGCCAACAGGAAACCAATCGACCAAAGTTAAGCAGTTCGATAATGGATAGAAGCATCAAAAGAGCGAAGTATCTGGTACTGCATTCTTAAATTCATTACGACTACGCAGCTCGCATCATGCTTAGTAGCTTTGATGATTTTAGCTTCCGATAATGTCTAAATATATCAAGCAACCAATCAGACTGACGAAGTACCTCTTGTGACTTAATATGTAATAAATAAATGCTTTAATAAGTAATATCGCTTTAGGCGAGTCCTACGTTCGGCAGTGGATACTTGATAGGCAGTAAAGAAGAAGAAGAAGAAGAAGAAGAAGTAAAGTAATTTTCGAGTGGCCTTGGCGGTATCGGATTAAGAATATACCATACCATCTCGAAAATACCAAAATAAGCACTGGTGCTGGGCTGCAGTGTCTAGAGTACATAATGCCTGGTACTGCAATAGCCAATTCGTTTGCCGAGCGTGGCGATTTTGGAAAACCTTCCCAAAGGAGACGCCCATGTCCAGCAAAAGATTATTATAGGCCGTTATGTAAGTAAGTAATTTATCGGGTGCGTGTCTTAGGAAGCGACTAAGCCTTGAAAATAATAATCATTACCGACATATTTTTATAACTTGAGCTTTAAAAACCTAGTGGAGCTTGTTATGTAGTATCAGCAATTAGACTTAAGAGATCCGAGTTCGATCCTAAGTTGTAGGCTCGTACCAATGGGGTTTTCAAAACTTTTTATATGGATTTGTATCGTCGGAGTTGTATCATTTACTTGGATATAATGACGGCGACAGGCTCACCACCTGTCACGTTGTCCCAAAAATGTCCTCGGTAAAAGGTGAAGGACATCGAAGGCAATAATTGTCTGTACTGTTGTCAACCCAAGTATGGGGAAAGGCGTGAAGATATTTTTAGATACATGAATATCCGCTCATCGCTTATACTTCAAGGCATATTATATGGAAGAACTGTGTATAAATTGTGGCACTTACCACGTCCGAATGGCACATTTCGCCTGATACGTCGAGAGATACATTACCGCTCCTGCAGTGGAAAATATTGTGGTACACTATCGACCCTGGATGAATTCAATTCAACTACGCTAATTCGATGGTATAGCCCTTCAACGTAGAAAATGAAGAAAAAAAAACAGGCGAAAGAAACACAAGTAAGCGTGTTTATTGCTAAACTCTCCCTTACGGGAGATGCAATCTGCAGTGGACTAGTATAGGCCATTATGTACTATGTTTGTAATTTTGTATTTATTCGAGTCATAATTAGCATGCTAAATATGACGATGTCATACCACTATAGCCAGTGGTTGGATGGTCGGAATTTCGAGTCAAGAGACCCGAGCTCGATCCCCAGGAGGCCGGCTAGTATCAAAGGGTTTTCAAAACTTTTTATATGGTTGTATCGTCGGAGTTGTATCATTTACTTGGATATAATGACGGCGACAGGCTCACCACCTGTCACGTTGTCCCAAAAATGTCCTCGGTAAAGGTGAAGGACATCGAAGGCAATAATTGTCTGTACTGTTGTCAACCCAAGTATGGGGAAAGGCGTGAAGATATTTTTAGATACATGAATATCCGCTCATCGCTTATACTTCAAGGCATATTATATGGAAGAACTGTGTATAAATTGTGGCACTTACCACGTCCGAATGGCACATTTCGCCTGATACGTCGAGAGATACATTACCGCTCCTGCAGTGGAAAATATTGTGGTACACTATCGACCCTGGATGAATTCAATTCAACTACGCTAATTCGATGGTATAGCCCTTCAACGTAGAAAATGAAGAAAAAAAAACAGGCACAGGTACCACAAGTTAAAGTCACAGCGAATCGCTGTGGAGATCACATGGTAACTAGATAGTTACCAGCGACTAAGGAACCATGATCGCCAACAGGAAACCAATAGACCAAAGTTAAGCGGTTCGATAATGGATAGAAGCGTCAAAAGAGCGAAGTATCTGGTACTGCATTCTTAAATTCATTACGACTACGCACCTCGCATCATGCTTAGTAGCTTTGATGATTTTAGCTTCCGATAATGTCTAAATATATCAAGCAACCAATCAGACTGACGAAGTACCCCTTGTGACTTAATATATAATAAATAAATGCTTTAATAAGTAATATCGCTTTAGGCGAGTCCTACATTCGGCAGTGGACACTTGATAGGCAGTAAAGAAGAAGAAGAAGAAGAAGAAGTAAAAGTAATTTCTCGAGTGGCCTTGGCGGTATCGGATTAAGAATATACCATACCATCTCGAAAAATACCAAAATAAGCACTGGTGCTGGGCTGCAGTGTCTAGAGTACATAATGCCTGGTACTGCAATCGCCAATTCGTTTGCCGAGCGTGGCGATTTTGGAAAACCTTCCCAAAGGAGACGCCCATGTCCAGCAAAAGATTATTATAGGCCGTTATGTAAGTAAGTAATTTATCGGGTGCGTGTCTTAGGAAGCGACTAAGCCTTGAAAATAGTAATCATTACCGACATTTTTTTTTAACTTGAGCTTTAGAAACCTAGTGGAGCTTGTTATGTAGTATCAGCAATTAGACTTAAGAGATCCGAGTTCGATCCCTAAGTGGTAGGCTCGTACCAATGGGGTTTTTCAAAACTTTTTATATGGATTTGTATCGTCGGAGTTGTATCATTTACTTGGATATAATGACGGCGACAGGCTCACCACCTGTCACGATGTCCCAAAAAAATGTCCTCGGTAAAAGGTGAAGGACATCGAAAGGCAATAATTGTCTGTACTGTTGTCAACCCAAGTATGGGGAAAGGCGTGAAGATATTTTTAGATACATGAATATCCGCTCATCGCTTATACTTCAAGGCATATTATATGGAAGAACTGTGTATAAATTGTGGCACTTACCACGTCCGAATGGCACATTTCGCCTGATACGTCGAGAGATACATTACCGCTCCTGCAGTGGAAAATATTGTGGTACACTATCGACCCTGGATGAATTCAATTCAACTACGCTAATTCGATGGTATAGCCCTTCAACGTAGAAAATGAAGAAAAAAAAACAGGCGAAAGAAACACAAGTAAGCGTGTTTATTGCTAAACTCTCCCTTACGGGAGATGCAATCTGCAGTGGACTAGTATAGGCCATTATGTACTATGTTTGTAATTTTGTATTTATTCGAGTCATATTTAGCATGCTAAATATGACGATGTCATACCCACTATAGCCGAGTGGTTGGATGGTCGGAATTTCGAGTCAAGAGACCCGAGCTCGATCCCCAGGAGGCCGGCTAGTATCAAAGGGTTTTTTCAAAAACTTGTGTACGAATTATATCGATGGCATGGACATTGTGACGGCGACGGGCTCACCACCTGTCACGTTGTCCCAAAAATGTCTTCGGTCGAAAGGACGTAATTGTCTAGTCCTCGGTCTACCCCCTGATTTATCTATGCCGACTGGAACAAAGATAAGTAATTCACTGAGCTCCCGAATATATATCGCGACGCGCGGAAAGTTTGGCCGGTTGCAGTGTTGCCAGTGCTGGAACTAAAATATGGGACTTAACGCTACGTTGCGACAAAATAAACAGCTATAATTTCAGTTTCCCGGAGCCCGTTACTTCACTACACTGAAAGTTTTAATGGCACGTTTGTGGACTAAGCAGCGAAATTTCATTATCTTTTGTGAGCGTAAGCACTGTCCCCATTGGTGGTTGTTGGCGATTCGTTATTATGTTTATTTTTATAAAAGAGGGAGGCAAACGAGCAGGTGGCACAAGTGATGGTAAGTGATTGCCGCCGCCCATGAACATCTGCAATACCGGAGGAATAGCGGATGCGCTGCGCCTTTGAGAAAGGTATAGGCTCTTTTCTTGAAGGTCCCTAAGTCGTATCGGTCCGGAAAATCGGTCCGGTTTATATCACAAAGTTTTTACTTCGCTTGAACATGTAAGATACATCTTTCCTTTCGCCAAAGCTTTTTTTTGGATAACAGATTCAGATGGTGAGTTTATCTTCGTCTTAATGATCAAAACAATTGTGCAATGTACTTACAAAGATAAACATATGTTAACATACATAAATATTTAAAAAAAATATCTTCACGCAATTTCAATCAATTCAATACAGGGGTAGACAGAGGGCTTAGTCTAGACAATTTAGTTCCTTCGATCTACCTTCCACCGTAGATATTTTGGGACAACCTGACAGGTGGTGAGCCCGTCGCCATCTTTATGTCCAAGCCAAAGATATGAATCGAACATAGGTTTTGAAAAAACCCATTGGTACGAGCCTGCTACCTGGGGATCGAACTCGGGTCTTTCGACTCGAATTTCGATCGCCCAACCACTCGGCTATCGTGACTCATTGACGTGACACATCAATGGATATTAATATAACGGTTATATACATCACACAATTGTTTACAGGATCCGAGCGCTATCTTCGAAGACAAGGTTTCTTCCATCAAAGCTCAGGTTGTGCAATAAACTTGACCTTGGCATTGATAACTTTTTCTTGGATAAATTTAAATGTGGATTTTAAATGTGATTTTAAAATTACACAATTTAATCTTTGGTTAACAAAATTATACACAATCCTGACCCTTAGTATTTTCCAAGACACTTGTATACTAAAATTTACGAGTATACATACAACTTTAGCTTGTATTTTTTAGCTGTGGATAGAAAAAATTTATGAAAATATTTTGCGAATTTACCTCGTAGAAAAATCTGATTAGTAAATTGCAAAACGATCAAAATAATAAAAATTTACTACAACAATGTTACTCAAGACATTCTCTTCTCTAACTTAATCCCAAAGTAGATTCATCACGTTCCATGTCGTACAAACCGCGGGCTAATCGTTTCTCTCGCTTGCCTGCCGTAAATCAGAGCGGGACGACATTTTTACGAGCTCTTAATCAAGAAATATACGATGGTAGCAGCGATTAAGGGCGCAAGTCAGCGGTGCCTTAATGCACTTGTCAGGATTAGTGTGCTGTTTGATAGGGGGAGAGCTCCTGGAGTGGAATTTAATGAATTAATTTAATGCTGTCTGTTCTGTGCCTAAGGAACCATGAGAAAATTTTATTTATTCCCTTCATAAAAGGAAAAATAACAAAACCAACAACAAACAAGCTTTATTCCTTATGCAGGGGTGGAAGTTAAGAAGAGTCAATTTAATCCTTTTGACACTCATTTTGGAGCTTAGTTTAACGAGACCGATCGTGAGATGGTTCCGATCAGCCAACCAATCGGCTATCGTGGTACCTAACGGTGATAGGCAGGGACGTTTATGACTAATATTCTTTACGAGAGACGTATGTCCTGTAATGAACATTTATAGACTGTTAAGTAAGGAAGTTTTTTTTATGGGAGTAAGTTTTAATACAAGCTGTAAGTCTACCTGAAGAGTTATGGGATATTGTCCATTACTCTTGCAAACTATTTCATAAGAATATATTTACAGCTACATTGTCAACCATGTGGACAAAGATAGCATACGAGATCGTTATGTAGCGATAAGGCCGCCAAATTGTACAATTTACTTACTTTAATGTCTAATTGTTTTCTTGTATTATTTTGTGGTGTACAATAAAAGTATTCATTCATTCATTCATTCATAGAATACTCCTAGCGTGTTATACAGCTATTCGGTGGCTGAAGTATGTAAGACTTATCGTCAACGCGAAGGTAAATATCAATAAAGGTATTAGGGTATTAATTTGTGAGGATGGCAGAGAGAAAATAGTGAGGTATTTTATGTACAACATCAGCTCAGAAGAGCTTGTTGGCGATGGCGCTTCGTTGCTGTGGTTTGTTGAGAATATTATCAAGTAACTGAGAGGCAAAGCTCTTGTGTGGGACGCAACTTGCGTCGATACATTAGCGGCCTCTCATATCAAGGGTACTTCGATAAGGGCCGAGGCGGCATCAGAGGCAGCTGAATCGGATAAATGGCGTAAATATGAGTCTTTGAAAGGAGACTATATATTTGGTCCATTTGCCGTAGAGACAATCGGTCCGTGGGGTCCCCGCGCGATGCAGTTTCTAAAGGAATTGTATCCGCGACTTATCGTTGCCGCTGGTGACAAGAGGGCTGGTTCTTTTCTCGCTCAACGGTTAAGTCTAGCCATTCAACGTGGAAATGCAGCCAGCGTTCTTGGTACCATGCCACGAGGAGTAGGGCTCTACGATTATAATAGTTTTTAGTTAATAAGTATTGTAAATATTAACATAATTTTTTCTGTAAATAAATATTTATGAATAAAACCATAAAAAATAATATAAATAAATCGTATATACATACAAAGTAACTGTTTGACTACCTCCTTGGACGAGTGGCGTAAACACCGGTTTTCAAGGTGTCGCCATTTCTGTTCCCGGGTTCGAGTCCCGGACGGGTCAATGAAGAAAGAACACTTTTTGACAAACCATTTTCTCGGGTCTAAGTGTTTATGGTGCATTCATTGTTTCAGATTTCATACCACAAGTAATTTATAGCTGCTTACTCTGGGATCAGCGCAATGTGGGGCAATGTTGATACTCCTAAGTATGTATTTAAGTGTCTATATTGCACTCTACAAATATACCAAATATATAAATGTACCGCAGGAAATCGTGTTCGAAATATGGTGGTTCAGGGGGACCAATAAAAGATGGCAGGCTCTTTTTTTGGGACATCGTGACAGATGGCACACTTGTCACCATCTTTGTATTCAAGCCAACGATGTAAATCGTACATAAAATATGAAAAAAACCTATTGGCACGAGCCTAACACCTTTGGATCGAACTCGGATTTCTTCACTCGAACATCAATCACCCAACCACTTGGCTATCGTGACTATATCGCTTATATGCATTTAGACAGAATTTCTACACAGAAGAGTCAAGCGTCAGTATAAAAATTAATTCGTGAAATTTCCATCCCACAATCTCGACGTCTCTCTAAAGCGTGGAAATAAAACTTCCAGTGCGAGTCGTAAATAAGAGAGGCTGCGCGATGTCCGCCGCGTGCCGAGGGCAATAAGTCTTAACAAAGTGCAGCTGACCGTACTCCCGTTTGACATGTAACTACCTAGCCTCTAACCTGATTATTCACGCAACGGATATAACACAATCCAAAACTAACACCTTGAACAGATGCGATGTCGTCATAATAATAAATAAATAAATAAAGGCATACGAGAAAATGTAGGCAAAGTGGTTTTTCTACATTGACCTCGTCGAGAATTGAACCCGGGATCTCAGAGATGGCGTCACCTTGAAAACCGGTGTCATCAAACAATGATGTCCTTTCGAAGCATTTTTTACCGCAGCTTATTTGAAGCAACGTGATTGGTCTATGCCGAGTGCCGTGTGGTAACGGCGTAAGAATATTGCCACTCCTTTTCTTCCCGTGGGTGTCGTAAGAGGTGACTGAGGGAAACAGTTATGGCTACCGATAGATGGCGGGATAACCATCTCTAAAAAATATCTATATCATAGTGGCGATTATGGCAAATCCTCCCTATGGGAGAGGCCTATATTCTGCAGTGCACTTTAACAGGCCGTTATTTATGTACGTATCTATGAAGACAGGGTCACTTCCATGTAGGCCAAAAAGATCGTCAGTTTCAGTTTGGCTCTTACTTAACGGCCTGAAAAAGTACAATTCCGTCCAATCCGTAGTGGTGCTTAAAAAAGTCTTCCTTGAACTTGAATATTAATGGCTACCGGGTGAGAATGGTAGAATCTTCTCGAAACATTAAGAAGACCGTTGATGAGTAGCATATCTAGCATAGCATAATAGCATATCTGGTACGTTCATAGCTAATCCGCTTGCTACCCTCTTTTCGGGAGACGCCTAGGTCCAGCAATGGACTTTAACAAACCGTTATTTATGCTATGTAACATGGCATAGGCCTTCCTTAAAAAGGATTGATTTTTTAGGATTGATTAGCGTAATGCATAACGCATTGAACGAAACCTCGCACTTTAACCTGCCTACCTACCTACCTACTTTAACCTAACCTAAAAACTTCTTATCGGAATGTTTAAATTGGTCTAGTATCGAAAGGTTTGCGATCTCGCCAAATGTTGGTTGACATTGTATTTTTGGAGGCTAAGGGTGAGCCTTCAAGAAGGGAATGACTTTTAGGGATTTTACGAGAAGAATTGGAGTATTCTTTACGTAAAAACCTTACGGTACGGTTTGGTTCTTAACCATCAACAAAGTAGGAAGTAAATCCCAATCTTCCTTATAGATACCTGACAGCTTTTCTATATCATAGGTGACTCCATAATCTTACGTTAACGTTAAAAAAAGCTTGTTTTTTTTTTTAAAATACATATTTCTCATCAAATTCAAATACCCAGTACATTATTTATTCATTTTATTTTAATTGTACCAAACCTTAGCCTTCTTATATTCAATGATATAATAATTTTGTTACAACTCATTGGGTACGTATATAAATACACAATCGGTTTTTCTTCGCCTGTTAATTATATGTTAGCTTATTGACTTCCTGACAGAAAATTACCACTCCCTTTCTTCCCGCGAGTGTTGTAAGAGGCGACTAAAGGAAACAGCCTTGAATATCGTTATGGCAACGAGAGATGGCGGGATAACCATCTCAAAATATATCAGACCAAAATTATCAGACCGAAGATGGGCATATTATATATAATACAGGCCTCGCCTAGTTTAGAGGTCAGAGTTCCAAATTTAATTAAAACAATTTTTCAATTTTACCTTTAGCATTTGTTTATATAAAAATATTTTCGCCAATAAATTATAAGATTATTTTATTGTTTTTAATTTGTTGCCAATGAATGACGTATATTGAGCGGATTATTTCAATTGTCGTAGAAAATATTTCTCCAACCATTCACATAAACTGCTATCGCTAACCCAAGAGGGGCCGGACCGTCAATCAGTACGTACCGGAACGTATTCGTTGGGAACGTGTTCCGGACGACAGAGCAACGTACCGGCCGGGGAGCGGTGGGGGCTCCCCGAAGATTTCCACTTTTCCCATTCGCTTCATATACTTTATCCCGTTGTGAAATGAAGCGGAAAGTCCGATGACTACTGGATTTATCTCGTTGTAACTATATCTGATTTCGGTTTGGAGTTGTTAAAAATATATTCCTAATATAGGGGTAGACAGAGGCCTAGACAATTAAGTCCCTTCGACCCACCTTCCACCGAAGACATCTTTTAGGAAAACGGGACAACGTGAGCCTTTCCCAATATTTATGCCCAAGCTAAAAATATAAATCGTACATAAGTAATTTATAAAACTCGTGTTTTTAGACTCGAATTTCGGTCACCAAACCGCCCCACTGTCATGGCTTCAGCGAGGATATCTCTGGATGGTAGACTTGTTCGCTTTTTGGGCTCGCTTAAAGTCCTACGCTCATGGCGGCTTTGTGAGGCAGGTCGTCCGCTTCCTGCAAAGATCGTCGGCGAGGGCGATGGCTGCCACATGTGCCATGCTTGTGAACAGGCACTGCTTGTAAAGCTGCTACTAAAAATTACGAGATATGTACAATTTGGCGGCCTTATTGCTTCATAGGGATATCTTCCAGGCAAACAAAACCAACTCTATTTTTCTACGTTTATGGTGAAATGGAAAGCGAAAATATGTATGGAACTATGCCACTAGACTTGTAAGTATTAAATTTGGTATGTATCACAGGTACCCATGATATTCTTAGGGGTTATGACAGTATGATAATAAAAGCCATCATTTTAGATTTTCTAATGGGACTCGGCAATAAGGCTTCAGATTTAATAAATAATGTATACCTTCACGCCATTCCGAATACAGGGATAGACAGAGGTCTAGTCTAGGCAATTAAGTCCCTTCGACGTGACTGGTGGTGACCCCGTCGCCGTCTCTATGTCCAATCCACCGATATAAATCGTACTAAGTTTTTAAAAAACCCATTGAAACGAGCCGGCCACCTGGGGATCGAACTCTTTACTCGAATTCCGATCACCCAACCACTTGGCTATCGTGGCTTCAGATTTCCTCCTACAAATGGAATTTTCGTATTTCACTCCATGAAAAGCTAGTTTATTAACTTTTTGATACTCTTTGAGGTATTTTTTACGTTTCGCCGATTCGAGTTAAGGTCGTACTTTCTTTACAGTGTAAACAGTACTGCGAAATTCGAATGTGACGGAAGTAAAATAAGGGTTCCATGGACCCGGGGCTTGGGCCCCGGGCGCGTTTTATGTAGGAAGTTGTTCATCATGCCATAAATCTTGCGGACGCGTCGGGGCGCTGCGCGGTACGCGAAACGTTGATACTTTTAATAATGTTTTATCAACTTGAATTATAATAAATAATAATTATATAAATATAAATAAATAAATATAAATATATTTATTTATTTTATTTAAAGACAAAGTTAACAATATAATCACAGCATGAAATTTGTACAAAGGCCCTGCTTATTTCTTTAGAAATCTCTTCCAGCAGATCTGTGACTGGAAATGGGACGCAAAATATAAATATCTTCACGCAATTCCCAATACGACAACGTGATAGGTGGTGAGCCTGTCGCCATCTTCGTGTCCAAGCCAATGACATAAATCGTACATATGTGTACGTGAGCCTTTGGTAGCATGTTTGTATACTCAATAAAATGTGATGCATCTAATAACTTACTTAAGATATAAATAATTAATTTAATGGGACTTGAATTAATGAAACATTGAATCAAAAAATATAATACGATTTCGATTCCCGTCCGTATCTGTTTTTTAAATATCACATTAATTTAATAGCAAAAACTTCCGCATAACTTATACGCTTCAGAAATTCTATAAAAAATGCATAACAAAACTCCACGTTAACTGTACCGAGTTATATTCCTACAGTGATATATAGCCAGGCGGTCCGCGCGGAATCACAGACTGACAAATTCATTCCCCACTTGACACCTTGCACTGTATATTTCCAACCCCCGCCCGTCCAGTGGGGGGCGCTAATCTGTCTTCTGGAGTTTTATACGAAATGACAGACTTGCAAGTTCCGGTCATGTATATCGGGTGTGCAAGATGAATAGAGAAATACTATCGTATAAATCAGTGTAGAAATAAATAAATATCTTCATGCCATACCCAATACGGAAGTAGACAGAGGTCTATACAATTAAGTCCTTTTGACCCACATCCTAGAGAAGACATTTTTGGGAAGACGTGACAGGTGGAGAGCCCGTCGCCGTGTATTTTTGTTAAAAAACATAATATTGTAATTAATATGAATGTGTCTATCGTGACTTTCACATTTATGTGAAAATTATTAAAGCGATAGAACTCACGATAGCCGAGTGGTTGGGTAGTCGGAATTTCGAGTCAAGAGACCCGAGTTCGATCCCCAGGTGGCAGGCTCGTACCAATGGGTTTTTCAAAAACTTATGTACGAATTATATCATTTGCTTGGACACAAAGACGGCGACGGGCTCACCACCTGTCACGTTGTCCCGAAAATATCTTCGGTGGAAGGTGGATCGAAGGGACTTAATTGTCTAGACTAGACCTCTGTCTACCCCTGTATTGGGAATTGCGTGAAGATATTTATTTTAATTATTTTTTAATATGAATGTGGTGTGTAATTTGCGCTGAACACAAATGTTTTCAAATTTCTCCGAAGCTTATTTGGCACCACGTGACAGGTGGTGAACTTATCGTTTTCTTAGTGTTCAAGCAACTGACTGAAATCGTACATAAGTTTCGACACAAGTCACTTTTACGAAACTTGCTATTGTTTTTTGTAATAGAAGCAACGTGTCATTTTGACATAGCTTAAAAAGAAACGCCTACAATAATAAGAAGGCAAAAACATGAATGAAGTTGTGTGCTGGTGTTATTTTTGTAGGCGCATCGTTGTATTTTGGCGTCAATAGTGCGAGACTAGAAACGGGGTAACCGACATAGCAGTAAGAATCAGCAAGCTGAAAAGGTACATGGCTCGCAGAACTGAGAACCGTTGAGTAAAAAGACCGGCAAGCACAGTTGCGACCTCTAATAAAATGTAATGACGACCTACACGAGTTGAAGGATGCTGGTGGCCGTTCTTGCTTTTACTAGATATTCTATTGCTTTGGGCAGCTTGATGTTCAGCAGTGTACCTTTTTTTTCATGGGTTGTAAAGAGGAAGAAGTATTAAATATCCTTTTTAGGTTCTTAAATACGGTTTTGGGGTAAGCACCAGTCACGATGACCCTAGAAGGTGTTCGGTGAAAGATGCGTCAAAAGGACTTGAAGATCTTGATCTGTGTCTAGTCCAGTATTGGGAACATTTGTGCAGATATAAATGAAATAACTAAAAAAAAGTCTTTTAAAATTCTGCTTATGGTTTATATTGGATATTTCTAAAAATAATAAAATAAATGACATACATTTCATTCTTCTCTTTCACTCTTTCTTTCAAAGAGGATGTGTAAAATTTTAGTCTTACGTTATCAATACGAAAATATTATATTCCATCCCATGTCATATACTAAATTCCAAAAAGTCATTGGTAAAGTATGTGTTAAACAAATTATGTTTTTTATTATTTTTCTGAGCCAAGGATAACCGGACTTAGAGAAGACTTTGTTGAATTCACTTAGGTTACAGCTAGCATTGAATGTGGAGCTGTGATATGATAATATCCTATAATTTTTCAAGTGCCGTGTAATAGTATATATTATATAACATTATTATATAATAATAAATAATAATAAGTATAAATAAATAATCAGTGGCAACTCTCTTGATGAAAGTGGAACACATCTTAAAACAGTGAACATTGATGTTTTTTTTTTTTCGGATATTCTTAATTTAATACTGGTAAGCATCAATTCAAGGCTTCCTTGTAATTTGCAATTCTTTTTAACTTTACATTTTTATGTTATATATGTAAATATGATGTACTTAGAAATATGTATTAATTTTGCGGTTATTATGTTTGTTACTATCGAATATATTTACTATGTATCTACTACGAATATATATTGGCACGTGGCCTAAGAGGTTGTTTTATAAGTTACTTTTATGTTTTTTTCCCAATTATTACGCAATCATTACCTAGTAATTGTTTCTCTTAGCATAGAAGCATTCTTTTTACCATTTCAAAACTTATAATTACTTATTTGACCATCACATCTACCTCCCTTTCACCTACCGCAACCAAATTTCCTTATTTGGTCGTGCACACGTGGGGCCTTCTACCACTATAACCACAAGTGGGCAGTGGGTGGTTAGAATTCCCGATTTATATCGTACGTAAGGGACTTAATTGTCTAGACTAAACTTCTATCTACCCTGTATTGGGAATTGCGAGAAGATATTTATATTTTATTTATATAAAATAAATTATTCTAATTATTACCTATATACCCAGTTAACACAGAGACTATCAGAGGTATTATCAACATATATCTAACTTGTATTTAATTAATAACTAATATCATTTCAACGTTTAGATTCTTCCTGTTGTTAATTTAAATGCCTTGTGTGAAAAATTCTATTGCTTTATGATCGTGTCTAAATTTCAAATGATTCTCAAATATGTCGTAATTTTATTACAGAACCATTTTATTTAAGGTAATTTTGAAAGGCTTAGGAATTTTGTCAAAATATGGGAAAAGAGTAGCGAGGAATTTGCAAAGGAATTTGCGAAGGCATGGTGGCAACTTAGACTAGAAAACTAATTTTTATTCATTTTACAACAATGCAAACATACAACATGTACGATTCAAAGGTTTACTTGGATCTGTATGATTTGGATTTACAAAACTTACGAGAACAAAAAAGTGTGATATATTTTTATTTTCGTCGTTCGTAAAAACTGAAAATTACAGTCAAATAATTGTCTACTTGACAGTACAAAGACTGAGTCTTTGACAGTGGCCAGGGACAATTAAAACAGAGGGGTAGACAGAAGTCTAGACAATTAAGTCCTTACCCACCTTTCACCGAAAATATTTTTTGGGATAACGCGAACGGTGGTGATCCTGTCGTCATCTTAAGCACCTCAAGCCCACGGTATAAATTGTTGAAAACGGACATAAGTTTCGAGAAGATACGTGCCAACTTCCTAGGCATTAAACCCGGGTCACTTGACTCAAATTCCTATCACCCAACCACTCGGCTATCGGTAAGGAAATAGATTTGATAAATTTTTGCAAAGAAAGTAAATAACGGCATATACTACTCAAACATGCAACCTACCATCGGACGGTACCCGTTTCGGAACCTCGTTAAAGAGATAACTCCGATCGACTTGAGATTCTGTTGTGAAATTCGAAAAGAACTATTCGTGCCACTTGTGTGACATAGTTAATCGTTTTTAGTATCTGTAGATTCAGTTGTGACTCAAATGTTGGCTGTTGAAGTGTTGCCCACCGATTACTAGATGTAAGTACAAATACTGTTTTCGTGTTATTCTATTTTATTTTTTAAAAAATGGATAATCTCTTGACTTCCATCCTTCATGAAGGCATTGATGATGTCAATGGTGGAGCTAGTTTACTCCTGAGAAGCCTGTGTACTCGCAATTCGTAAAGGTTAAGGTTGTATAATTTCGGAAATATAGACGCCGGGAGACAATTCCACTCCCCGGCCGTGCGCATTGGAAATGACGATCGGAAGCGTATAGTGCAAATATCGACGAGGTATGGGTGGTAGCTCTTCAATGTAATACCATATAAGAATTAGTGTCATGTTTTTTTATATATACTTCCGCAATAATGTTTTATGTTATTTGCACACTTTGTTATATTTGGACAAAATAAAATTTTACTTAATAAAAACAGCATATTTTCAAGCCATTTCCAATGCTGGGGCAGACAAAGGTCTTGAATTTTCAGTTCTTCAGACCCACCTTTCAACGAAGACATTTTTTGGGACAACGTGACAGGTGGTGTTCCTGTCGCCGTTTTTATGTCCAATCCAATGATATAAAGCGTACGAACTTACCGCCTAGTCGAAACAAGGTCCAACTCGGAAATGGACTCGAATTCCCATCACCCAAACACTCGGCTACCGTGACTTTTTCAAGTACAAATCCAATTTAAATTATTCACTTCTAACAAAATGTTCTTTGATATTGTCGTCGCGTGATCACAAATTTGCTCAACAGCGTCGAGTCTCGAAGTGCATTTTAAATTTAAAACGAGGTGTATAAAAATCAGGGCGTCGTGAACTGTCTCATGTAACAGCTTTCTTTATCAGCGGCGCGTTTACGAGCGCATTAATTCAGTTTATCTTTATGAATATTCACCAGCGCCCAGTGCTACTGCTGGCCATGCCTCGTCATAAATTGTATTTGTTGTTCCGTGAGATATAATCTACATTTATTCTGCACGTTTTATTGACACGCTTCATTACTTATTACTTTTAACGAACTGATGTTGTGTATATAGGAATTGTAGATTGTTTATTGAATTATATGTATAATTTAACATGGCTAGAACTATGTAAGGATTTAAAATATGTAAAATATATTTTATTATTGATTTAATTGTCATTACTAGCCGTATGCGGCAGTACCAGACGCTCATTAAATATTTTATCACCATATCACCACCATGCATATGCGAGTGCATATATGAATTTATATAGTGAACATATTTATTATATATTATGTAGTGTTAACTCAAAAATGCTTGTAACGAATATGATAATATAATTAAAATACAAATATTTAGGGAATGTTTTACATTTTCATTTAGATCGGTGTAATCTGTGAGAAAATTCGTTTATGGGCGAAAAATTATTAAAACATTGTTAGTAAAGAAACTGTTAGGGAAGCCTGATCACTCGTGTACATTATGTTTTTTAATAAATAAATACAAATATAGATAGGGACAACATCACATACATTGCTCCGATCAATGTAAGATGCTAAAGCACTAGTGGTATGGGAATCGGAAACAACGAAGGCACCACAAACACCCAGACCCGAGAAAATGTAGAAAAAGTGCTAACTTACTTTGTGATTTGTATATGTATAACTTACAAATATAAATAAATAAATAAATATCTTCACGCAATTCCCAATACAGGGGTAGACAGAGGTCAAGTCTAGACAGTTAAGTACCTTTGACCCACCTTCCACCGAAGATATTTTCGGGACAACGTGACAGGTGGTGAGCCCGTCGCCGTCTTTATGTCCAAGCCAACGATAAAATTCGCACATAAGTTTTTGAAAAACTCATTGGTACTGCTACCTAGGGATCGAACACTCGATCGAACTTACAAATATATTTTATTAAAAGCTTTTTTCGTTGTTTTACTGGAATTGTGGTAACTGTATAATGAATATACCACATTTTTTCTTCCTCAGACTAATGGCGACTTAGTCTTTTCGAAAAATTTCATGTCACGTTGTTCCAAAAAATGTCTTCGATGAAAGGTGGGTCGAAAGGACTCAATTGTCTAAACCTCTGTTAACAACGATGAAAAAAAAATAAAATTGTCTTATGTAATATGCATATATATTATATAGGTTTGGTGCTGGCTGAAAATCAAATCAGCATTGCGGTTAACCATTTGACACTGTGTCGAGTTAGTACCATTTCGTTTGACACGACACGGGTCATACAGGACAAAGTTTGGTTTTTTGTTTTTTCTTTTATCTTGATTTTTAAATCTTTGTAGTTTTGCTTTGTTAAAACGGCCATGTGATATGATGAAGTAAATAAATAAATAAATATCTTCATGCAATTCCCAATACAGGGGTAGACAGATCTAGTTTAGACAATTAAGCCCCTTTAACCCACCTTCCAACCAAAGATATTTTCGGGACAACGTGACAGGTGGTGAGTCCGTCGCCGTCTTTATGTCCAAGCCAACGGTTTAATTCGTACATAAGTTTTTGAAAAACCGAACGAACTCGGGTCTCTTGATTCGAAATTCCGATCAACCAACCACTCGGCTATCGTCGACTTTTTAGTAAGTAATTGTTGTATAAATATATATATTGGATTAATTGTTTAGTAGAGGCGTAATAATAGCCTTTTTTCCCGTTTGTAAGTGTGACTGAGGGATTATACTTGAAAAAGCCATCGGAATATTCATGGAGATAAAAGCCTTCCTTTATTTAAGGAGCCGTGATGCCCGTGGAAGCCTAACTTGTCGACGTCGCTGTCACAAGGACATCGATGTGGTTAACAAATAGATGCTCTGACAAATACGATTCCTATCACTGTGCGTAAGCTTTCCAAAGGATTGTCTGGACCTCTACCCCAGTATCGGGAAAGATGTAAAGATTTTTTTAAATATTAAAATTCAACTACTGTCCATATTCATTCATTATATTTATATTGAATACTCACGATTGTTGTCTCTTGGTGGAACTTCATCCTTAAACACATTGAAATTTACTTTTAATATAATTAATTAATTTTTTTATGGAGAAGGGAGACAAACGAGCAGGTGGCTCACGTGATGGTAAGTGATTACCGCCGCCCATGAACATCTGCAATACCAGACGCATAGCGGATGCGTTGCTGGCCTTTGAGGTATAGGCTCTTTTCTTGAAGGTCCCTAAGTCGTATCGGTCCGGAAAAACCGCTGAAGGCAGCACATTCCATAAAGTGCAAGTGCGTGGCAGAAAATTCCGCGAAAAACGCACTGTGGTGGAATGCCAAAGCATCAAGATGGTATTGATGAAATTTTTGAATACACCGTAAGGTACGATGGTGAAATAATTATTATTTATTTTTTATTATTATGATTATATTAATTAATTGCATTAATTAATATAATAATTTAATACAATTAATAATAATCAAAATTGATTATTGATTATTTTTATTCATTATGTTATTAATTGATTATTTTAATTGTAATTATAAGTAAATACTCGCAATTAAATGGATAGAATAGGAGATACGTTTTCTATCTCAATTGATTATAATTGTAATTAGAAACCTTTGATAATGCCTTAAAGCCGAAACCAGTCAGGTATTTTAATAGAAATAAATGTGGAATAATTAAAAGTGGATTTTAATGTGTCATTATATTTATGTTTTGGTATTTATTATAAGTTTCTTTTATTTATGTAATCTTTTGTGGCATCATATGTAACATATTGTATTTTACGCATATTTTTATTTATAAACCAACCAGAGGAGAACGTAGATAAATACCCCTCCATAATAAGTCTTATTTCGGAATTTGGAGAATTAAAAAAAGAAATGTTAAAATTTGTTTTGTCTCTATTCCGTTGCTTAACATCTAAACGTTTTGTCTTTATATATAGTCGTACCTTATGTTTATAGTCGTACCTTAGGTTTTCAAGATGTCACTATCTCGAGGTCCCGGTTTCGATTCCCGGTCGGGTCAATGTAGAAAAACCACTTTTTCTACATTTTCTCGGGTCTGGGTGTTTGTGATGCCTTCGTTGTTTCCAATTACAATACCTCTAGTGCTTTAGCATCTTACACTGGGGTCAGCTAGTATTATGAGGTCGTGGTACTTCCCCGGTCGACCCATTCATGCAACAACAAAAGCTGATGCGTGGCTCTGCCACTAATGGTGATGTTGTCCTTATCTATATATGTATCTATGTATCTAAGTTTATAGTTTTATATAAACAAATCCGTGTCTCTGTAGGATGTTTGTTTGTCTGGTCAGATATCAAGACAAATTAATCCGTTCATTCCATAATTCAATAGAATAGAGACTATCAAACTATTCAGCATCCGTAACACGGTACGTCACCCTAAAAAATCTGATACGTCAGCTTTAACAAGTCGTAGCCAATGGCAAAGTAATTTCAGTATCCCGGTTGATGTATGGCGACCCGGGCCGGCACCCCTCCGACCTAACCCCATAACTCACCCCGAAAAGTAACCCCGACGAATGTTTTATTACCTGATGAAACTCGCTGTCCCGTCGCGATTACACCCGCGTAAATCCTACATGTTACACGATTGTACAATACCAAGTTATTTTAGCAGTTTTTCAAAGGTTCCAAGGTAAAAGAGTAAGTGTAAAGTTAGATTGAAGTAATTTATTTTGTGCGCAAGATGTAACTTTATCCAGGTGGCTGGCTCGTATTATTTGGTTTATTAAAAATTATAAAAAAATATCTTCACGCAATTCCCAATACAGGGGTACACAAAGGTCAGACAATTAAGTCTTTTCGATCCACTTCCATCGAAGATATTTTTGGGACATGGATACAGGTGGTGAGCCCGTTGCCGTCTTTATATCCAAGCCTATATATGAACCGTATATAGGTTTTTGAAAAAAACCCCTTTTTAAGAGGATCGATCTCAGGTCTCTCGTCTCGAATTCAGCTCACCTAACCACTGGGCTATGGTGACTTTGTGCACGTACAAGTGCAAAGGTAGATTAAAGTAATTTATTTTGTGCGCAATACATTACTTTATTATTTTAATTTATTTAATTTATTTTATTTTTTATTAATTTATTATTTTTAAAACGATAGCTGAGTGTTTGATATAAAGTTTGCGATAGGTTCACCATCTGTCGCGTCGTCCCAAAAATGTCTTCGGTGAAAGATGGGTGGAAGGGACCTAATTGTCTGGACCTCTGTCTAAAAATTACTTATCTTACATGAAAGAAAGATATCCTCTAAGTGTGGGATGAAATAGAATAAAATATTCTATATTTCACACCATAAGAAACAAAAAATAATGCATCGTCCCTGGCGGGGTAGCCAGATAGAGCTTATCGCTAAATGTCACGATCCTTGCATACTTCTTTCATTTGTTTCAAATTTATAACTTTCTTCATACACTCACATCTAGGTATACGAGTATTTCTGACCATCCTCTTTAATAAATAATGATAAATACCTATTGTAGTGAAAATGAACCTTTTGTACTGTAGTGAACCAAAACTTAACATAATATAAGACGGTACAGACGAACAAAGGGAAGGACATCCGTTGGATAGACAGGAGTCTGAAATCGAAAGTTCCTTGGCATATAGGAAGAAAAGCCATTATGCAATAGATAAATATTGGTAACAAGTAAGTTTATATTCTTGTAAATAAAAATTAAAAAAAAAGTATTTATTGATAAATTAAAAAAAAAGTATATATTTATTGATTGAATGACATTACAAAAATATACCAGAAACGAAGAATTTTTCATTTATAAAAATCTATTGCGCCTATTAAAATAAATGAGCAAAATTAAATGTGTGTAACTTTGCCCCATTAAAATGGGCTCCATCTACTCTTCGAGTTATATGGCAGCGAAACCTGGGTATGCCAATGTAAAAGAGGTCGAGGTAGGCCGAGATTAACTTTGGAAGACCATGTCAGTAAATTGCTCGAAGAGGTATCCGAGTCTTGACGCTTCCGGTCAAGAGTACTCGGATACCTCGACGTGCATGTATGAAAAAAATGATGACGTATGATATACCGTGACACTTCTCTCTGTCTGATCTTTTATATCTGGCTACTGCGTCAGGGACTATGCGTGAAGATAGGTAAAACTTGGTCCTTCGCTGCAAACCGAGTGTGGCAGCTCTTAGTTGCTCAACGGGCTGTTGCCTATCTCGGTGTTTCTTTGTGTGATAAGAGCCGCAACGAATACATCCGCAGCAGAACCAGTTTAACCGTCAAAGCCGTAGGGATCATCACGCTGAGTGGCAGTGGGCCGCTAGGTAGCTCGCAGAACTGACAATTGTTATGTAAGATAAGGTTCTTGAGGGGATACAAAAATGCAGTGTAGGACGACTCCTCATAAGATCCGAGTTTTAAGTTATAAGAACGACCTATATAATATTGCGGGAACTTGATGGACGGAGTCCTATGTTCGGCTGTGGGTTTTCAATAGGCTTCACAGAAAGGAAAAGCAAGGGTTTTTTTTTGCAACCCTTACTGGCTTTTCGAAAAATCTCCAACTCCATTTCCAGGTTTTGTTAGTTGCGGTTTAATTTCAAAATATTCTCGAATAATAATATGTCTACAACTATTTAATTTTCATGAGTCGAGTGGTTGGGTAAGCAAAATTGGAGTCAAGGGATCCAATTGGTAGAATCGTCCTAATATTTTTTTTTTCAAAACTTATGCATTTATGTCGTTGGACATAAAGATATGCCGACAGGCTCATAACCTGTCGCATTGTCCCAAAAAAATCTTCGGTCGAAAAAGCTTTGTCTAGACCTCTGTCTACCCCAGTACTGTGAATAACATGAAGACATTTTTTTTTTACAAATTTATAAGATATTGAAATTTTGTAGAAGCATCTTCCAAATACGCTTTTTATAAAAATCTGTAGCTTTTTAAAAGTGTTGTTATGTAAGAATAAACCGTGTTGGTGTTTAGACGGTATGCGGTTGGTATCAGAGATGCGATTCCATCATTAAAATTCATTTTCCTAAATCAGGGACGAGTGGTTATAATACATTTTCTTCCACGTAAAATAAAAAAACAATGTGTTATATATTTAATTTCAACAACTCGCTTATTATAGACTTGGCAATGACGTTAACCTAAAACAAACATGTATTGTGACATTAAAAAAAATAAAACACAGACCATAAATAATTCATAGAACGAAACGTAATTGAGACAGTGCAGTCGGAGTTATGTCTCATTTTCGAACAAGAAAATTATATGGCAGCGGTAACTAGGCGAGGACGTCCGATTGTAGTGCGCGGCCTGTCATTATATTTTATCGATTTTATGATTACCCGCGACTAATGCACGAAACTTTAACAACTGTCTACAACTTAGTTTCTGTTCTTTAATCACGCGAC
Source organism: Sericinus montela (assembly GCA_029286605.1). Lineage (NCBI taxonomy): Eukaryota > Metazoa > Arthropoda > Insecta > Lepidoptera > Papilionidae > Sericinus > Sericinus montela. Next base: position 991,203 of record JAGSMR010000108.1, read on the forward strand.
TGTACTTGTATAAAATGATTAGTGGGAATGATGAATAGGGACACACTATCATTAATTCTGTAGGTGATCGCTCCCAAGCTTTTGCTAGAAAAATATATTTATTTATATTTATTAATTATATATTTACAATAATTATATTATAATATATTTATTTAGTATATATTAATATCTTATTTTTGTATAATATTAAAACAAAGTATTGACCATAGGATTGAAAAATAGGATACATACAGAGTTTTTTTTTTGTACATACAGAGTCTCTTTCTTCTCTATTACAGGAACCTCATTGGTACGGTGGTAAAAAATACAAAAGATTAACGAATTCTTAATTCGATAAATAAATTATTTGATTTGATTCTTAATACTTTACGCTGTAAGAGCTTGAAGTATAAAGAATCTTTATTAAATATATATAAAATATATACCTTCTGATATCAGTTTGTTTCAATATTATTTCATGACGAGTTGAACGGTAAGATACATACACACGGCCTGTAAAGTCTGAGGAAGGGCTTGCCACAATCATCAGGCTTGTTAATGAATGAATGAAAGAATAATTTATTCAGTAGCACGGACACAAAGAAATTAAATATACATATTTTTACCATACAGAAATGAAAAAAAGGGGACTTAATAAAAGCATATACACAGATAGATAAGATACGTAGATAGAAAGGGACAACATCCGATACATAACTCTGATCCCAAATTAAGCAGCATAAGCACTTGTATTATGGAATCAGAAACAACAAATAAGTTTCGATAGCCGAGGTGTTGGGTGGTCGGAATTTCGAGTCGAGAGACCCGAGTTCGATCCCCAGGTGGCTGTACCAATGATTTTTTCAAAAACTTATGTACGAATTTCATGGTTGGCTTGGACATAAAGGCGGCGACGGGCTCACCACCTGTCACGTTGTCCCGAAATAATCTTCGGTGGAAGGTGGGTCAAAGGGATTTAATTGTCTAGACTTGCGAAGAAACAACAATGGTACTGCAAACACCCAGACCCGAGAAAGTGTAGATATCGATCTTCCACCGGAGATATTTTTGTGACAACGTGACAGGTGGTGCAGCCCGTCGCCGCATTTATGTCCAAGCCAACGATATCAATCGTAAATAGGTTTTGAATAAACATTGGTACGAGCCTGCCACCTGGGGATCGAAGTTCGGTCTCTCGATTCGAATTCCGATCACCCCCCCACTCGGCTATCTTGACTGTTTAAGTATTAGACCACTGGGATGCCATAAATCGATAGACGTTATAGTAGTGTCAATTGATGGCTTTAACTACTAACAAAGATAAGGTACACGTGTTCTTTCTTTGTTAGGCTGTCGTCGCAGTCTGGAAACTTCTTTAATTGATTTATATTTACAGGCGAAGCAGACGTCTAAAATATTCAAAGAGCTCTGAGAATTAGATTAATTGTTAAAAAGTCAATAATAATATTGAAGTTTTGCAATGTTAGCGATGTTTAAGAGTTCGCCAATTTAGTATTTTAAGCAATTATCCTCTCTGAGAGCATATTGACAGTTACGTGGGACACTTTTAAAATAATTTCAGGTAGAATGTTCGCGCATCCGTATTGTAATAATAATCTTTAATTATTTGAACCTGGTGGCTGACGTGTGGGATGGTATGACGTTTTAGTCGGCAGTTAGTCCTCTCTGCGATATATACCAGTAGACGTCTCTGCGAATTATTTAATCTCAATCAACCGTTCCAACGATCTCTAAACATACGAGCTTTCCTCATGGCAATCGAACTTGAGTCTCAATTCAAAAAATTGGTATAAGTCAGCTAATACATACATACATACACCCCTATGTATGTTTGTATATATGTAAAATGTATGTGATATTGCCCTTAGAAGCTTATAAACCTGTATTATGGAATCGGAAACAACGAAACCACAAACCTCCAGACCCGAGAAAAATTTAGCAAAAGTTTTTTTACATCGACCCGACCGGTAATCGAACCCGGGACCTCAGACCTGACGATAAAATGAAAACCGGTCTGTACGCCACTCGTCTACGGAGGTCATCAGTCAGAACACATGCAAGATTTTTCCAATATTAAATTTCGTTTAAATGTAATAGATAATAAAATGTATCGATACAAATAAATTATTCATTAACGTTCCGCTTCACGAGCACAACACGATTGTAACATATGGAATAATGATTTCAACCAATTAACTTAATCGTTGAAAATTTAATAAACCCGGCAATAACCCCGGGCGCTGCGCGTATTTGTAGTTAATTATTTTTCAATTTAATTACGGCGAGTCTGTTGGGATGCGTGTTTTATTTTAGAACGATATAAATAGCATTTTTGAATTTCGAAGCTAATGGAGAGGAATACAAATAACGTTATTAATAAAGTGATGTTTTGTAGATATTTTGAAGTGAAAACTTCTTAAGCACAATTGTGATTTGAAGCTTGATGAAACGTAACACCGACACTAAAAAGAAACAAAATAGATTAATCTATATCAAGAGAGATAATCGTTAGACGTGTAGTTACGAGGTAAGAGCTTGTTCTTTTCTTTCCAATTTTTTTTTTCATGGATATAGTAAGAGGCGAAGCATTCGAGGGAAAAGCATTAGAAATGCCATTAGCTACCGAAAGATGGCACGAGAAGATTAAAAGTACCAGAATTCAGCTGACCGGTACGGGGCAGTAGCGCCTTAAGTGCAAGGTATCTTCTAATACGATCCCCAGTCTGTTTGTCAAGTGAGAAAGAGATTTTCGAAAAGACCGCGTCGAGTGTTAAAATGTTATCGCTCTACAGGCAACGGAGATGTCTTTCTGTAGCTTTGATCTATATCGAGAGAGAACTTTTTGAGGAAGTCTAATACAAATTAGGATGAGGTTTGTCCACAAATGGCGTATACCGGTTTCCATGGTATCGCCAGCTCTGAGGTTTCAGGTTTGATTTCCGAATGTACATAGTCTCGAGGGTGTCTGTAGTACCTACGTTGTATCTTCATAACAAAAGTGTATTAAATAATTCTTATTAAATACTAGTAAAAAAGTCACGATAGCCGAGTGGTTGGGTGGTCAGAATTTCGACTCAAGAGACTCGAGTTCAATCCCTAGGTGTCAAGCTCCTATTAATGGCTTTTTAAAAACTTATTTACGAATTATATAGTTGGCTTGGACGTAAAGACGGCGACGGGCTCACTACCTGTCATGAAAATATCTCCGGTGGAAGGTGGGCCAAAAGGGACTTAATTGTCTAGACTAGACTTCTGTCTACCCCTGTACTGGGAATTGAAGATATTTTATTTTATAATAGGTTAAGGTCCATAGTGATAAATTCATATGAATTGGCTCGTAATCTCTTGTTACAAAATGTGTACTATTCAGCATGAGCTTCTTTTTTCTCGTAGCATCCCACCCTTTGTCCGGTGTTTGTAACTGTAACCCGAGACCTGTCATTCTGTCACTGGAGCAGTTGACAGCCGACGACAGCTAACATGGCGTCGACGTGCGAAAAGGAAGGAAACATAAAACGCAAAATTGTATTCGAATGAGGCGTGACGTTGGGGCGGATCGGATATCATGCATGAACAATGCTCTGGCGGGTGTCGACAGAGACACGCATTCTAAAATTTTAATATAATTGAGGCTGCGCTCGGATGTGATGAGCCGTGTAAGCTTAATTGTTCACGCTTTAAAAAAATATCTTCACGCAATTCCCAATACAGGGGTAGACAGTGGTTGGGTACCACTCGGCTATCGTGACCTTAACCTATTGATAGAAATATTTTAAACTTGCTCATGTTCGCGGATTGTCTCCAGATTACCGAAAGACCTTTTAGTTCTGCGAAGTAAATTGGATTGAAAAAATCCAGACCAATGTTTAGCAGACCGGGACGTGCTGGGGAATTGCGCTATTTGCAAGGGCACTACAGAGAGTTTGCCGTGTAGAATCAGAGAAGGAATATACCACCCCTTTCTTTCCGTTGTTGTCGTAAGAAGCGACTAAGAGATAATCCTTTAAAGTACAGTTGTTTACCGACATAACGCCCTATTAAAGTCCACTGCAGGACATAGGCCTCTACCAAAGGGAGGATTTGCCATAGTCGCCACGTTTGGCAAGCGGATTGGCGATCCCAGTATCAGACACTTCGCACCTTAGATACTGCCGCTCATCTTCGGTCTGATATTTTTAGAGATGGTTATCCCCCATCTATCGGTTGCCATAACGATGGTCAAGGCTGTTTCCCTTAGTCGCCTCTTACGACACCCACGGGAAGAAAGGGAGTGGTAATATTCTTACACCGTTACCACACGACTAGGAATGGCGGGCTAGCCATCTCGAAATATACCAAATCATAACTAAGGTAACTTCGTAGTTAGGAAACTTAGGAGCGTCTACTGCGAGTTGTTTATTAATACACTTGCCAAGATTCGAATTCCGACCTCTCTCTAAAATTTACATTAGCATTTTTTCTCTCTCATTTTTGTCTCTTTATGTCTAGAGTAGAGCCTGATCGCTTAGTTGATAGTGATGCTGGCTTCGAAGCTTCGGGTTCTGTGTACAAATCCTGCTAGGGTTAACATTTGTGTGATAAATATGCATGTTCGTATGTAGGTTTATATTATATAATTGTAAAGGAGTTCGGCCTGTACATTAAAGACATATGAGTGAAATTAAGTGCTAGGTAATATTTTTAATTGGTTACTAGGACGTATGACTGAGCTCGATAGTATGTTTTTTTAGAATTGTGTTGTATATATGTAAGAATTCTTCTTTTTTAGAATTCTTGAATATATGTAATCTATATAAACATATATCTATACAATATATTTGTTTCTTTATTGTTACACATTTTCAAATCACAACGATTCCAAAGAAGTTCCGTTTTACTTGAAACTTTTTAGTGTACTTTAGAATACATTTAAATCTGATATCACAGTGACGAATGTCAATTGCGTCACATGACTGGAGTATTACAATGCTGGCTCTAATAAAATCGGGATTAGAACCCCCACAACATATCCTATTGTCAACGAAATCCCATTGTGGACTCGAGAGCTAATTATGTGCGTGAATAGGCGCCTTTTGCACTAAGAGGTACGTATTTATAATTGCGTGGATGTTTGTTTCCAGTAACATTGCATTTGAAAATAATTTTTATTTAATTGGGTTTAAGATTGACATTTGTTGTTTTCGTGCAACAACAGCTTATCCACATTTGTATTTTAATATAATCGTAATGTTTACAATATAAATGCTATGTGTCCCGGTTTTTTTATTGTTGTTCTATGTTTTTTTGGCTTGTTTTGCTTGACAGGGTTGATTACCCATGTCATATGAGACATTGTATTTTATGTTGTTTTAATTATAAAACATTTAATTTTTCAAGTTGAATGACCTTCAAAAATCATGCGTGGATAGATAGAACAAGGGCCAATGTAACAGGTGGTGAGCCTGTCGCCGTTTATATGCCCAAGCCAACGATCTAAATCGTACATAAATATTTGAAACAAAAAAAAAACTAGGTATCGGACCCGGGTCACCCTATACAACTCATTCAACCACTCGGCGACAGGCTCCTTGTTGTGTCCACCTTGTCTTGTCTGCTTTACCCAAAATAATCTGCAGTGAAATGACAAAGGAAGAATACGGCATCGGTAGGCTATTTCTCCAGTCGAAGATAAAACCCTGTCGAACTTGAGTACTTTGAACCGCGCAAAAATTGGAACTGACTGTCAACAATCTATAGAAATATAATATTTGTTCATGTCATGTATTACTTCCGAAATATAAAGCATTCATACTTAAACGCAAAACGTTATATTCTTTCGAATAAAACAAAACTGTCCCACGTCGTTTACGAAATAAGAGCTAAAATTGTCTAGCAAATACTTTTTCAGCAGTTTGTCGCAGTCGAGTATGTCAAGTGTCACCATGGTAATAAGGGAATCAAATAACGTAAGCCCGCACTATAAGCCTGCTCAGGCGGATTAGGGTGTTTATAGAATAGGGTGCTCGCCAAACGCAAAAGTATTAGGATCCTCTTTGTTGACGCGCAAAAAATAGTTGGTACTCCCTTAACCGCCCAACGCTTTTAAGACATCTCCCCACTGTTTGCTATGAATAAAATAAATAAATATCTTCACGCAATTCCCAGTACAGGGGTAGACAGAGGTCTAGTCTAGTCAATTAAGCCCCTTCGACCCACCTTTTGCCGAAGATATTTTACATAAGCCACACCGAGACAACAAGATATTTTTAGACAGCCACCTGAGATCCTGCCAGCCTGCTGGATCTCCAGTCTTTTGCCTCGAAATTCCGGCCAATTAGCTATAATTAGCTTTGATACTGTCAGCTATGATTGATTTTTTGTCGTTTATATTTTAAGGACATTGTAACAATGAAATTGAAAATAGAAGATTTCATAGACAGGAAATAATTCTTTTAAATTTTAATTGCACTTGCTTTAGATAGTTATTCTAAAATTCTTCCTACTTCCGTCTTAAATAAGCTCCTAAATAAGGTTTAAAGAAGAGAGTTGACTCGTAGAGAGAGTCAAAAGATATTTAGATTTGCCTGTTAAAACCCTTATTCTATGGTGCATATTGCAACATAATAAATATACAGGAGGGAAACAGCGTCTGGCCCAGAGTGAAGTTGAAGAATCTTATGTTTTTGTATTTGTTAGTCTCCTAGCAAATCTGTCTTCTACAGCAAAATCAAAAATACCGATAGCAAATAAGCTACTTCTGTCTTCTCCCCTCTCTTTTCCAAAACTCCTTTAAAGTACCTGGTGATTTTCGAGATCGTTATCCTGATATATATTGGTAGCCGATTGAATATTTATCTTTTCTCTCAATCGTCCCTTATAACATCTACTGTAAGAATGGGGCCACCCTCCTCTCTATTATTCTGCACCTCTCTGTTACTATTTCAATGGTACAACACGTTTATAATATATATTTACTTCTAAAGGAAGGAAAAAAAGATAACACTCAATAAACGTTATCGTATATCATAGCATAGCAATCTGTGTAACACGTTATTTATCACGTTTATTTCTCAATGGGCACTGTTGCACTTTTTGGGCATCTGTCCGCATGTAGGGCCATTGTGTTTGTCCCTTTGTGCGTTACAATGACTATTATTCGGTTGTTTCTTATAAATTTTGGGGGATGAATTCGAGATCCGGATGTTTAGGGGCGTCGTACTTTGCGGTTACCTATGTTATATAAAGTACCTTGTTATTATAGTGCGGGGGTCGGTAATTGGAGATGATGGCAATGTTTTTTCAATTGTATTCGTTTTTATATTAGCAGTGGAATTAGCTTAGGTTTTGGCTTGACTAGGAATTGTCTGCGGCTGTCGTCTCACCTATATAAAGTTGTTTAGTCTCAATCTGGTAAGGTAAGATAATTGAAAATCTGTAATAAAAATTAATTACTATTAATTCTATTTTTTAATAAAAAAAAATGGATTGTCTCTCGAATTAAACCCGCGTACCGTGGTGGTTGTCTAACCGCCGAGCCACTGTGGCCCGCCTGCCTCAGTTAAAATTGTAAATCTTTATCGTACGCCATTTAACAAAATTCATCAAAAATAAAAGATTTTCTGTAGCTCTGATTTACCATCACCGCCGTCATCAGAACCTCCTATTCACTAAAAGTTATTTACATACTTCTCATTAAAGAGGACATATATGTCGTAATAAGAGAAGTTGCTGTAAATCATTATTTATTTACACTTTATTGCAAACCTCACAAAGAAGTTATACAAAGGGCGGACTTAATGCCATTAGGCATTCTCTGCCAGTCAACCCGAGGCGTGGAGAAATATTGTTAAGGTGCTTTAAACTGGGTTACAGAAAAAGAAAATCAATTTAGGACCTAACGAAAATAAAGATGCAATATAAAATACTAATACAAATAATAAATATAATATATATACATATACATACATACACACATATATACATATATATACATATAAATACATACACACATATATACATAAATATACATATACATACATACATATATAAAACTTAAAAAACATTATTATGACTGTAATGACCAATCACTAATTCTAACTGACAGTTAAAAGGTGTTCACGTACAAGTATTTTAAATATCGACTTATTGGTAACTTTTCTGATGTCTTCGGGCAAAGAATTCCAGAGCAGTGTAGCCTGAATGGTAAAGGAGTGACCAACAAAATTGGTAAAGTGTTGCGGGATACTCATCTTGTAATTAGATGAAGACCGCAGGCACCGATCATGAATTGAGCATTGAAACTGAAATTTATCCTTAAGATACGAAGGGTAAGTAGTATCATTTATGATTGAGAAAAGAACTAGCAGAATTCTAGAGTTTCGCCTTTGTTGAATAGTAAGCCATTTAAGGCGAGAACGGTATTGTGAAATATGGTCATACTTACGAAGGTTGAAAATATATCTTATACAATTATAAACAAGGCGCTCTAGCTTGTTTAGAAGATCTTTGTTCAAATCACAGTAGCACACATCTGCATAATCAATGATTGGTAAAATGAGCGTCTGGACAAGCATAAGCTTAGTTTCCCATGAAAGAAGATTTTTGAGGCGATAGAGCACTCGTAGCGTGGCGGTTACTTTACGGCTAACTTCAGTTATGTGTTTTCCCCAGTTCAAGGTGTTATCGATATATATTATGGAGCTATCTTGATTGTCTTCCATTCACAACATATAAATTTTGGTCTTATTATGTTATCATTAGAACTACATATATGTGCCAAGTTACAACAGAATCGACACAGATAAAAACTCTGTGGGTAAACACACAAACATTCCCTATTTTTCTACCCTTGGGTGGTGTTTATTTATTTAACATTTAAGATAAGAGCCGGGGCGGCATCAGAGGCAGCTGAATCGGGTAAATGGCGTAAATATGAGTCTTTGAAAGGAGACTATATATTTGTTCCATTTGCCGTAGAGACAATCGGTCCGTGGGGTCCCCGCGCGATGCAGTTTCTAAAGGAATTGTATCCGCGACTTGTCGTTGCCGCTGGTGACAAAAGGGCTGGTTTTTTTCTCGCTCAACGGTTAAGTCTAGCCATTCAACGTGGAAATGCAGCCAGCATTCTTGGTACCATGCCACGAGGAGTAGGGCTCTACGATTATAATAGTTTTTAGTTAATAAGTATTGTAAATATTAAGATAATTTTTCTGTAAATAAATATTTATGAATAATTTAATATTTTAATAATATAAAAAAAACTTATTTCAAAGAATACCAGATCCAACAATAAAAGAATCATGGAAATTTGACTACTCTGGAAAAAGTTATGCATGGTAATACTTAAAAAAAAACATGTTGACTAATAAACACATAACTGAATTGAGAACCACCTTAATTTGAAGTCGGTTAAAAATCATCAAACGCGCAGCTTGTCATACTTAAACCAACTTTGAAATAATCGCTTCAAAAAAATTACCTAAATTGATCTTTCTTACGTATTGAAGAATTTTTGTTTCATTGCAATACGACGGCAAAAATTGCTTTTAATTATAAAAATTATAACACATCAAACACAGTGTTCTGGGGCTTTGCTGAACACCGACTCCACCACGTAACTAGAATCGAGTTATAACAATTGACGCGAACGATTGTTGGCTGTAAATTAGAGACCCGGACTACGTTTAGAGACCCGCGACATGTTATTTGGGCCTCAGTTTAATTGCGCTTAATGTGTACCGTTTACAAATAATAACGTGCGGTGGGGTTGTTAGGAAAGGTACGATTATATGGTACAGATGGGCGTGGCCTGGGCATATCTAAGTTAATGTCGGGCTTGATCGACAGGCCTCACGGCTTGGTGATTTGGAAATAATTATGATACTTAAAGTTATTATTAGAATTTTTTTAACGAGTCCTTTCGTTATGCATAAAATTTGTTTTTATAAAATGGTTTTGAGTTGATAATCCTAAATATAATAAAGTTAGATAAATATTATACAGGTGTTTTGAAGACCTCCGTGGGCGAGTGGCGCCTAGACCGGTTTTTAAGGTGTCGCCAGCTCTGAGATCCCGAGTTCGATTTCCGTTCGGGTTAATGTAGAAAACACTTTTTCTAAGATTTTCTCCGGTCTGGGTGTTTGTGTTACCTTCGTGGTTTCTGATACCTTATAACAAGTGCTTAAGCTGCTTACTTTGGAAATTTTAAATCCCCTTCGAAAGCTTCTTAGTTTGCGAAATCTATCAGAACTTGTACAATGCTATGAAAACATCAAAACGACATCTATACATAATACAAGTATATTTGTGAATTTGAAGCAAGTGACATACTTGCCGTCCTTTATAAATAAAGTAAAAGATAAATAAAAAAATGTTGAGTCGAAAACGAGACAAATTTCGAGATACTAAGGCTACTGAAACTGGTGGAGAGCTTCCCTTTGACTCCACTACAATAAAACAAAAAAAAATACAGGCATCCATATACATTTTTTTGGTATATAATGATAATAATCATATATTTACAGTTATAAATACAGACTGAAATAGAAGTCGAGTATAAACATTTCAAATCCTCTCACAAATGTTTGCTCTTAGACTTATGGTAATTGGACGGTAATTAGAATTAAAAATATTTACAGCGCCAATAGTTTAAAGGTTTAGGTAGCGGACTGCAAACATAACATTTCCAGACATAAACATTGCTGTTTAGTTGGAGTAGTTAACAGGAACACTATTTATTGTGTATTTATAGCTAGTTTTATTGTTAAACAATATATTTACAAAGACGTTGCTGAAAAAACCAAAAATTTCATCAACTCATCCATAATTAAAGAATATTAACGTGACGTGCGATAGCGATTTAGTAAAAACCTTTCACTATATTATCTGTTAACTGACATTCGAAGGGGCCGTGCGATTTTCGGTCGAGCTCATTTAGCGCCCAAAGTTTTATTAAACCGTAACGATTGCGATGTACAGCATCAAAATTAATAGCCAATCAGAACGAATTGTCAGCGAGGAAAACGTTAGGGGCTATTTTTTGCAAGTCGAAAACGGTGCGCCTCCAGTGAACTCGATACGCGCGGACGATTTTATGCTAATTACGAGTGATCATTATACTGATCCGATTGTGTTGGGTTGTAGATTGCATCGATACTCCGCTTGATGAGTATCGATAAGGAAAATTACATGTCGCGGCCAGTATTTACTCTACAATAACTAGTCAATTGGTTCAGGCGTTAATTTTCAGAAATACAATATTATAGAGATGTTATTATACAATAACCCTGTAGAAATACGCATACAAAAATAAATGGCATATGTTGCCTAGTCCAAAGAGAAAAAGGAACACTCTTCTTTCTACAGATGCGTGCACAAGTTCTACAGGATGCGCTAAATATAGTGATGGGAGTACATTCTCAACATATGTCATTTATATGCTGAATGTTTTATTACATCTTTACAATAATTATATGTTCATTTGGTTTTCTGTTTGTGGTATGCAATAAATTTTATCATTTATTTATTCATTTGATGAATGTTCGGTTGTTCATTATTTTACATGAAGGGATATTATATAAGGGTGCTATTCACACAATTTTTCTTGTAATGTTCATATTCCCACCTTCATTAGTCTCATTCGAGGTGCCGTTGGAGGCAACTTAAGGAAACCACTTTAAAATTGACGAAGGCTACCGACTGATAACTTACTTGGAAAATATCAATTTGAAATTAAGAAGTCTAGTGACAGGCATCGGCGGCCTAAACAGGAGAAGCCTATTTCAAATTAAAGTATTATTTGAGGCTTTTAAGCGAGTTAATAAGATGATCATGGCTGATGAAGTAGATTACACAGGAAATAAATTAAAACACTTCCGAACAATATAAAATAATTTATGACTCCGTGAATTTTTGGCACGGAAAACTGGGAATGAGTTAAGAGAAATAATGAGCCAGCACTAGATTTTCCTTAAAGCAAACAATGCCATAAATAAAATTTTCTACTTACAAACACAATTCGCTATTGTCGCCATAAGTTTCCAGTACTTTTGGAAATTAAATTAGGTTATTTATGCAAGCTCGAATTTTAATTAAATGCATATTGAATACAGATATGGCGACGGGCTCACCACCTGTCACTTTGTCCTAAAAATATCTTCGGTGGAAGGTGACGTGCAGGACGACTGATAACTAGATAGAGTGACGACCTGCACGATGTTTTGGGAGGATGATGTATCCAGGTGATTTCGGATAATTACTATGACAATAGTCGGAGAAGGAAGGAGAAGCAGTGAACTGGGACAGGCGGAAATGACGATCATTACGCACACAGTCCTATGACTTACTTTAATCAACGTAATATAATTAAAGTCACGATAGAGAGGTTGGGTGGTCGAAATTACGAGTCAAGTGACCCGAGTTCGAACAGCAGGTGGCAGGCTCGTACCAATGGGTTTTTCAAAAACTTATGTACGAATTACATCGTTGGCTTCGACACAAAGATGGCGACGGGCTCTCCACCACTCACCACAACGTCACGTTGTCCCAGAAATATCTTCGGTGGAAGGTGAGTCAAAGGGACTTAATTGTCCTCTAGACTAGACCTCTTTCTACCTCTGTCTACCTATCTAAAGAAAAAATGTTTTAAAATTTCAACTGACGCGGGCGAGATTCGAATCCGCGACCTTTAGTGAAGAGTATTGTTACTAGAAGTGTAATGTTACTACCACAACATAAGGCTTACCTAACAAAGATTTACAGAACATTGCAAATTATCTCTTAAAAGCTATGTTAACTCAGTTAAAAGTATTATTTAAGTAGTTTTAGGATATTATTTATTGGCGATCTACTTAAAAGTGCGGGCATTCGATGTATACATGTGGTAACTTTTCACATACCGTGTAAAGAAAGATGAAATATAAATGAAGCCTCAAAGACTAGACTTGTACTAGGGCACTAGTGTTCCTCATAATTATCTACGCCGCAGAGGCATAGACTCTTAGTGAGTTAGAGAAGAAGAAGATTGACGCTCTTAAAATTTGGTGCAGGAGAGGAATGCTTTGAATATCGTGAACTCAACTTCGAACCACCGAGTCTATCCTGCAAGAGCTCGGCATCAAACAGTGTCTATCTGCCTTTGTTCAAAGCTGCATCAATAATTTCTTAGGCCATGTTCGACGAGGAGATATGATTGCAGATACAAACGCTACGCTTTGTGATAAAGGGAAATTTTGAAGACACTATAGCAGGGCATCCATGCGATGGACCGATCAAGTTAAGACCTCGTTTAACAGTATTACCCCACTATATGAATAAATAAATAAGAATTAATAATAAGTCACGATAGCCGAGTGGTTGGGTGGTCGGAATTTCGAGTCAATAGACCCGAGTTCGATCCCCAGTTGGTAGGCTCGTACCAATGGGTTTTTCAAAAACTTATGTACGAATATCGTTGGCTTGGACATAAAGACGGCGACGGGCTCACCACCTGTCACGTTGTCCCGAAAATATCTTCGGTGGAAGGTGGGTCGAAGGGACTTGATTGTCTAGACTCGACCTCTGTCTACCCCTGTATTGGGAATTGCGTGAAGATATTTTATTTTTATTTTTTTAAATAAGAAATATTTTCACGCAATTCCCAATACAGGGGTAGACTGAGGTCTAGTCTAGACAATTAAGTCCCTTCGACCAAACTTTCACCGAAGATATTTTCGGGACAACGTGACAGGTGGTGAACCCGTTGCCGTCTTTGTGTCCAAGCCAACGATATAATTCGTACATAAGTTTTTGAAAAACCCATTGGTACGAGCGTGCCACCTTGGGATCCAACTCGGATCACTTGACTCGAAATTCCGACTACACAACCACTCGGCTATCGTGACTTTATGAATGCTCTAAAAAAAGCAGTTCGCGACGGCTGGCGGCAAACGATTAAATGTGCCAGTAATCCTGAATCGACGACCACGGCCAATTTGTCAAGAGTGTAAAGAAGAAAGAAATATGAACAAAATAAAAAAAATTAAGCACGTTTCGTGACGTTTATTTATTTTTTAATATTTACACATTTTATTGTATACGGCAAATGCAAAAATTTTTATCTGAACAAATCACATTGTTCCAGCGTCCCACATTTTAATAAACGCGTATTCATCCCGTCCCGCGGGCGATAACTTACAAATTTAACGACAAAAGCCGACCCATTTAACGTGATATACCGAGCAGTCGACAGGTCTCATATACCGCGGCTTTACTTGACTTTATGGCCTCGCTATCGCTCTAAGATCGTGTTTTCTATGGATTTATTTATGATGTAATTTTCGGTTACCGGCCGAAGGAAGCTGATCGATTCTTAGTAGTATCTTTGAAATTTTGTTACTTATTTAGAAATCCTATAAAAAACTACTGCAATGCGGTGTCGAGATAGGAATTTCAGGCCCGATTTCGTCCCGTGGGTGTCGTAAGAGACGACTAAAGGAAACGTCTTGAAAACGGCTATGGTTACCAATAGATGGAGGAATAAATATTTCTAATACATGCTAACATCTAAAATAATGTATGAACAAACTGCAATTGTCAATCCACTTGCCGAGCATGATCCTTCTCATGGAAGAGGTATAAGCTCTTTTGCTAAATTTTAGAGGAGGCCAATATTCAGCAGTGGTTCAGCACTCTTGATAGGTTATAAAGAAGAAGATTTAAGTAAAAGGTGATATTAGAAACCAAATATTATTCTTGTTGTTTTTTTTTTATTTTTTAAAAAGAATACTATCAATACCAAATAACACTACTACTATCCCTGTTAACCACTCTAACTAAGCTGCATTGCTTGTGTCTGGAGTTGGTTCACGACAATAGTCGAATGGCGGGGCCCGACCCCGCGACGACATGTTTCGCAGTCCGCACGAAGAACTTATTTTTAAATTTAATGTTATCAGTCTAAATTAAGATAGCATTAGAATTTATTCTATAATGCAATGCCAAATAGTTCGCTATCTGACTCCATTAGTCTACATTCCTGTTTCAACCCGCTAAGCTGTTCGCCGCAATAACAAAAGTAATTAGAAGAGTGGAAGTGAATTATTCTCTCGTAAGGACGTCTTTTTGCTTGCTGCGCTCCTGGTGACTTGTGACCCATTTGTCACGTTAAATGGCCCGTGGCCCGGCCGAGATATTCGTTATTTATGGTTCACAAATCTCAGATACGGCCTCGCTACTGGATTTATATGTCTGCTTGTATTCCTTTTAGTTATGGATGTGATTTCGAAAATAGAACCATCGATTATCCCGCTAACAATGTTTGTTACCATTTTGTTGCACAGATAAAATACACATTGTTTTTTTTTTAAATAGCAAAATTGTCAATGCTTTAGAGATAAGGTTTTTTGTTTATTATGTCGTGACGTTGCATGATCTTTGTGTCTTAAATAAAGCTTACTTTGTTAAGCTTTGTTTATAGGCAGAATGTTTTGGTTCAAATATTGCCAGTAAACTCTTGTCATATGTTTTACAGAAATTACAATGATAAATTTTATCACCATTGTAGTGAAGTTCGTACATATATACCTAATTAAATTTTTACTGTCCTCTTTTCATCAGAGTGAATTTGGTTAATCAAACAGTTCTTCAAATATTAGCAACCTTATACAATGTAATATGAAACTGCCGTAAATTTACGGTGAAACTAGAAAAGCACAAAGAATTCCTCCTTTTATTGTCATAACGTGTGAAATACTTGAATTTTATAGGCGAAAATATTACTGACAATAAAACAACACATTCCGTGGTATTCAATTAACATTATATTTCTCAACAAAAACATATAGTTTGTATGACGTCTTTTTACATGAGTGCTTTTCCCGTAGTCTAAACATTAATATGATCTTTACTTAACCCTGTAGAGTAATCATAAATCTAACTTTAACATGACAAAAAAGAAAACTACTCCAAAATCACATTCTCAATAGTCAAAGTCCTCAAACATTTTACAGAGTTTGGGACAACGTGACTCAGATTTATCAAAATCCGAATTTACCATAATCGCCATGCTCTGGCAGTGCGCTACGATCGCAGTATGCACCGCGGGTCATCCGCCAACGGCGTTTTGTCCTTTGTTCGAGTGTTTTCCATTTATTTTGCCTTTCTTTTCCTTGTGAATATCACAAGGAGAAAAAGACAAAGACGGCTTCAGGCTCAGCACCTTCCGTGTTGTCCAAATATTTGCTCCGGTGAATTGCGGGTCGATAGAAGAGAATTGTTTAGACCTCTGTCTATCCCAGTTTTGGGACTATGTAATGGTCATTTGTTTATAAAAGAATAAAAACAACTAATGAAACATTTATTACGTAACAATAATAAACCGTTAGGATCATATATAATTGCTGTTATCTAATGATTTATCAACAAATTTATGTCGCGAGGTGTTTACGAGTATACACGCTTATCGACGCTTTTATTTATTGTGTTATTCACTCTAATTGAAGCTTTTATCGCTTTGTTTGATTTGTCGATGTAACGACAACTAAATAATTGCAATTCGAAGGGTCGTAGGTTATTTTAGAAAATTTAAAATTAATAAATTAATAAATATCTTCACGCAATTCCCAATACAGGGTAGACAGAGGTCTAGTCTAGACAGTTAAGTCCCTTAGATCCACCTTCCACCGAAGATATTTTCGGGACAACGTAACAGGTCGCCGCCTTTATGTTCAAGCCAACGATGTAGTTTGTGCATAAGTTTTTGAAAAACCCATTGGTACGATCCTGCCACCTGGGGATAGAACACGGGTCTCTTGACCCGAAATTCTAGAAAATTAATAAATGTAGCAAATATTAATGAAAATTCTATAATTATCATTAAAATTTGTTACATTTACGATACATTTTATATATATTTTACATTTACGTTATATGACATATTTGAAGCAGTCTCGATAGGAGAGTGGAATTCGAGGTAAGAGACACGAGTTCGATCCCCAGGATTTGTGTTTGATATGATACCCATCAGTTTATTAACGATATATATCGTCCTGTCACTTTTTCCCAAAATAAGCTTTGGTAAAATGCTAGTTTCAAACATTAAGTTAGTAATAGAAGAAAGTTTCTGTAGTAGCAGCTCTATCTTTAGTAGTAGCTCATGATGGAATGACGACCTGCACAATATTGCGTAGTAGTTGCCTAGGTAAGTCACGATAGCCGAGTAGTTGGGTGGTCGGAATTTCGAGTCAAGAGACCCGAGTTCGATCCCCAGGTGGCAAGCTCGTACCAATGGGTTTTTCAAAAACTTATGTACTAACTATATCGTTGGCTTGGACATGAAGACGGCGACGGGCTCACCATCTTACCCTGTCCTAAAAATATCTTCAATTAAAGGTGGGTCGAGGGACTTAGTTGTTTAGACCTCTGTCTACCCCTGTATTGGTAATTGCGTGAACATATTTATTTATTATTTAAAGATAACATGATAAATTTTCGTTATGTTATTTTTAAATTTTCCATGCCGAAGGTTGAAAATATCTGCAAGTGTATCTCTTGTTCCGAGAGGTCGGTTAAATCGGGGTTCACGTGTAACAAACTGCTTCTCAAATTAATGTTCTCAATTAATCAGTGTTTATTTACGCCGGGGCGCTTGATAATTCGTTCACCAGATGAAAAGTTAAGCTATTAAGGCGTATATTTCTCTGCCGCTTTTTTACGAGCTTTCTTAATCTTGTTACTATAGGGTTGTCTCGAGATCAGATTTAACTGAGAGAATAAAATTTGTATTTAAAATTCATAAATATTCGACAAATTGATAGCCCGATAGCTTACTCGGTAGTGGGTCACGTTGACTTCTAAGCATATTCATTACTTAAATTAATGAATATGCAAGTTTGAACTCCAGTCATGAATTTTTATATGTATATGTGAATATTCATTTAGTAGTTTGGATACTAAGACGGCGGAAGGCTCACTACCTGTTGTGGTGTCCCAAATAGGTCTCGGCGAAATCTGGGTGGACCTCTTCAATAGGTTTGCCATAATGGTAACTCTTGGCAACCGATTACAAGTCTCCATAAAGTGACTCGATCAGTATGTATAGTATTATTGACAGTATGGCAATGGAGTGACTTGGGAGCGCCCAAGCTATTTTAAAAAAAAATGCATCACATTGTTGTACAATGGTAAAAAAAATTATTGACTTAAAACAGAGGATACCTTCGGAGTTTCTTTCGCCTGTTTCTACTCCGTTAGAGGAATCTCATTACGAAATGGTGGAAGATTAAAAAATTACTATCGATTAAGGAATGTATACTCTGATTTCGATGATGATGATAAAAGTTTTGATTTGATTAACGATTACAAAAGCAGACACCTTGCGCCTTATCCGGATCTACTGAATAATGGTCGGGTACTTTCGAGGTTGGTAATCTTCTTGCGTTTTATCATCGAACTACATAAATGAAACAGCAGCGGATTTCTGTTAATGCTATTTTTTGTGCAATTTAAAGAGCACGTCTTAAATTCAATGATTTTTTATTAGCGTAGTAGTATAAAACATTCTTAAAATTTTTATTTTGCGACAGCCCTGATTCATGTTAAAGACAAATTGTTGCCTCTTAAGAATTAATTTTAAAGAATACACCCCTACCAGGTCGTTTTTCATTGTCATAACGCTTTTTTTCTCCTGACAAAATATCACTTTGTTCCTAATTAGGATCCGATGTTTTCACGCAACTGTTTCCACACTCCGTTTTATTAATTTGTTTTGAGTTATTGTTCTCGTGATGGATTCGCCTCTCGGGACTTTGTTTTAGTTTATGAATCTATTGGATGGACTGATAATTCTTCCGCCGGTCTTTTTGATGTTAAACAGTTTGGTTTATTAATATTTTTGTGTGTTATTTTTATTTGTTTTACATGCAACTTATTTTTATAGATTTTTAGTAAAACAATTTTTGCTTCACTTGTTTCCGTAGGGTTCTTCCAAATAACATCTTTCATACAATTGTAGGATTAAAAATAAATAAATATTTTTTCTAAAATAAAGCTCTGCTCTGCACACAAACTCCGATGATAGCTAATTATCTATAAAATTTTACTTCATGACTGATGCTGATTTCACTACTGAGGGGGCGACAATAAGCATAATAATTGATATTTATTTTTCTACGACAGTGATGTCGAGCGAGATACGTCTTACTTTTGTGATATCTAAAAGTCGTAATAATAAACACATACATACATACAGTTATAACATCACATACATTGCGGTGATCTCAAAGTCAGTAGCAGGTACGGTAAGGTAAAGGCAGGTACGGTAAAAGGTGACAGCGATGGTAACGCAAACACTCAGATTCGAGACAATGTAGAAAAAATAGTTTTTTCATTAACTTTGCCGAGAATCAAACTTGGGAACTCAGAGCTTGTCTATGAAAGTCGTCAAATAGCCCATTAGTAACCATTAAATATCAAAAAGTTTGTTCCAGTAGTCAGACACGACGACATTATTGTGTCTGTTCACTTACAATAACCGTAGTATATTCAGGTTTCCCTACATAATCGTCTTCGCTGCCTGATAACCATTACGACGAGATATCTCGGCAACTTGTCACAATTATACCGCTCACGGACCTTATCGGGACGCCCGTCGCCCGATTTATAGCTCCGAAGACACCTTGTCCTTCCATTTAACTGTTATAACGTTGTAAATTAAACTGTTATTGTTCCGGCAGTTAAAATTAACGATTATTATGAGGGGACATCGTGAGCGACTGATAAGTGAGATAACTTGGAGGAACTAAGCGAGTTTGTGCGCTGATATAATCGGCCAACTTGTGCAAAATGCTTTTAAATTTGTGGTCTTTTTAATATGTTTTTTTTTTTTTTGCAGTTTTTACCCGACATTTTACAGTGCAAACCAGTTTATACAGTATCATTTATTTGTCAGTGCACTTTATTTTTAAACGGCGTCACGAAGTGTTGTTAAACTTCAGTTCGTGACAGGAAGCTGTGTGTAGGGTTTTTTTCCTTAATTTTACATTGGAATTCTGAATTATAGACATTGGAGTCATGATGGCTGAGTGAACTCTAATACTGGCTGTATTTATGGATAATGTGGGATTTAGTCCATAGTGGACATCCATCCGTCCACAAATATATTTGTTTACAGTCGGTCTATGGGTTCCAGTTGATTCCCCTGTCATAAGGTGGGCTGTTAGATCGTTTATGACATAGTGCTATAAAAAACACCAATTATATATATCAATAAACAATCAATTCAAATTCTATGTTAGTAATTCTATAATTTGCGCGAAGAGGGGAGGGTCAATAGCAGTAAAAGAAGCGAAAAAGTATGGTTCGATCATCGGCAATAAGAGTATTTAGGGTAACTATTCGTATGCCGCATCCATTTTTAATATCTTCTGGGTGGAAGTGAAAAGAGATTTATGAAATGCTCACGAAGGATGATTTCAAAGAAAACGGCCCCGATAGAGGAAGAATTATGGCGTCAATATTCTTACACCGATACAGCGCTCACACTGTCGTGCTTATCGATGTTTTACACTGGTCTGTAGTGCTTTTTTTCAATCAGAGGTCTAGATAATTTTGACCTTTTGACCTTGGTGAAATGTGCACCGGAGTTTATATGGGCCAACGTGGTATGTGGTCAGTCTATCAGTGTCTTAGTTTCCAAGCCAACGATGCAAGGTACTTAAATACGCACATACGAGTATATGGGGGTAGACACACCTTAAAAAGAAAACATTTTTCGACAACGTGACTGGTGGTGCCCCTTCGTCCTCTTTATGTCCAAACCCATTGGTGCGAGCCTACCACCTGGGGATCGAACTCGGGTCTCTTGGCTCGAATTCCGATAACCCAACCACATGGCTATCGTGTACGGGCTTTTATAGACTGTTATGATTTTTTTAGAGGGTGTCGTAAGAGGAAAATCAGGAAGAAGGCATTGGAAATTGTAATGGCTATTATAATAGTGACATTTAAGGTAAATACATTCTTAATCAGTTCATCTAGGTGTTGGGTGGTAGCAAGGATCACCTAACCATTCGGCTATGGTGACATGAAAATAACATATTAAAATTATGTTATATTAAAATTGTGCATTATATTATATTAAAAGCAGCCTTTTCAAGAGGCTGTAGACTTTGAGATTTCTGGTACTGTAATCTTCAATCCACACCCATTCACATTGCTCAGCATCGCGTTTCAAATCCCACTTAAGAGAGCTCTATGTCCTGTCCTTTATATTGTGTATAGACATATAATCTTTACGGTACGGTACAGATAATTTCAACCAGTCGCGATCGAGTTAAAAATAAAACTGTCCTATATTAGCAAACAAATTATCCATCTCCGCGACCGCACGATACGTCAGTTTGACGTACGTCAAGCCGTCATTCCCGCTCCGTATTTATGACGTAGCGTCGCTGGCAGCCGCCGCCATTTGTAAAACTCAATTACGCGCCGTCTCCACTCGCCTCGCTCTCTAATAATGATAATTGATGACGAAATTTTCGAGCTTTTTGCGGAGAGATCCTTTCCCGTTGTATTTCTTATTTCTGACGCGTTCGCTTTAACTATTACGACACGTCAATTATTTAATATATATCGCCATGATAGTCGAAAGGTTGGGTGATCGGAATTTGAGTCAAGAGATCCGAGTTAGATTCCTGAGTGTCAGGCTCGTACCTATAGTTTTTTTTAGTCTTATGTACGATGCGTATATGCTTGGACATAAGACGGCGACAGGCTTACCACCAGTCACGTTGTCTAGAAAACTGTCTTCGATGAAAGATGGTTCGAAAGGACTCAATTGTATAGGCCAGCTACCTCGCATCCACGACGGCGGCCGTCTCCGGCCTACTTGATTTTGATTAGACATTTTTCGAGATGACGACCTTCCCGCTTTCTGTCAGAGGCTTTGTTATTTCTAAGGCTTTTAAAATACACGGGAATAAAGGTGTAGGGAAACGACGATGCAGGAACAATAATACTTGATAAATGTTGAACTTTTCAGATATGCTTCTCATACAGTCTTTAAAAAATATATAAAATACACCAAGTCACGATAGCTGAGTGGTTGGGTGGTCGGAATTTCGAGTCAAGAGACCCGAGTTTGATCCCCAGGTCGTAGCAATGAGTTTTTCAAAAACTTATGTACGAATTTAAAAGATATAAATAAATATAAATATTTTCACGCAATTCCCAATACAGGGGTAGACAGAGATCAAGTCTAGACAATTAAGTCCCTTTGAACCACCTTCCACCGAAGATATTTTCGGGACAACGTAGCAGGTGGTGAGCCCGTCGCCGTCTTTATGTCCAAGCCAACGATGAAATTCGTACATAACTTTTTGAAAAAACTCATTGGTACTGCCATCTGGGGGATTGAACTTGGGTCTCTCGACTCGAAATTCCGACCACCCAACAACTCGGCTATCGTTACTTCTTTCCGACCACCCAACAATTTATTTATTTATTTTATTTATTTATAAAATACACGATAACATAGTAAGTTAAGATAACAACGAAGGTACGTGTGCCATTTATCCACCGAGGTCGTAGTTGTCTTTATAATATAGAATCTAGATAAATTCAGACAAATGGAAACAAATCCGAGTGTCCCGCAATATTTCTTCATAACACAGGCCCTGTTTAATTTGTAAATCGCTTCACGACTGATTAAAAACTCCTTTGAAATATTTACGAGGCGTCGGGAAGAAAGTTGACGGAGATCGCATTTTTCTTATTTCTCCCCTCTTCGAGTCTTTTAAATTGAAAAAGTGAACAATATTCCTTTTTTAGTGCATTATTCATATCGGACTGGAAATATTTCGAGGAACAAAGTAAAAGTTTTCATCTTTAATAATAAATAGTATCTTGATTTTCTTAACGAGTTTTTGAATAGATTAAATGGAAGAAATTTATGACGACCCTATAGCCCAGTTGGTAGTAACCCTGCCTCCAAAGCTCCGAGGCTTCTCATCCACGTGGCAAAATATCGCGCGGCAATAATTTGTGTGATGAATATGAATGTATAAGCTCAAGCCACTGATGATAAATATGTATATTTATCAGTAGATACATGTGTACATACATATTGCACTAAAATAAAGAGAAAAAAAAGTAAAAAATGAAGATAACTTTAAAATATTAAAACACTTTTCCTCTTTAATAACAAAAAGTTCAGAATAACTTGTACGCTTTAAAATCAATAAAAAAATGGCATAATAAGTATTGTACCATTAGCTTGGACACTATAGCCACGATAAAGTCACGATAGCCGAGTGGTTGGGTGGTCGGAATTTCGAGTCAAGAGACCCGAGTTCGATACTCAAGGGGCCGTACCAATGGGTTTTTCTAAAAAGCTATGTACAAATTATATCGTTGGCTTGTACATAAAGACGGCGACAGGCTCTCCACCTTTCACGTTGTCCAGAAAAATATCTTCGGTGGAAGGTGGGTCGAAGGGACTTAAATGTCTAGACTAGACCTCTGTCTACCCCTGTATTGGGAATTGCGTGAAGATATTTATTTATTTTCATTTTAGCTTGGACACTAAGACGGCTCACCACCTGTCACGTTGTCCTAAATACGTTTCGATGGGCAGTAAGGACTTGGATGGGTTGAAAGGACATTGTCAAGACCTCTGAATACGTATGGGAAATTTCATGAAGATAAAAAAAGTGTATATGTTTATGATAGATACACCTGAGATTTAAGCGACGGCTTGTCCTGCAGCGTAAATGGTTTGCTGAAGTCGCAGTTGCCATGGTAGTTGTAGATGCTACTGATACCAGCTAATACCAGCGTCAAGTACAGGGAACTAAGCTGTTTCGGTTGGTGAGCATTGTAACCAGAGGTCTAGCCTCCATTTTGAGCGAATGAGTGAAGACCGAATGGTGAAGAAAATATATGGCGCGAAAGTTAATATTAAAAGGTCGAGGTAGGCCGAGACTAACTTTCGAAGGCCATGTGAGCAAATTGCTCGATGAGGGGAGGATCAAGAGTACTCGGATAACTAGACGTGCATGTATGAAGAAGATGACGTATCTGAAAGAAGCGAAAGAGGTATCTAAGGATCGTGATACTTGGCGATCTGTTCTCTCTGGCCTCCCTGTCAGGGACTGTGTGTGAAGATAAAATAAATAATGAAATATTTACTTAAGTATATAAATTAATACGCGTAGTGTTGGCAGTGGTATGTAACACTTAACCATTCCATTACTTATCATATCTTCATCTCAATCGAAATTATGTTAGCAATGGAGAAAATATTAGTGTAAGAAATATTAATATTTTACTGTCACTGTTAATGAGTACCCATAAGCCATAAATACAACATTCTACTTTTGACATATCGCCGTTTCTCTCTTAGGCCAATTAATTTACATATAGTGGATATGCATCATATATTATATATACTTATTGTGTGGATTTTTACTTCATTTATTTAAAAATAGTCACGACAGCCGAGTGTTTGGGTGATCGGAAGAGACCAGAGCTCGTTCCCGAGTCTAGGTAGGCCAATGTTACTTAATGTACCAACGTTAAGACGGCGACAGTTCACCACCTAAAAAAATTTCTTCGGTGAAAGTAAATACAATTAAAGTAAATCATTGATGACTCCGTAGCTAAGTTGGTAGTGCCCCGGGTTTTGAAGCTATGGTTTGCAGTTGCGAATCCCACAATATGAATGTTTTAACTAAAGTTATGGATTTTTATATGCATATATTTGTCTATGTAAATATTTACGTATGTAAGTATACTGTACCCTTGCGCGGATACTAAGACAAATGGCTTGAAATAAGCATTTACAAAGACTAGATGTTGCACTCAGCAGTTACAACCAAATATTTTAATTATTTAATTTATACGGACAACGTTTCATAATATACCAAATTTAGACAGTGTCACTATTGTTTGTTATTAATGAACACAACTTCCCAGTCTTAGTATATAAATTAATACGCGTAGTGTTGGCAGTGGTATGTAACACTTAACCATTCCATTACTTATCATATCTTCATCTCAATCGAAATTATGTTAGCAATGGAGAAAATATTAGTGTAAGAAATATTAATATTTTACTGTCACTGTTAATGAGTGCCCATAAGCCATAAATACAACATTCTACTTTTGACATATCGCCGTTACTCTGTTAGGCCAATTAATTTACATATAGTGGATATGCATCATATATTATATATACTTATTGTGTGGATTTTTACTTCATTTATTTAAAATAATCATAAAATAATCATACAAATCTCTATCTATGTACAATATCTTTATTCATTATATTTACTGCCCGAAGAGGTCAGGATACCTCGACGTGCATGTATGAAAAAAATTAAGAATATAAAACAAGCGAAAGAGGTATGTAAAGATGTGACACTTGGCGATCTGTTCTTTCTGGCCTCCCTGTCAGGGACTGTGTGTGAAGATAAAATAAATAATGAAATATTTACTTAAGTATATAAATTAATACGCGTAGTGTTGGCAGTGGTATGTAACACTTAACCATTCCATTACTTATCATATCTTCATCTCAATCGAAATTATGTTAGCAATGGAGAAAATATTAGTGTAAGAAATATTAATATTTTACTGTCACTGTTAATGAGTACCCTTAAGCCATAAATACAACATTCTACTTTTGACATATCGCCGTTTCTCTCTTAGGCCAATTAATTTACATATAGTGGATATGCATCATATATTATATATACTTATTGTGTGGATTTTTACTTCATTTATTTAAAAATAGTCACGACAGCCGAGTGTTTGGGTGATCGGAAGAGACCAGAGCTCGTTCCCGAGTCTAGGTAGGCCAATGTTACTTAATGTACCAACGTTAAGACGGCGACAGTTCACCACCTAAAAAAAATTTCTTCGGTGAAAGTAAATACAATTAAAGTAAATCATTGATGACTCCGTAGCTAAGTTGGTAGTGCCCCGGGTTTTGAAGCTATGGTTTGCAGTTGCGAATCCCACAATATGAATGTTTTAACTAAAGTTATGGATTTTTATATGCATATATTTGTCTATGTAAATATTTACGTATGTAAGTATACTGTACCCTTGCGCGGATACTAAGACAAATGGCTTGAAATAAGCATTTACAAAGACTAGATGTTGCACTCAGCAGTTACAACCAAATATTTTAATTATTTAATTTATACGGACAACGTTTCATAATATACCAAATTTAGACAGTGTCACTATTGTTTGTTATTAATGAACACAACTTCCCAGTCTTAGTATATAAATGAGTAAAATGAAAACAAAGAAATACATTCTTCGTTATTTTGTTCAGCAGAGAGTTAAATAGGTTAAAGATTAAAATACTTATGGATGCTCAAAACGAAAACAAATTACAAAATCCATTCTGCGCTGCATTTTCGAACGGTGTAGATCTACGTTTTTGTCAGTCCCTTGCCCTTACTGGCAGCTCTCAAAATACTTGTGATGTGATTCATGGTGTTGTGTTCACGAAACTGCAGTGTAATCGATGTGATGGTGATGTTTCTTACATTGGCAATTTACAGAACAAACTGCGTGTTGCGTTAATTGTAAGTTTTATTGCAAGTGAATTAGGCTGATTTCAATGCTGATGCAAAAAAATTTGAATAGGAATAACAATGGGCTCGACCGGGTTAACTTAGAGTAACTAACTAGTCTTTGTAGTATAAAGTGCATAGAATAGAAAAATTTAAATATACATTGAAAGTTTAACAAACACCTCAAATGTCTTTGGAGGTCAAGCGTGCTCGTCGCAACCCCTGCCAGCCCTTTTCAGGGCTGCAATTCTATACAGCTGCACCCATGCCAACATGCGACGCTCATCAGTTCGACCTCGTTAGTGTCAAATGCTGCGCGCAAAGCGGCGATGGGAACCACCACCCTTCACGCACAGCCCGACACGGCGGTAGCTAGAGGACGGAGTGCAGAGTTGCCACGTGGAATGTTAGAGGAGGTATGAAAGATAAGACGAATGAGCTGATCGAAATAATGAAAGAAAGATAATTAGCTGTCGAGTGTTTGTCGAAGACCAAACGGAAGGGCAGGGGTACCGAAGAGCTTCCGGGTGGGGCGTTGGCTCTATGGTCGGGAGTGCCAGAGAGCGAGAGTGCTTACCAGGGTGTGGGGGTGCTGTTGTCGTCTCGTTTGGTCGATGCTATGACTGAATATGAGATTGTGGACTCAAGACTTCTCTGGGTTCGCCTTAAATTGGCATTGACGAAGTTATTCCTTCTGGCTGTATGTGCGCTGGTCTGTATGTATCTAGATGCGGTGGCTTTCGTTGTCCAGGGATGAGTTGGAGGAGTTTTAGGAGACTGTTAGAGAAGTTCTAGAAAGAGAAAACGAAAGAATTGTTTTACGTGATGATTTGAATGGATGAGTAGGTACCGTTCGACCAGGATATGAGTCGGTGCTTGGAAAGTTTGGTGATAAAAGGGATAACGATGCTGGCAAGCCTATACTGGCTGTATGCAAGGAAAAGGGTCTTCTAGTGACCAACACTGTGTTTATCTACAAGAAGTATATGTATACTAGAGAAAGTAAGAGTGAGAGTAGTATGATCGATTTATTCCTAGTGTATGACCGACTGCTCAAACAGGTGATGCATACGCAAATGCTGCTGCGCAATTAGTGCTGGTAGGACGGTGATGTCCCGGATGATTGGCGATCCGCGGTCATTGTTCCTTTATACAAAGGTAAAGGTTCACATTATGACTGGGTGTGCTATCGGGCGATCAGCTTGACTAGATCAAGTAAAGTTTACTCGAAAGTTTTGACGCGTAGGATGCAAAAGGAATCAGAAAGATTTTTGTGAGAGGCACATTGCGGATTTAGACCTGGAAGAGGATTTTTCTTTTTCTATGGAAAAGGAAGGCAAACGTGCAGGTGACTCACGTGATGGTAAGTGATTACCGCCGCCCATGAACATCCGCAATACCAGAGGCAGATGCGTTGCCGACCTTAGAGTGCTCCCCCCCCCCCGAATTTGGGGAGAGGGGTGTGTGGGCTTCCGGTTACCTGCACTTATCAGACGAAGCGCAGAAGTTTTACTTACCCGGTCGAGCCGGCCCATTCATGCAACAACAAAAGCTGATGCGTGGCTCTACCACTGTAAAAAAGGATGGATCAAGTGTTTTCACTGCGCATGATCACGGATAAGCTTCTGGCTGGAAACCAGAAGATTTCCTGTACTTTTGTGGATTTTGAGAAGGCTGGGTATGCCAGATGAAGCATAATAGCAAGTTGAATGCAATGTAGAAGCGGTCTCATCGTAAAATGTGCAGCTTTACATTAGCCGACCGAAAAGTGACCGTCCTTCGATGGTTTGAGCACGTTAAGCGAATGAGTGAAGACCGAATAGTGAAGAAAATATACAGCGTGAAAGCTGATGTGAAGGTGTCGAGGTCGGGCGTGTCTAACTTTCGAAGACCACGTGAGCAAACTACCCGAAGAGGGGAGGGTCAAGAGTACTCGGATACGTAGACATGCATGTATGAAGGAAATTATGAATCTGAAAGAAGCGAAAGAGGTATGTAAGGATCGTGATACATGGCGATCTGTTCTCTCTGGCTACCCCGTCAAGCCCAGTCCCGTGCTTGAAGATAAATAAAAAATGCTGAAAAAAAATAAATGCCTTTGTTACTTCTAAAGCAGTATTTTCTTTTTGTTTCAGATGCAATTGTTTGGATTACTGAACAAAATCAAATAGAAGAAATGAAAAATATCTTTTCAGTCCTCATAGGCCTTCAAGATTTGAATAAAAAGAATAAAGACACTACTAAACGTGATACAGGAGACTATGTTACTAACGCTATTGGCCAATTTGGATTATGGCAAGCTGCGGCATGTTTCGCCGCCTCCATTACAAGATTTATTGTTATATGGAATGTGTCATCTATACTTTTCTTGGCTCCCGAAACCGATTTCGTGTGCGTAGAATTTAAAAACACATCGATAACGGATGTTAAAAATTCCACTTGTTATGATGATTGTAGCAAATATAAATATTATCACCAAGGACTCAATAATACCTTAATTACTGAGTACGGTATGATTTGCGATAAACAATGGTTAGCCAGCTTTTCGCAGTCTGTTATGATGTTTGGCATACTCATAGGAACAGCGTTATTTGGATGGATTTCAGACAGGTAATAATTTATGTTTAGGAACATTTATTACTCTTAATTTTTTTACATTATTTTCCTCATTACATCTTGATGAAATGTAGTTTCTAGAATACCAATAACAATGTACACATGTGTTTTCGTTTGTTATTCTACAAGCCGCATTATTTACCGACCATATTGGTGGTTAAATATTTTTTGACAGTTAATAAAATTGAGTGCTGGAGATACTAACCAGAACTAAAGTTGTTATCCCAATCTTCTTTGTCTAATTAAGTATACTTCGGAACGGAAGCTGCGAATTAAAAACTATGAATTGTTTTTTTAATGATCTAAATAATACTTCACAAATTTCAATTGTTTCAGATTTGGGCGACGTATCAGTCTCATTATTTCCGTACTATTGAACGTTATATTTATGTTAGCGACGCCATTTTCAATAAAGTACTGGATCTTTAGTTGCTTTAGATTCCTGACAGGAATCGCAACCGGTGGAGTACTAGCTATATGTGTTGTGTATGTTATGGAGATGGTCGGAAAAGATTACAGGGAAGCTGCAAGTTGTGGTTTAGTACAACCTGATGGTTTATCTCAAGCGTCTTTAGCAATTTTTGCATATTATTCTCCGTCTTGGAACATTTATATTTTAGGATACAGTGTTGCTTCACTTTTTATTTTTATATTAATTTTATTTATTCCCGAGTCTCCAAGATGGTTGATATCCCGGGGCAGAACCGATGAGGCCATAGAAGTAATAACAAAGGCTGCTAAATGGTAAATATAAAATACTCAAAATTCTTATTTGCTTAATGGGCTATGAAAGACAAGACTAATATCCTGGGACAGCCATGTTATATTCGTGAGAACCTATAACTGAGTTAAAATAAATATCTTCACGCAATTCCCAATACACGGGTCAGACAGAGGTCTAGTCTATACAATTAAGTGCCTTCGACCCACTTATACCGTATACCACTTATACCGAAAATATTTTCGGGACAACATGACAAGTCGTTTTTGCAAACCGAAGGTACGATTTCTATCGTCGGCTTGGACTTCAAGACGGCGACAGACTCGCCACCTATTATCACGTTGTCCCAAAATAATTCCTTGATGAAAAGCGGGTCGAAAACACTTATTTTTTTTACTGTACCATGTACAGTTATTTACCATGTACGCAGAAAACGCTCTCATTTTACAATTAGTCTCTTACACCACCAATGGGATGAAAGGTCGTTCCTATACCGACACCAAACGTCGCTCAAAGATCTAACAAACAATAAAGTTGTATTATTGACAAAAATTAAATACGTTTTTTCAAAAAAAATAAATATTAGGACAGGATAAGGAAGGGATAAAATTTTTATTCCTAATTGAATATTTTTAATAACTGAATTTGTATTCCAGGAATAAAATCAATACGACGCAAATTGAAATCAAAAAAAGTGTAGATGAATTAAAGTTGCATGAAAAAGAAACAATTAACACTACTTACTTAGATTTGTTTAAAACCAAAGAATTAGCAGTGAATACTATATGTGTGTTTGTAGTATGGACTATTAGTGGAACATGCTTCTATGGTATAAATCAATACATGACATTCGTTGGATCTAATTTATATATTGCCGTAGTAATATTAGGTTTAATCCAGGTAAATCATAAATTTTATATTTTATTGAATTTTATAATTTTCTTAAACGTAAAATTTTTATAATGTTTTTCTTATAAATGTGGATAAGATACTACAATCACCCAGATCCATGATAATATAGAAAACGTGATTTTTTTACATTGATTCGTACGGGATTCGAACCCGGGACTTCAAGACTAACGAATGCTAGAAAACCGGTGTACACGCCGCTCGAGTACGGAAATTTTTAAATGGAAGAAAAGTACCACGTTCTTTGAATGTTATCGGTACATACACCGGTAAAATAACAATTTATTTCACTTTTTAGATGCCGGTGGGATTAATTGCGTGGATCATAAATAAATACTTTGGACGGAAGAAATCAACAATAGGAATACTTATTGTTACAGGAGTTACAATGATTTTACTGATTTTTACTGCTGATTATTACTGGGCTACTACAATTTTAGGAATTATTGGGTTTGGCGCAACAAGCTCAATATTTGGTGTAATTTATGTCTACGCGTCAGAATTGTTCCCAACATCGTTAAGAAATATGGCTTTTGGTTTAACATCTACTGGCGCTAAAATGGGTGCTATGACTGCTCCATTCATTGCTAATTTAAGACCACAATGGGTACCTTCTTTAGTTTTTGCTAGTATTTTATTCATAGCATCAGCTTGTTGTTGGCCTCTACCAGAAACTAAAGGACAAAATTTAAAAGATACGATTGAATAGATTTAATTAAGCAAAGATATATTGAATTGATCTCTCTTTGGGGCAAATCTACTAAATTGATGTTGAAAATATACAAAGTAGACTGCAGATGTACGAGGACGGCATGATTTATATTACTGCAAAATACCAAACATTAATCATAGAACATTACCTGCTTGCTAATATATTGCTATTGCCTCATTAACCATTGATGAATTGCCGGAAAGTTTTTTCCCATTGTTTAGATTTAGACAAAGGTCAATGCATATCGAGAAAAAAAAAGAATTGGCTAATCAATATAGGAATAAAAATAGCATAACTAATGTTTAATAATAAAAAAAGTTTTAGCTTAATAGTTACAAATTAGAAAGTCATGTGGATATAAATAACGTGTTGGCGTATTGAATTATTGCAAGATTAATGTACGCATCGTGTTATATTTATCAGAGAAATTATTAGTTTCGATAAAGTACTGGACGTACTCAATTGATGTGACAGCAGATTTATTAAGGTTAATATTTTATTTTATTTTTGCATGCGGGTAATTTGTAAAATTGACTATATTTTACATTGGAATTCCTTTATTAACATATGTTGCTAAATTACGGTACAAGTACAGAGAAAATGTATAATTTCCCATCAGCATATGTTCATTCGCTGTATATTTTAATATATTTTTTTACGTAATTGTTTCTCAATACCAAAATAACTTTTTCTACTTTTTACTTTTTTTATGACATTCTTATGACATCACGAAAAAATAGTAGTCGCATATGCAATAATTAAATAAAAAATATAAAAAAAATATTACTGTCGACATAACAAAAAGTTAGAAATTTTTTTATAATAGTAACCGAAAATATCTGTAAAATACTAATAATATCATATATTTTCTAATAAACGAACATTTGTAAGCACGTAGTATAAACTGACTAAAGTAAACAAAATAAGTGATTTTAATTTTGTGAAGTTAAAATAAAAAGTTTAGCATAAATGGACGTTCAGAGGGTTTAAACACACGATGAAATAGAGATACCTTTACAGAGAGAACAATAAACCCAATCCCTCACACATCCCTTTTCTTCTCATCATCCTCCTGTCGTCTGTCCCCTCGAATGCTTCCATGTGTTTACAGCACAAGGTGTGGCGCATGAGCACCGGTATAGTAATTACTTATTAAAAATACAAAAAAACAACTAATTAAAAAAATCAAATAAATAAATGTCTTCACGCAATTCCCAATACAGGGGTAGACAGAGGTCTAGTCTGGACAATTAAGTCCTTTTGACCCACCATGCACCGAAGATATTTTCGGGACAATGTGACAGGTGGTGAGTCCGTCGCCGTCTTTATGTCCAAGCCAACGATATAATTCGCACATAAGTTTTTAAAAACCCAGTCTCTTGGCTCGAAATTCCACTCGGCTATCGTGACTTATAATATATTAAAAAATCAATTTTACAAATAAGTAAACAGTTGCAATCTGTATAAAATGAAAAGGGGCGATGTGCTACTGTTTTGTTACATTTTAAAAGTACTAAATGTTACGTGTTATAAAATCAAATCACAATGTGAAATTTTATTTTTATAAAATTTTCTAGTTATGTATTTCGGAGATTATATTTATATCAAACTAGATCCTGCTTTCTTCCGTGTATTATATCGAATTTCCGCCGGACCCTTTATTTATAAGCAGCAGATCCTCAATACTACTCAAAATCCGCTAAGCAAAGTCATGTCTGATCTCTTCCACGAGCATGGTCCGTTTTTCCGGGATGAGAATCATCGTTTTATTAATTCTGGTTATAAAATGTTTGTGTGCCAAATATTGTTTAAAAACCTTTTATCTATTTTGGCGCGATTAAATGTCAAAACCTATAGAAGAGAAAAACCTGTATAAGTTCATCATTTCGCATATACATTTTTGTTATTTAAAAATTCCTTGTTTTTGTGTGCTTATAACGATGATTGTGAAAATTTAGATTTAGATTTTTGGATTGTGAAAGGATGATTGTGAAAGTGCTTATAAGCATTCGTTTAAAATCAAATCAAAGAATTTTCACAAATGTTTAAAATCATAGCAACGATAGCCGAGCCGAGAGGTTGGGTGGTCGGAATTTCGAGTCAAGAGACCTGAGTTCGATCCCCAGGTGGCAGGCCCGTATCAATGGGTTTTTCAAAAAACATGTGTTTTCTTCGGTGGAAAGTGGGTCGAAGAGACTTAATTGTCTAGACTAGACCTTTGTCTACCCATGAATTGCGTTTAAAATCATTACAATTTTTCACATGAAAAAACTTGCAATGTTTTTTCATTATATCTAGTCAACCTTCAAGAAAGATCGTTTACGTTATTCCTATGGTTTTATACAGCGAGGATATTTACGTTGTATAAGCGTTATTTGAATTTAACCATTTTCAATGACGCACTCATTGGTTCTGTCACGGCGGTAGCAGATCAAACGTACCGTGGCCCGTCGCCGGCTGCGATCAATTTGAGATGACACTCAAATGAGGCGCAACGTTCAGATCAATGAGATAAATCTGTCGGCGCGTTCTTTCAGCAGAATTCGTACTGGTGATGAATAATGCATGTAGTCTTTAATTTATTGTTAGTTCTGTTTATGTTACGTAGCTATTAGGCATCAAAAGACAATAGACGGTTTATTCTTTTACGGTTGACTAATGTTTTAATTTTTTTTAAGTTAGTAGTATCAGATAATTGTTCTGATCTCAAAGTAAGTCGTTAAAGCACTTGTTTTATGGAATCGGAAAAAAGCGGAGGTATCACAAACAACCAGACCCGAGATAAAGTAAAGTGGTTTTCTATATGGACCTGCCCACTAGTCTAACGCGAGACCTCAGAGCTGGTACCATGAAACCATGGTACTTATCTTTATACATGTACCTATTTATATATATCTATTTATATCGATACTATATCCTTAATAAGGCGTATCTACTTATATCCTTGTTGTTGCTTACATTTAAGAGCTTCATTGTTTCTGCTTTTGGACTTTGATAAAATACAATTTATTTCATCAACTGCGAACGACAAGTGAGTCTTCGGATGCCGTCGAATATTGCTAGCTTTTGGTAAGTTATCTGTGATTATCATTAAGTGTCTCGATAACCGAGTGGTACGATCGGAATTCGAGTCAAGTCACTCGAGTTCGATCCCCATGAAGTACCAATGAGTTTCTTAACATATTTTTACAATTTATATTGTCGACTTGGACACAAGACGGCGACAGACTCACCACCAGTCACTTTGTTCCAAAAATGCGTAGGCGAAAGGTAAGTCGAAAGGACTAAATCGTTTACCCCAGTTCTCGAAAAAGCGTGACATGTAATAAAATATTTGTCAGTAACGATCGAGATTTAAAAACTACTTATTAGTAAACAGGAAATGCACCCATTTTAGTAAATAGAATTTATGGAACAGGCCTAGAATATGAATGTCAACGTGGCGCCTGGTAGTTCTTTGTTCATCCGCCGGTCGATTCCTATTAGTGACACGTCCAGCTAGACAATGCGCTCCCAAAGCACAACAGACTTACAGATTTGTATCTATTCCGGCGGCTTGTGTGGCCGCGGTATCTGGATATGGTGTAGAGTGCGACGACAAATTATTCAATTAGTAAACTGTACATACATGCATACATACTTCTAAACGTATATGCAGAAGATAGGTCTCTCCCATAAATAATATACATATATACATGGGTAGGGACTATATTACTTACATTGCTTGATCCTAAAGTAAGCAACGAAGGCACCACAAACATCCAGAACCGAGAAAATGTAGAAAAAGTGGTTTTTATACACTGACTTGTCCAGGAATCGAACCCAACCTCAGAGATAGCGACAATATTAGATAACTAGCACCTTAGACGCTGTTTTCTGTCATGGGCCTGCTGAACTTTGGTCTAGTATATTCGAGATGGTTATTCCGCCATCGGTTGCCAAGTGCCCACCGACAGGTAGTCCTCGGTCGCCTCTTACGACACCTTCGGGACAAAGGCGATGGTATTTTCTTACGCTGTAACCATACAGTAAAGTAATCTAGACACTACAGTAATTAAAGTACAGAACAGTACTGATTTCTGGTGTTCCACAAGGTGTTTACTGTCTCCTATCATGTTTCTTCTCTATAAACTATAAGCTCTTGTCAGTTTCAGAATAAAAACTGTTCAATCAATGATTTAAGTTTTGATTCTATGCTTGTGATGAGGTAGATAGACTTACTTAGAGCTTAGAGGCTGAGTAGGTCTTTTTGCCCATTGAACCACGACTCATATGACATTGATAAAAAACTGAATTTTTTTTGTGTCATTTTTATGTTTATTTATAAGTTACTTTAGTTTCGTCTTTAAGTTTGTTAATTTTTTTATCATTATTAATTTGCTCTTCAATTCACTAATTTCGTGGTGTATTATGTGCAATATGCAATAAATGTTTCTTTCTTTCTTTCTTATTTAGAGCTGACTCAATCAGCATCAGAAAATTTCGGCATGCATATGTCAAAGTATCGGGTTTACTCTATAGAGTTTAGAAATCCTAAAGGTTAGGGCATATGCTATGACGTATAGATACGTGTTTTGGATCGATCCTACTAAGTTTCAATGAAATGATTAATATAAATATAAATTTATACTACAGAAATGATCATGTTATAAAACCTCTGATCTCCATATTTGAGTAGTAATAAAATATGTTGTTTCGAGGATATACAAATTATATCACTGTGGCAGTACTACTGTACTTGAGGATTCTTGTCGGCCACAAAACAATTTTAAAAATAAAAAAGGGCTTTTGTTCAATATAAACACGTTTAGTTTTTTTTTTAGTAAACTACCATATGTGCTGGTAAAGATAAAATAAAAAAAATAATGAGTAATAATTATTTTATTGTACCACACAAACAGAAATATAGAGGACACGAAAAACAAAGATATTAGAGGCAGCACATATAATTTGACGGCTTCGTTGACACGTACTGAAATTTGTTTCGATAATTACTTTTAAAAACAACAGTAATTATAAGCTTATTTATTACATTTAATTTTAGGGAGCAAGGGAGAAACATATAATAAATACATTCAAAGATAGCGACAATATCATATACGTTGCTTTGGTTCTAAAGTTAGTAAGTTAGTAAGTAAAGCTAAAGCTAAAAATTATTGAATCAGAAACAAAGAAGGTACCAAAAATACCCACACTTGAAACAATTTGACTTGAACCGTCCGGGACTCGAACCCGGGACCTAAAAATTGTCAACATCTTGAAAATCGGTGTGTAGGCCACTCATCCATGGAGGTCACGGAGGTCGATATATATACCTCTATAATTGATGTGTTACTTTGAAATAAGAAAGAAGACTGAAATAAAAGGACGTTTACGCGTTAACCTGCGTAAAGTTTCATGAGATGATTTGGTGAAAAATTGGTCGAAATGACTTCATTGTCTAGACTTTTGCCTACCTTAGTATTGGGAAAATGCGTGAAAATGAAGATAAGATGGTTGTTATTTAAACTCATTTACTAACTACGAAACTAAGTATGTACGTATCAAACAACGACATTCACTTTCGTGTATGCGAGGAAAAAAAAATATAAAAAAAAAATATATTTAAAATTCAGGGTGGCAACTCTTAGTCGGTGGTCTGCGCGATTGTTATTCAGGTCGTCACGAGGATAGTTGTCGGTTCGCAATCCATTTGGACGTGCGCGATTAAACAAATATTGTTTGTTAATGAGACGGACGGCATTGATGAATATTTGATAGGCGAAAAGGAATTTAGATGTATCTACAAGGACGTTACATAAAATATAGATCAGAGCAATCTATTAATAGTCTTAACATGTTAAAAAAGTACTTCAACTAAATTTTTTTCAAATGTCTTGTTTTGTTTTCCTGCGTTAGTTTCTGAATTGATTGGTTTGATTACGTAATGTATTAGCTTTGGTTTGCGACTTCGTACACATAGTACTCTCATTATATCACGACGGTCTGTAAAAGCCCCTGGCAGAACATAGGCCTCTCTCGTACGGGAAGATTTGTCATAATCGCAACACTTGACGAACGCGTTGGCGATCGTAATACCAGAAAACATACACTTTAGACTTTGTTGCCCGGCACCGGATTAATTTTGGTATGAGTTAAAATGTTTATCCTGCCATCAGTTGGTAGTTAATTTCATTATCAAGTCATATTTTTTGTATTGACTTCAGGTGCTTTTCTTGATCATCCTTGGGAAGGAATGGGTAGTAAGTTCTTATGCTGATACTACGGTATGCAAGAATATTTATTTCTTATAAGACGCAGTAACCGTGACTTGACCACCCACATTCAATCATGAGATAGGGAGGTCTTCCGGTTGGTTGAAGAGGCTAGACTTTCCAGGGATGGCCGACCCGGGGTAGCCGCTTCGGATATGCGTTAAAGCTTTAGCACCGCATTATTTCGCCTCCAAAATCGAGGTGAAGGTGAGTTGAACAAGATGAGAGCTAGGCTAGCTAGGAATTCGCCATGCTTCTCACTTTCACGAATCTGGAATATGCCTTACTGATAATGTAACTGTCGTGAAGTCATGGGACTGGAGTTTTGGTATTAGGATGCGCTGTTCCCTCTGTCCTCCGCGGTTGAACAATGGTTAATGGCGAGGCAAAGCCCAGATTCATAACAGGGTGCCGAGATAGTCAGTTGCCCATAGTTGGTGTTCCATAAGGATGAATAATGATAGAATGCGTTAACTCCCGAACTACTATGAGATTTAAAGATTAGTAATTAAGAGCGTAACGAAAATGTTGCCTCAGGTAAAGACCCAGATTGCCTAGTGCCTATCTGCAATTTACTATGATTCCGTAAACGAGAACGAAGAGAATCAGCATAATCTCCTGATTACGAGCATCCTATCGCATCGCCTACGATCAAATTGGACGTTTTCAAAGAAAATTCTCTCTATCGTATAGCTTTACACAATCCCCACAAACTTTCTTAACCCTGCATTCGCCTCCCCTATAATCAAACAGTTTCAATTCCAGCCGGGTCTGTTGGGCTCAATAACCGTGTAGAGAGTCGTTTGGCTGACGTTCGGTGAATTTTTACTGCCGGTCACTGCGACCGTGGGCTATTGACGCTTTTATTGTCCGATGCTAGCTCCGCTCCAAGGAGATTTGATTTTGTTTTTTTTTTATGTACTTCTTAAATTTTCTCCTGAACTTGATATATGTTTATGTTATTAAACGTAGAATGTAATGATGATATTATTACAGTCAGTATTAAACCATAACTGAATATAACTTTTTTTTTAATATGGAAAACTTGTTCCAGCTGCATTTATTAACTTTTTGCAAAATTTTTAATTGATGTTCACTTATTCCAGATACTAGTTGGATAACTACTAGTTGGCGGGCATCCTCTATTGGTCAATGCAAGTTTGTCGCAAAATAATTTTTCTTCTCCAACGAATGACCGTTCACTGCGACTTTTACTGCCGCGTATCGACGGTATATTTTATAGTTTTCATTTGGCAAGTTTTGACATTCTTATCCAGCCATCGGTTGTAGTTGCGACCATACACACATAACGACCAGTTAAATTCTAATGCTGATATAGACCTTTCTAGGATTATTTGAATTCATATGGAATTTTCGCGTTTGGCAACCGAGTTAGTAGTCACAGTAGCAGACACATTTAGAACCTGATTCTTGTCAAAGGTCTGCTCAATTTTGATCAGTTATTGTTAATAGGAAAACAGTATACAGAAATCTGTACCGTAGCTAAAAATACTAAAATAAAAATAAGATCTTCTTACAGAGGTATAACTAGTGGTGTTCCTCAAGGAAGTTTTTCAGGACCACTTCTGTTCATTATTTATATAAACGATATTCCCTTAGCTGTTAATTGTGAACAGATATTATTTGCTAATGACATCACATTGATAGTCAAAA
Organism: Sericinus montela; assembly: GCA_029286605.1. NCBI lineage: Eukaryota > Metazoa > Arthropoda > Insecta > Lepidoptera > Papilionidae > Sericinus > Sericinus montela. Next base: position 1,030,629 of record JAGSMR010000108.1, read on the forward strand.
GTAAAGATCACAAAACCTTAGAATCTAAAGCTACAAAGGAACTACATAACACGATAAAATGGCTGGAAGAGAACCACTTAAGGATTAATTTAGATAAAATTAAGTCATTCAGTTTCTAAGTTATAATTCCCATAGATCCAACTTAAATATTAAATATAATCAAAAGATCCTTCCGACAGTAGAATGTAACAATTTTCTGGGGATTATAATTGACCAAAACCTAAATTGGAAAAACCACATCAGAGGTATATGCTTGAAAATAGATAAATTCATTTTTGCTCTTCGACGCGTGAAGGCAACTGTCTCTAAAAACTTTGCCTTATTTTTATACCACGGTTATATATCTTCTATTTTACGATATGGTTTAATAATTTGGGATAATTCATCAGATATCGATAAAGTATTTAAAGTACAGAAAAAATGTGTCCGAATACGATATGGTGCAGAATTCTTAGAACACGGTAAGCCTCTATTTAAAGTGCTCAAAATTCTACCGTTGCCGTGTTTATATATATATATATATATATATATATATATATATATATATATATATATATATATATATATATATATATATATATATATATATATATATATATATATATATATATATATATATGAAATATCAATATTTGTTAAAAGGCACCCTCAGTTATTTCCCTTACATGACATAGTTTTAAAAAAAAATAATAGCAGGTATCCAAATAAATTATATATACCTAAACATAGGTTGCACTTGTTTAGCAATAATGAATTTTGCATGGCAATAAAATTTATAATAAAATTGACTACCTTTGAATTTATAATTAAATTGAATAAAATTGATACCGACAGTATAAAAACCTTGCCAATAACTTTATTTAAAAAGTTATTTGTTTGGCTACTTGGTCATTGTTTTTACTCAACACAGGAGTTTCTTTTGCACAGACATTAGTGATTGATTTAACCTATGTGTGAATAATAGCAGTATTAGTAGTATAAGTAGTAGTAGTAGTAGTAGTAGTAGTAGTAGTAGTAGTAGTAGTAGTAGTAGTAGTAGTAGTAGTAGTAGTAGTAGTAGTAGTAGTAGTAGTAGTAGTAGTAGTAGTAGTAGTAGTAGTAGTAGTAGTAGTAGTAGTAGTAGTAGTAGTAGTAGTAGTAGTAGTAGTAGTAGTAGTAGTAGTAGTAGTAGTAGTAGTAGTAGTAGTAGTAGTAGTAGTAGTAGTAGTAGTAGTAGTAGTAGTAGTAGTAGTAGTAGTAGTAGTAGTAGTAGTAGTAGTAGTAGTAGTAGTAGTAGTAGTAGTAGTAGTAGTAGTAGTAGTAGTAGTAGTAGTAGTAGTAGTAGTAGTAGTAGTAGTAGTAGTAGTAGTAGTAGTAGTAGTAGTAGTAGTAGTAGTAGTAGTAGTAGTAGTAGTAGTAGTAGTAGTAGTAGTAGTAGTAGTAGTAGTAGTAGTAGTAGTAGTAGTAGTAGTAGTAGTAGTAGTAGTAGTAGTAGTAGTAGTAGTAGTAGTAGTAGTAGTAGTAGTAGTAGTAGTAGTAGTAGTAGTAGTAGTAGTAGTAGTAGTAGTAGTAGTAGTAGTAGTAGTAGTAGTAGTAGTAGTAGTAGTAGTAGTAGTAGTAGTAGTAGTAGTAGTAGTAGTAGTAGTAGTAGTAGTAGTAGTAGTAGTAGTAGTAGTAGTAGTAGTAGTAGTAGTAGTAGTAGTAGTAGTAGTAGTAGTAGTAGTAGTAGTAGTAGTAGTAGTAGTAGTAGTAGTAGTAGTAGTAGTAGTAGTAGTAGTAGTAGTAGTAGTAGTAGTAGTAGTAGTAGTAGTAGTAGTAGTAGTAGTAGTAGTAGTAGTAGTAGTAGTAGTAGTAGTAGTAGTAGTAGTAGTAGTAGTAGTAGTAGTAGTAGTAGTAGTAGTAGTAGTAGTAGTAGTAGTAGTAGTAGTAGTAGTAGTAGTAGTAGTAGTAGTAGTAGTAGTAGTAGTAGTAGTAGTAGTAGTAGTAGTAGTAGTAGTAGTAGTAGTAGTAGTAGTAGTAGTAGTAGTAGTAGTAGTAGTAGTAGTAGTAGTAGTAGTAGTAGTAGTAGTAGTAGTAGTAGTAGTAGTAGTAGTAGTAGTAGTAGTAGTAGTAGTAGTAGTAGTAGTAGTAGTAGTAGTAGTAGTAGTAGTAGTAGTAGTAGTAGTAGTAGTAGTAGTAGTAGTAGTAGTAGTAGTAGTAGTAGTAGTAGTAGTAGTAGTAGTAGTAGTAGTAGTAGTAGTAGTAGTAGTAGTAGTAGTAGTAGTAGTAGTAGTAGTAGTAGTAGTAGTAGTAGTAGTAGTAGTAGTAGTAGTAGTAGTAGTAGTAGTAGTAGTAGTAGTAGTAGTAGTAGTAGTAGTAGTAGTAGTAGTAGTAGTAGTAGTAGTAGTAGTAGTAGTAGTAGTAGTAGTAGTAGTAGTAGTAGTAGTAGTAGTAGTAGTAGTAGTAGTAGTAGTAGTAGTAGTAGTAGTAGTAGTAGTAGTAGTAGTAGTAGTAGTAGTAGTAGTAGTAGTAGTAGTAGTAGTAGTAGTAGTAGTAGTAGTAGTAGTAGTAGTAGTAGTAGTAGTAGTAGTAGTAGTAGTAGTAGTAGTAGTAGTAGTAGTAGTAGTAGTAGTAGTAGTAGTAGTAGTAGTAGTAGTAGTAGTAGTAGTAGTAGTAGTAGTAGTAGTAGTAGTAGTAGTAGTAGTAGTAGTAGTAGTAGTAGTAGTAGTAGTAGTAGTAGTAGTAGTAGTAGTAGTAGTAGTAGTAGTAGTAGTAGTAGTAGTAGTAGTAGTAGTAGTAGTAGTAGTAGTAGTAGTAGTAGTAGTAGTAGTAGTAGTAGTAGTAGTAGTAGTAGTAGTAGTAGTAGTAGTAGTAGTAGTAGTAGTAGTAGTAGTAGTAGTAGTAGTAGTAGTAGTAGTAGTAGTAGTAGTAGTAGTAGTAGTAGTAGTAGTAGTAGTAGTAGTAGTAGTAGTAGTAGTAGTAGTAGTAGTAGTAGTAGTAGTAGTAGTAGTAGTAGTAGTAGTAGTAGTAGTAGTAGTAGTAATTGATGACATACTGACAATTCTATTAAATTTTGCATGCCCATTGCGGTAGAACATATAGATATAACGACCAGTTAAATTCTAATGCTGATATAGACCTTTCTAGGCTTATTTGAATTCATATGGAATTTTCGCGTTTGGCAACCGAGTTAGTAGTCACAGTAGCAGACACATTTAGAACCTGATTCTTGTCAAAGGTCTGCTCAATTTTGATCAGTTATTGTTAATAGGAAAACAGTATACAGAAATCTGTACCGTAGCTAAAAATACTAAAATAAAAATAAGATCTTCTTACAGAGGTATAACTAGTGGTGTTCCTCAAGGAAGTTTTTCAGGACCACTTCTGTTCATTATTTATATAAACGATATTCCCTTAGCTGTTAATTGTGAACAGATATTAGTTGCTAATGACATCACATTGATAGTCAAAAGTAAAGATCACAAAACCTTAGAATCTAAAGCTACAAAGGAACTACATAACACGATAAAATGGCTGGAAGAGAACCACTTAAGGATTAATTTAGATAAAATTAAGTCATTCAGTTTCTAAGTTATAATTCCCATAGATCCAACTTAAATATTAAATATAATCAAAAGATCCTTCCGACAGTAGAATGTAACAATTTTCTGGGGATTATAATTGACCAAAACCTAAATTGGAAAAACCACATCAGAGGTATATGCTTGAAAATAGATAAATTCATTTTGCTCTTCGACGCGTGAAGGCAACTGTCTCTAAAACTTTGCCTTATTTTTATACCACGGTTATATATCTTCTATTTTACGATATGGTTTAATAATTTGGGATAATTCATCAGATATCGATAAAGTATTTAAAGTACAGAAAAAATGTGTCCGAATACGATATGGTGCAGAATTCTTAGAACACGGTAAGCCTCTATTTAAAGTGCTCAAAATTCTACCGTTGCCGTGTTTATATATATATATATATATATATATATATATATATATATATATATATATATATATATATATATATATATATATATATATATATATATATATATATATATATATATATATATATATATATATATATATATATATATATATATATATATATATGAAATATCAATATTTGTTAAAAGGCACCCTCAGTTATTTCCCTTACATGACATAGTTTAAAAAAAAAAATAATAGCAGGTATCCAAATAAATTATATATACCTAAACATATATATATATATATATATATATATATATATATATATATATATATATATATATATATATATATATATATATGAAATATCAATATTTGTTAAAAGGCACCCTCAGTTATTTCCCTTACATGACATAGTTTTAAAAAAAAATAATAGCAGGTATCCAAATAAATTATATATACCTAAACATAGGTTGCACTTGTTTAGCAATAATGAATTTTGCATGGCAATAAAATTTATAATAAAATTGACTACCTTTGAATTTATAATTAAATTGAATAAAATTGATACCGACAGTATAAAAACCTTGCCAATAACTTTATTTAAAAAAAGGTTATTTGTTTGGCTACTTGGTCATTGTTTTTACTCAACACAGGAGTTTCTTTTGCACAGACATTAGTGATTGATTTAACCTATGTGTTAATAATAGCAGTATTAGTAGTATAAGTAGTAGTAGTAGAAGTAGTAGTAGCTTTAAATTAAAATTATTAATATTAAGAACATTATGTAATAACAGCCATTAAAATACATAAAGTGGAGGTGTTTCCATGTAATTGATTTTAATTGTTCTGTGTGGATTTTTTTTCACTTATTTGTTCTTTTTTAATTTATAATTGACATGGCAATCAGATATCAGCTCTCAGTGTTAAATGTATGAATAATTATTTTTTTTTTATTTTTTTTACTTCAATTTTGATTCTAAAGAGTATTTGACATATTTTAAACAATTAAATTTAATCTATTTTTGTATGATATACTACCATCTTAACATACGTCCTGCAATATTTATTATTTATTTATGCTTTATTGTAAGAAAAGAAAGACAAAGAAAAACAAAGGTTCTTTTATTTATAAATAATAATTAAACTGTAATTCACATGTTACTGTGACATCAAAATCTTATTTCATATTTAATTTTAAATTTTATGTGTAATTTAATTTTGTAATGAATTGTATAATCATTGTTATCAATAATTTCTTATAAATATAGTTAATGTACAATAAATGAATAACATTAAACTGATCACATCTTGTAATAACAATAATTGATGACATACTGACAATTCTACTAAATTTTGCATGCCCATTGCGGTAGAACATATAGATATAAATCAAATTATCAACACCTGTAAATGTACTATGTTCTTGCAAATAAATAATTTGAATTTGAATTTAGGTATACCGCCACCTGTCCATAGACATTGCAAATTACAAGTCTTTTTTCTTTATTTTTTCTTATTTTCTCTACCCACTGGTAAATTTTATTGTAACGCCGTAATTATTCGAAAAAATATGTACGAATTACTTATCGTTTTCTTATGATATACAAATAGTAAATATTTCTTTTATTGCGCCCAATTTTCTTTTCACAATCCTTCAGAGAGAATTTCCGATATTAGCTACATTTTAAGATCATAAAACCATTAGTCTCAATATTTTAAGTTAAACAGAAATATTCAGAAAAAAAACATCACACAAATCAAATATACAACAACATTTAAATTCCAAGTAACATAATAAAAATTTATATGTAAATACAAAGTCATTATCATAATACATTTAAGTAAATGACTTTAATTCTAGATATCAATACAGAATTTTACTTCGCAGCGGCTCCTCGTGGAGATGGCTATAATTACACAAATAATAGTAAAACAGTGAAAACGATTCGAAAAATAAACATCGCAGCTGTAAATTAACGTTTTAGATGGCAATAAAATAAATTATCTAGCAACGAATTGACGTATTTGTGGCCTATAAAATAGTTGTCAGTGCCAGTTCTTCGGAATCTCTGTTCACACACGGGGGGCATTTGATTTATACGAACGTTCAAGTAAAATTGTCTCTTGGGTGGTAAAACGGAGACTTCCAGTGCAGTTAGGTTTGTTTTATTGCGAGAACATTGGTCGTATTATAAATAAATGCTCTGTCAGTCTACACTTCTACATTATCCAGGCTTCTATCTACATTAATATTATGGAGAGGTTAGTTTCTCACGAAAGTCACGATAGCTGTGTGGTTGGGTTAAACGGAATTTGAGTCGAGAGACCCAAGTTTGAGTCCAGCCCAGGCAGGCTTTTTTCAAAACGTTTGTACGATTCATATCGTTGGCTTGGTCATCAAGACGGCACAAGCTTCACCTGTCACGTTGTCCCGAAAACATCTTTCGGTGGAAGGTGGGTCAAAGGGACTTAATTGTCTAGACTAGACCTCTGTCTACCCCTGTATTGGGAATTGCGTGAAGATATTTATTTACTTTATTTATTCATAATTTTGCTGTCTAATAGATTTATAACAACTGTGATCATTCGTTTTGAGCGGTATTGATAGCCTGTATAATTATTAGCATTCCATCTTAGTCCTCGGAATTGAAAACGCACCTTTTTAATCTAAAAATGTTCAGGGTTCTCAGTAACTTCATAACATAAGCACTGTTTACTCTTTTTTACTCTTATCTCATAAAAAATTAATAGAGCCAAGACTCGGACACCCCGATGTCCATTTATGAAACAAATATGTATCTGATAGAAATCTCTGGCTACTTTATAAGAGATCCGTGAAGATAAGTAAGCTAAGTAAGTACGACAAGTAGGAGGGCAATCCTCAGAACAAATAACCGTGCGGTATCTACATAAGTATATTATCATCCCCTTTTGTTCATTGGTTAAAAGGCGACTAACTGAAACTTGGAGAAGTTAATAATTACTATCGACAGATAATGGGATAAATCTATAAAATACCAAAACAAAAACAAATCGTTGATAGGCAGCAGCGTCTCCGGCGCGAAGTGTTTGGCAATCCGCTTGCCAAGTGTCAAATCCTCCGTCCGGGAGAGGCCTATTACACAGTGCAGTGAACTTTTACTGGGCGTTAGTAGAATAATGAACCGTAAATCTTGTAGTTTATGAGCTAAAGTTTAAACAACTTCGTGGACCTAATAAGTATTAAAGTTTACGACAAAAATTATGCTGGTAATCAATTAGCGCTATTTGTGGAACTAAATGAGAGTTTAACATTATCACTCGACTACCAAGAAGTGGGATAATGTTTTCATGAGTACATACTCGTATGTTAGGAACTATATCTTTTTCTTTGGCACGATCTGTAGTCTAAATAATTTGATGGATTTTAATATATATATATATATATATATATATATATATATATATATATATATATATATATATATATATATATATATATATATATATATATATATATATATATATATATATATATATATATATATATATATATATATATATATATATATATATATATATATATATATATATATATATATATATATATATATATATATATATATATATATATATATATATATATATATATATAAGGGACTTAATTGTCTAGACTCGACCACAGCCTACCTTTATTGGGAATTGCGTGAAGATATTTTTAAAATGTTTTTAAAATGTACGGCGTTACTTTAGCCAAAAGCTAACGAAAAGAAGAGATTCGCAATGTGGCAGGTTTGAAAAAACGTCTTATCACTAAAATTGTTAAGGGAGTTCTTCGATGATATGGGAACGTTGAGCGAGTGAGTGAATACCGGTTTACTTTATTTCTGAACAGGCTTTTCCTACTTGTGGTGACATCTATGTCTCCACATTAGAACCTCGCAAGTGGCGGATTCAGGAAACACATCGACGTCCTAAATCGCGCTATCGAAGTTCGCACGATGACATGCATATATACGATTACCGATAGCGCACACTGTGGAGGAGACGTCCTCCCCAGGTCTTAGTCGTAGCTACCCTTTTCCTGCATCACATCATCCGCTACATACTCATAATAAATCTCCGTGCCAAATTTCATCTTCATAGATCAAGTAGTTTTAGAGAATTCATGATAATTCATTGAGACAATGTACTTTCGATTTTACAATTATAGATAATACCTGCGAATCGATATTGTTGGCCTCTTCAAACTTTAGACAATGTAGGCGATTACCTTACAGTCTGGGCCAGTTCCAGTACCTAATTTAGACCTAGTATTCCTGTACCTATTATAGATCATTTGTCTAAATACTTTCTCATACCTTACTACTACTAATACCTTAACACTTCAAAGGTCACTGTTTAAAAGTCGACCGAAATGTCTCATAAATTTTGTTAGAAAGAGTTTCAGTTTAAAATAATGTCTGACTAAGTATAAATAAAATTAATATTATTAGATAAAATTTTTCAAATACCGCCAACATACATTCAAATCACAATTTATCCGACGACGAATCGTAAAGTCTGGTACATAAAGTAGTAGTTAGTGCTACATTCATGAGATTTTACACCCGATGTGAGTGACATACACAAATGGTGCGTCAACAGTAACGTAGTGACGAGCGAAGCGACAAGCGGTGGGTGTAATTCCAAAAGAAAAGGCGCTTAAATTTCACATCACACAAATTATCATCTAGGGTTATTATTATAAAACAGTGATGTGATTTTAACAATACATACATATATAAATACATACATACATACTTATATAAATCCCTTGGACCCATCTTTCAGCGACGACATTTTTTGGGAAAACGTGACAGGTGGTGAGTCTGTCGCCAACTTTATAACCAAACCAACAATATAAATCGTACATTAGTTTTGAAAAAAAAAGAAAAGAAATACCATTGGCATGACCTCATTTGGATCGTACTCGGGTCTCTAGACTCGAATTCCTATTAACCAACCATTCGGCTATCGTGACTTTTTTTATAAGAAAGTTCGATCCCCAGGTGGCTGGCTCGTACCAATGGGTTTTTCAAAAACTTATGTACGAATTATATCGTTGGTTTGGACATGAAGTCGCCGACGGGCTCACCACCTGTCACGTTGTCCCGAAAATATCTTAGGTGAAAGGTGAGTCGAAGGGACTTAATTGTCTAGACTAGACCTCTGTCTACCCCTGTATTGGGAATTGCGTGAAGATATTTATTTATTTATAGAAAGTAACTGTAATAAAATCTTAGCTAAGGAAGTTATTAATTTCTTTTTAAGTTCTTTTTAAGTAGGTCAACATATTTTATAAAAATGTTTAGATTTAAATATTGTAGAAAAACCTATGTATATACTGAGTACAATAATTCTTTAAGAACATAGAATTATGGAAGCTCATTCGAAGCAGGAAGTAAAGTTGTTGATCTTGGTGATGCCTATGATGATGGTCAAAAATAAGTACCATATGCGGAAACCCGCATATGATTCTTATATTTGACCATCATCATTAACCATTTGGTGGAAATCATTATAGGCTTAATTCATCTCTTTTTTAATACCCATCGACAAAACCTAAATTATAGCCTCACTTCTAGCCGTTAAGGAGGGCCGGATTTCCATCATTAGCTTAGCATACTTATATGATGATTCCGAGAGGTAAATTATAGAATTATGGCAGGAAAGAGCTTGAAGTACTATAACTCCTTCAAAATTTAAGGAATATTCTTAATTTCATTAGGATTCCAATCCACATGGATGATAATAAGATCTAATGACCTATTCTACAAACAAAAACTGTTTCCAAAATTCCAAAAAGTTTAGGAGGTAAAATTTAAAAAAAAAGAGAAAATATACAACTGAAGTTACAACTGCATTACATATCTTTTGCAAATGAAATTTGTTTAGTGTTTTTAAAAAAATGTTTTCTGTAGAGTAAAATCAAACTCTTAGTAAAAAGTTATTTTTTTACTTTTTATTAATTTAACATTTACATGAAATATGTATATATTCATATTACATATACATATTTCTTGTATATTCTGCTGGGCGGGACGTTATGTATAAAAATGTCCTTACGAGACATTTATACAAACGCCTCAGGTGACATAAATCAAACTGGCGAAGTGTTAACATCTCCAATCCCAGTTCCTAAACAGGCCACTTCGCCAGTGTTGTCCGATACTGCTGAGACACCGATGATAGAATTGCAAGAGGCTATAGACTGTGTCTTCAAGTAGACACTGGGGAGGAAATGAACAATAACATCACAAAAGGTAAGGACGATGATGATGTCTTTATAAATATAGAGGAGTCGGCTTTCCCTCAAACCGAACGAATAGCTGAACTTCAGCCAAGCGGAGGTGATGAGGTTCCGACGAGCTCCAAGGAGCAAGAATATATAACACTCGGTAGGAAATTAAGACCTAGAAAAAAATAGATTATAAGCTATTCTTTTAAAAAAATGTAATTATTATTTACTTATATATCTAACATATATAAATCATTGTGTTTTAATTCCGTGTGGTAACGGCGTAAAAATATTACCACTCCCTTTCTTCCCGAGGATGTCGTAAGAGGCGACTAAGGGAAACTGCCTTGAATATCGTTACGGTAACCGATAGATGGTGGAATGACCACCTCTAAAAATTTCATGCCAATATAATCAGACTGAAGACGGGCAACAGCGTCTGAGGTACGAGATGTCTGGTACTGCGATCGCCAATCCGCTTGCCAAGCGTGGCGATTATGGCAAATCCTCTTTTTGGGAGAGGCCTATGTCCTGCAGTGGACTTTAATAGGTCGATATGTATGTATGTATGTAATAAACCAATCACCAGGTCCTCAAATTAATGTGGGAAGAATGGTACATATGTACGTATGGCGTGTCGTCTAAGAAAGTATTACACTAGCTTCCGTGCAGTTTTAAGTGCAGTTTTATTTATCGTTATCACCCACCTGCATAATAGCTACAATTTTTTTTTATTTGTAGATAACTCGCCTTTATTGGCATTTCTTTCTTTACAGCCTATCAAAAGTCCACTGCTGAACATAAGCCTCCCCCAAAGATTTCCACAGAAAACGATACCGAGCCACCTGCATCTATCGACTTTCCGCAATGTTGTGCAGGTCGTCACTCCATCTTTTGGGGGGCCGTCCAACACTGCGCATGCCAGAACAAGGCTGCCACTCGAGAACTTTTCTTCCCCAACGGTTGTCCGTTCTACGAGCTATGTGGCCGGCCCATTGCCACTTCAGCGTGCTAATCCTTATGGCTATGTCGGTTACCCTAGTTCTGCTGCGGATATCATCGTTGCAGATTCTGTCACGCAGAGAAATACCCAACATAGCCCTCTCCATAGCCCGCTGAGCGACTTTGAGCTTCCTCACTTAACTGAGACATGGTCCTTCACTGCTGGCCGGCAGCAGTGAAGGACCATGTCTTCCGTAGGTCATCACTGGCAACACGCACTGGTTGGCATGTTAAACGTAATTTGTTTTATTTCTCTTTGAATTTATTTACTGTCTTTAAAATTTTTGTGGGCCCGCTTCCGCTTCATAATATGGCATCTTCATTTCTTATAGTTGTATCACGATAAACGTAATATAAATTTATTTGTAATAAACTCACATCTCGAATTACAATCGTTTATTTGAATACTGCGGGTTTACGACTGAGGTTTTATTGTTGCCGATCTCAATACAATAACGTTCGGGCACTTACGAATGTAGGGTGGCCGTAAAACTTTAATAAGCTTACGTAATGTATGATGAAATATGATGTTCTCAATTCAGCTATTGTAATGTATTAATTTACCATAACTTATTCAATATATAAATTTGCAATAAAATAGGGCAAGGTATTCTCTGGCTGCCTTGCTTGGGTAGATTCATGGTGTGAAGATAATTATTTATTAGAGATATTTGTTATTTCATGGCAGGAAATATATTAAATTTTTTTGTCTTCAGTGGAAGGTGGGTTGAAAGGACTTACTTATCTAAACCTCTGTCTACAACTTTATTGGGAACAGCTTGAAGATATTTATAAATTTTTATATATAACGGCCAGTATGATTACACTACATGAAACTGGGCTCTCCTGTAAGGTGGCTTTAATACCATTTTTTTATAAATCATAGATAAAATAAATGAAATAAATAAATATCTTCACGCAATTCCCAATACAGGGGTAGACAGAGGTCTAGTCTAGACAATTAAGTCGCTTTGACTCACCTTCCACCGAAGATATTTTCGGGACAACGTGTCAGGTGGTGAGCCCGTCGCCGTCTTTATGTCCAAGCCAACTATTTAATTCCTAGAGTCTGCCACCTGGGAATTGATCTTGACTCGAAATTCCGACCACCCAACCACTCGGCTATCGTAACTCCAATATATCATAGATATCATATCACACAGATACATAAGTCGCTGTGCTATCTGTTACGGGCCTGCATCATTTTAGTATTTTTTTATATATTTGTTGTTTACAACCCGACTAAGCTGCAATGTTTGTGTCTGAAGTATTTTATGACGTTGGTTGAATGGTAGACTCGAACCCGCGATCTTATGTTCCGCTATGCGCAACCTTTACCAAAAGGCTATTGCCGTTCAACCAATAAGATATTTTCACCCATAATATGTTGGGAGCAGTTTCTATTTTAAAGGCTTTAATCTTTCAGTAAATAATAATTAAATAAATATCTTCACGCAATTCCCAATATAGGGGTAGACAGAGGTCAAGTCTAGACAATTAAGTCCCTTTGACCCACCTTCCACCGAAGATATTTTCGGGACAACCTGACAGGTGGTGAGCCCGTCGCCGCCTTTATGTCCAAGCCAACGATGAAATTTGTACATAAGTTTTTGAAAAAACTTATTGGTACTGCCACCTGGGCATCGAACTCGGGTCTCTCGACTCGAAATTCCGACCACCCAACAACTCGGCTATCGTGACTTATTAAGGCTTTTATAATTCGCATCTGATGTCACCTACTAGTTGCTGAACTACCTACGGGATGATTGAATGTCGCTATGTTCTAATGCTCACACCACATAAAAGGCAAACGTGTGGTTTTAAGTATGGACTTAAAAGCTTGAAAGCATAATGGTCATCAAGCATCAAAAAAAAATAATGTAGAAGAAAAGCTTTTCCAACAGTAACTGTGCACTTTTATTTAACCACCGATAACACCTCTGAATTACGAAATAAATTTTAAAATTCATACCCTGTAGCACTCAGGGTTAATGAAGCTTCCTGCAGATAAAATAATTTCAATAATCGGAGCCTTACTTCCAGAATTCTCTTCCTACAAATAAAATTACAAAATAGGCGACCACAATCTGCCTAAATAAAGCACCAAAAGTACTCTTTATGGACTAAGTGCTCTGAATTACATTGATATTTGTTATATAAAAACAATGTTTGTTAGCAGACAAAAAAAAAATCATTTGATTTTGTGAAAAATTGATAATTTTTCATTCTGTGAAGCATAAATACTATTACCATTCTGAATAATTAATTTTTTTTTATAATAATAATACAACTGCTTTCGGAATTCATATGTATTTCGAGGTAAACTATGTTATTTGGGCAATATTGCATGGATTTTGGATGCCTACCTTACAAAATTCACTTCTATTCAATATTGGTGGAGATTATCCTTTGTTCAGATAATAAAATTTAATTTGCTTATTACATCATCTATCAAAAAACAAGCATCTGTTTAACTAGGATCCGTTCCGCATGTAATAAACATAATTAAACATTATCGCTATTCCAAAAATAAAAATGTAAACTTTGTAGATAATGATTGTGAAGGAAACTACATAGTAAGTAATTTAATAGTCGTCGAAACAAAATAAAGCGAAAACATTGACAACACAGACCATAAAGAAAATATAAGCATTATTTTCTCATAAAACGAACCACCTGTCAGATTTATGTCAACGATTATACCGCGTACTGACTTTTAAATAAACTCCACAGTAGCATGAATTATATCAACCACTGACATAAAATATGTAACATGATTCTACATCTTATAAAACGTTGAGTAAAATTGCATGTTGAGATGATTACATTCATTCATTACTCCTTCAGTGTGATACGTATATGTCTGTATGGCGTAAGTAAGCATTGTATAAAATCAGTTATAATAACCACAATTTTTTAGTAGAACGTGGTACAGGGCCTAGTGAGAAGTTCCCAATACGACGTAAAGGGCTATCCACACCGGTCGTGTCGCGTCCAACGCATAATTTTCACATTCAATCAAACGTGAAACCCACTTCTTGATAGCTGGCATGTATGTATAGTATACACCTGTTATTTTAAGTAAACGACATAAAATACTTAACATATAACAGGCTCCAGAGAAAAACGGGTGTTATTGTACTATATATCGGAGTGCACCAGCATGGTGTCTTGCGTATTTTTTTTTTTCATAATTTGGATAAACATCTGCCTTTGTAACGATACTTATTAAGATTGCAGCTTATGTAACAGAACACAATACAATACCAAAGATTATGTATAAAAATACGAGAAATGTTTTTTTCTTTATGTTTAATTTAGAGAAAAAATAAACCATTAAAAATGGTCCATAACAAAAGAAAATTTCAGCTATAAAAAATTTTGTAATACTTCGTCATCGTCGCTTACAATTAATTTCTCTCTAAAGGATTCTCTAAGATATGTTTGTAGCTTGGAATTTTACTATTAATACAAAATATAACAATCATGACATTAATTAATACTTATCAATAGTGGTTGGGTGATCGGAATTCGAGTCAAGAGACCTGAGTTCAATCCTCAAGGCTCGTACCAATGAGTTTTCTCAAAAATTTACGTTCGATTTATATCGTCGGCTAGAACATAAAGACGGCGACGGGTTCCCCATCTGTCACGTTGACCCAAAATTGTCTTCGGTGGATCGAAAGTACTGTTTTGTCTAGACCTCTGTCAAATTCTGGGATTGGTGTGAAGATAACTTTCTTTTTTATTAATACTTCAATTTAAGTCAAACCATCAAAATTAAAGCATCAATTTTTATCAAAGGCTTATATGTTAAAAATCTTACTTGAATACGCTGTGAAGAAGGAGAACTCTTACACGAGTTTAAATTGTAAATCTCACAGTTCAGCTATACAAATTCATACTATGGTGCATCAAAATTATGAAAGATAAAAAATAACCGGCCCTTTAGTTGATAGTGACTGTTTACAACGATGTTAAGAAGGTTGCGGATTCAGGATCGAACTGACGTCTTCTAAATCGAATCCTAGCTCTTAACCACTCCAAATATGCTTTTTTTACATTCACATACTAATACTAATAATTTTGTCAAATCTTGTTTATATCGGAAAGGATTTAAGTAAGAAGGGGATGGAAATCAAGCGCACAGTCCATTACGGGGTAGTCAGAGAGAACAGATTACCAAGTGTAATGATCCTTTCACACCTCATAGCTTGTTTCAAACTCACCGTTTTATTCATACCATAGACGTGCGTCTAGATATCAGAGTACTTCTGACCGTCCCTTTCTATTACACATCTAAATTTATTAATATGCGTTATGTGTAAAAGGTGTTAATAGGACAGATAAGTAACAGTCTTCAAATGTAGTCATAGGACTTTTACAAACAGCTTCAATTGGAGGAGTATATTTGTTGTCACCCCTAAGTACTCAGGTTTGCACATTTCAGACTAAAAGGCAAGTATTTACCCAAATAGACATATACACAAATAGGTGAAGTAATAGTTCTTACACAGGTTGTTCATATATAGAGATATTCTACTACTACTTTAAGATTAAAGAACCGACTTCTGGTTTAAAAAAAAAATAAACACAACTTTAATAAAAAAATAGCATTAATACGTATTTATCTCGATATGAATATTTACATGTGACGCATAAAATATTTAAAACGCGACTATAGATACGCCTCTAAACAGCGAATTAAGTTGCGCGCGCGCACGTCGCGGCGTTCACATTTATTTCTTTATTTATTTGCGACCAATAAGGCCTACATTCAAATAGTTCATTAGGCAGAGGTACGACATCTACTGGCCCTTTATATGCGAAACCCGTTTGTGTATTTTATTTAACTGCTTCTTGTTGAAAATGTTCGTGACACACGGCCGCTTGGGTCCGAGAACGCTGTGGGAAATATTATAACGAGTATTTGAGTTTACGACGCAAATGACCATTTCGGGTGAACCTAGATATTTAATTAATATTTATTAATTATAAAGAAGTTACGAGTGGTTGGGTGAACGGAGTTCGAGTCGAAGGATCCCAGTTCGATCCCCAGGTGGCGGGCACGTACCAATGGGTATTTTCAAAACCTATGTATGATTCATACCGTTGGCTTGGACATAAAGACAGCGACGGACTCACCACCTGTCACGTAGTCCAAAATTTCGGTGGAAGATGGGTCGAATGGACTTTTAAACTAAGACCTCTGTTTACCCCTGTATTGGGAATTGCGTGAAGACATTTTTTTTAATATTTATTTACCATGTAGATTATTCGTAATAAATTAACGAAGATTTCAACTAATTGAATATATCAACATCCTCCCTATGGGAGAGGCCTATGTCCTGCAGTGGATGTATGTATATCAACATATAAAAACCAAAAGTGAAAATGTCTGAAAAAGACAATAGTAATAGAGTAATAAATAAAATAATATTTTGTATGTATATGTTACGTAAAAAATATTATTAAAAGTTTATTTTTTCTTTCTTTCTTAGTTTATTTTCCGGAAAGGGCCAAATCCCAGCACTCTTTTCTAAAATCTTCTTCTCTCATACATACATACATAACGACCTGTAAATTTCCTCAGCTTTACATAGATTTTTCTCATGTATTAGTCATAATCGCCACGTTCGGTATCGCTCGCATTCTCAGATACCTTGCATCTTAGACGCTGTCGGTCACAGGCCTGCTTATTCTGGTCTTATATATAATATTTCGATATGGTTATCTGTTAGTTATTGACATTGTCAGGGCTTTTCCCGTTAGTCTCCTCCTATGACACCGACGAGGAAAAAGGAGGGCAGTATATTAAGCCGATTTCATCAAATCAAATCATTTATACACCGTCATGAGAATGTACATTATTTTATCGATAGTCACATTATAATCTACCACCGTTTCGGAATTAGAGTTCTCTAACGGAGAAGAAACAGGCGAAAGAAACTCCGTAGCTATCATCTTTTTTTGATTAATCTTTTTTTTATTATTATACAAAACGTGATGTGATATTTTCTAGAAATAGCTTGGGAGCGGTCACTTCATTCCAAGGGGTAAATCTCATTAATATATTCATTTTTATGTAATGACCCTTCTAATAAAGTTTATCATGGGAAAGCCATCATCAGGCCATTCTCTCTCTCTCAATATGGCTTTATATTTTTTTCTTTTTGATTAAGAGACGAATTAAATAATTAATCAGTTTATTTGTCTCTGAATTGTCTCCAACAACTCAAGGCCAGTATAAAGAAATCCGTGAAGATTGTTGTATATTTAAGCCTGACACGGTAGCCGGGGAGTACAGTTCACCGAGTGTCACGACATTTGAGAGGAGTCTCCTCTTCCATTTCTATCAAATTCATAATTTAACCGACTTCAAAAAAAAGGCAAAGTACGTTAACCGTTATTTAATTTGATGCTACTCTATACTGTTTGCCAGTAGTGCCAGCCGTATGTAGCGGCTGTCAGCCCGCAAATCACTGCGTGACGGGCTTATATACGAGTATCTCGCTATGGGAAAGGAAAATCATTATTGACCCATGTATACAAGGCTCCAAACTAGGATTGCGCATCGACTTTGATTGTTACATCGTGACTGGCGTGGAAATCGAAATTTACGAAATATGTTTTTTTAATAATAAGAGTCATGATAGCCGAAGAGTTGGGTGATCGGAATTCGAGTCAAGAGGCCCGAGTACGATCTCCATATGGCAGGCTCGTGCCGATGGGTTTTTCAAAAAATTGTGTATGGTTTATATCGTTGGCTTGGATATAAAGAAGGTGATAGGTTCGCCACCTGTTACGTGGTTCTAAAAATTGTCTTTTGGAAAGTGGATGGTAAGGAATCAATTGTCTAGACCTCTGTCTACCCATGTATTAGGAATGGCGTAAAGATATATTATTTAATAGTTAAATAGCAACATGATTATTGCCACTCTTGCCAAAAGTAAGAACGTTGTCACGGTTCGGCGAAGGTCGCGGGTTCAATCTCGCTCTTGTCTGTTAAAATATTAAACACTTTTCTCTTTGATTTAATAACAAAAAGTTCAGCATAACTTATATGCTTTAAAAACAATAAAAACATGGTTATAATTTGATACTCTAACTAGAGACAATTTGAAAGAGTCTATAACTCTAAAAAATCTCTGAAATTTAAAGTCTACTACAAGAAGTAGACCTCTCCGTTAGGGAGGATTTTCCACAACAGTCATGTGACAATCCATTTGCCAAGCAAATGGATTGTCGCAGTACCAAACACCTAGAACCTTCGACGCTGCTGCACGTTATCGGTTTGTTTGATTTTTATCTGGTATTTTTCTCTTTCATCATTCCGCCATTTGTCGGTAGCTAATTGTATTCTCAAGTCTTTTCTATTACGACACTCGCGAGAGGGGTATCCCCTATGTTATAAAATATACCTATGGCGTAAGCACACAGCAAAAATATTTTACAAAAAATATAAATGTCTTGACCTTTCAGGTTTCAGGTTTATGAACCAATAGACTAAAATAAAATAATAAATAAATAATAAATACAATAAATATCTTCACGCAATTCCCAATACAGGGGTAGACAGAGGTCAAGTCTAGACAATTAAGTCCCTTTGACCCACCTTCCACCGAAGATATTTTCGGGACAACGTGACAGGTGGTGAGCCCGTCGCCGCCTTTATGTCCAAGCCAACGATGAAATTCGTACATAAGTTTTGAAAAACTCATTGGTACTGCCACCTGGGGATCGAACTCGGGTCTCTCGACTCGAAATTCCGACCACCCAACAACTCGGCTATCGCGACTTCAGACTAAAATAATATTAATTAAATACAAATGCGAAGAGTCACGATAGCCGAGTGGTTGAATGGTCAATTTCGTGTCAGAGACGGGTTTCATCCCAAATATGAAACTCGTATCAATGGGTTTTCAAAAATTGTGTATGGTTTATATCGTTGGCTTGGATATAAAGAAGGTGATAGGTTCGCCACCTGTTACGTGGTTCTAAAAATTGTCTTTTGGAAAGTGGATGGTAAGGAATCAATTGTCTAGACCTCTGTCTACCCATGTATTAGGAATGGCGTAAGATATATTATTTAATAGTTAAATAGCATCATGATTATTGCCACTCTTGCCAAAAGTAAGAACGTTGCCACGGTTCGGCGAAGGTCATGAGTTCAATCTCGCTCTTGTCTGTTAAAATATTAAACACTTTTCTCTTTGATTTAATAACAAAAAGTTCAGCATAACTTATATGCTTTAAAAACAATAAAAACATGGTTATAATTTGATACTCTAACTAGAGACAATTTGATAGAGTCTATAACTCTAAAAAATCTCTGAAATTTAAAGTCTACTACAAGAAGTAGACCTCTCCGTTAGGGAGGATTTTCCACAACAGTCATGCTTGGCAAATGGATTGTCGCAGTACCAAACACCTAGAACCTTCGACGCTGCTGCACGTTATCGGTTTGTTTGATTTTTATCTGGTATTTTTCTCTTTCATCATTCCGCCATTTGTCGGTAGCTAATTGTATTCTCAAGTCTTTTCTATTACGACACTCGCGAGAGGGGTATCCCCTATGTTATAAAATATACCTATGGCGTAAGCACACAGCAAAAATATTTTACAAAAAATATAAATGTCTTGACCTTTCAGGTTTCAGGTTTATGAACCAATAGACTAAAATAAAATAATAAATAAATAATAAATATAATAAATATCTTCACGCAATTCCCAATACAGGGGTAGACAGAGGTCAAGTCTAGACAATTAAGTCCCTTTGACCCACCTTCCACCGAAGATATTTTCGGGACAACGTGACAGGTGGTGAGCCCGTCGCCGCCTTTATGTCCAAGCCAACGATGAAATTCGTACATAAGTTTTTGAAAAACTCATTGGTACTGCCACCTGGGGATCGAACTCGGGTCTCTCGACTCGAAATTCCGACCACCCAACAACTCGGCTATCGCGACTTCAGACTAAAATAATATTAATTAAATACAAATGCAATGGGTGTTATTGTATGTTAACCACAGATTGAATAGGGCACATAAAAAAACTAAATAATAAAGCAATAGAAACATAAAAATGTTTTTAATTTGTCTATTAGATCCTCTAAAAATGTATATTAGTTCCGATTTCAACATATAGACGTATAATTTGTTGTTGTTCAAAGTTATTCATAAAATAACAATTATATAAACCACTTATCCCGAGAGCCTTTGTCAATGTCGCAATTAAAAATTAATAGTTCTAGTATTTAAATAATTTGGTTTAATTGCTTATATAAATCTTATTTTTATTTAACATCAAAATACAAAAACTAAAACTAAATAATTAAATTGTTTCATAATTAAAGAAGTTTTATACCTAATTTCAGAGTTTTTTCGCATGGTATTAAAATATCTCAGGCAGAATAAAAAATGTCAAGGACTATTTTTGAGTATGTAGTTTGTATTGTGACCTCTAGATCTCTTACTACCTAATGTTAAATTCACCATATTGAGAAATTAATAATTACGTTTGTGTATATTTTTGCGATCGCCAATCCGATGGCGATTGTGGCTGGACTACCGTAGTTTATGGGCAATATGTGGCAACAGGTGTATATTTGTGACTTTTAAACTAACCGTAATTGTACGGCCGTATACATTCTTTATTTACGCCGGTTACTACGTAATAATTAATTAAAACAAAATCGTACTCTTGATTCGACTTTTATGACCATTGTTTAATTACCTAAACTAATTTACAACTATTTTTTCTCAAGTTTTTCTGTAAAACTGAAATGTAATTCATGCATTCTTGAGTAGTTAAACCGAAGGGACATCTAGTGATTCTTATTAATAACTTAACGCATAAGATGTTATAATTATAAAATAATTTAGGCGCAAATCCTTTCGTGAGAGTTTTATACCCTTTTAATTTAGCTATATATAAGTTACATATACTACGTCTATATTATAACAAAGACATAAAGACGGCGACGGGCCCACTACCTGTCACATTGTCCCGAAAATATCTTCGGTGAAAGGTGAGTCAAAGGGTCTTAAATTGTCTAGACTAGACCTCTGTCTACCTCTGTATTGGGAATTGCATGAAGATATTTTTTTTTTACTAATATTTCTCACGATAGCCGAATGTTTGGGTGGATTGGCGTGAAGATTATTCAAAAGATTCAGCGAGCTGAAGAAGCCATGGGCCGGCCACACAGGAGGAAAAGTGGCAACCGCGTTTAGGCAAACGCCGTGTAGGACACCCCCCTACGAGAGGAAGTAAGGATGGAGCGGGAAGTCGATGAATGCAGGTGTCTGAGGACCGTTTTTTTGTGAAAAAGCTTGGGGAGGCCTATGTTCAGCAGTGTGCTCTTGATATGCTGTAAAGAAGAGGAAGATTAGAGAGTCTCCTGATTAGAATTCAGATAATCCAACCACTCGATTATCTTGAATATGTCTTATTTAAGTCGATGAATGCAGGTGTCTGAGGACCGTTTTTGTGAAAAAGCTTGGGGAGGCCTATGTTCAGCAGTGTGCTCTTGATATGCTGTAAAGAAGAGGAACTCCTGATTAGAGTCTCCTGATTAGAATTCAGATAATCAACCACTCGATTATCTTGAATATGTCTTATTTAAGTCGATGAATGCAGGTGTCTGAGGACCGTTTTTGTGAAAAAGCTTGGGGAGGCCTATGTTCAGCAGTGTGCTCTTGATATGCTGTAAAGAAGAGGAACTCCTGATTAGAGAGTCTCCTGATTAGAGAGTCTCCTGATTAGAGAGTCTCCTGATTAGAATTCAGATAATCCAACCACTCGATTATCTTGAATATGTCTTATTTAAGTCGATGAATGCAGGTGTCTGAGGACCGTTTTTGTGAAAAAGCTTGGGGAGGCCTATGTTCAGCAGTGGGCTCTTAATATGCTGTAAAGAAGAGGAACTCCTGATTAGAGAGTCTCCTGATTAGAATTCAGATAATCCAACCACTCGATTATCTTGAATATGTCTTATTTAAGTCGATGAATGCAGGTGTCTGAGGACCGTTTTTGTGAAAAAGCTTGGGGAGGCCTATGTTCAGCAGTGGGCTCTTAATATGCTGTAAAGAAGAGGAACTCCTGATTAGAGAGTCTCCTGATTAGAGAGTCTCCTGATTAGAATTCAGATAATCCAACCACTCGATTATCTTGAATATGTCTTATTTAAGTCGATGAATGCAGGTGTCTGAGGACCGTTTTTGTGAAAAAGCTTGGGGAGGCCTATGTTCAGCAGTGGGCTCTTAATATGCTGTAAAGAAGAGGAACTCCTGATTAGAGAGTCTCCTGATTAGAGAGTCTCCTGATTAGAGAGTCTCCTGATTAGAATTCAGATAATCCAACCACTCGATTATCTTGAATATGTCTTATTTAAGTCGATGAATGCAGGTGTCTGAGGACCGTTTTTGTGAAAAAGCTTGGGGAGGCCTATGTTCAGCAGTGGGCTCTTGATATGCTGTAAAGAAGAGGAACTCCTGATTAGAGAGTCTCCTGATTAGAGAGTCTCCTGATTAGAGAGTCTCCTGATTAGAATTCAGATAATCCAACCACTCGATTATCTTGAATATGTCTTATTTAAGTCGATGAATGCAGGTGTCTGAGGACCGTTTTTGTGAAAAAGCTTGGGGAGGCCTATGTTCAGCAGTGGGCTCTTAATATGCTGTAAAGAAGAGGAACTCCTGATTAGAGAGTCTCCTGATTAGAATTCAGATAATCCAACCACTCGATTATCTTGAATATGTCTTATTTAAGTCGATGAATGCAGGTGTCTGAGGACCGTTTTTGTGAAAAAGCTTGGGGAGGCCTATGTTCAGCAGTGGGCTCTTAATATGCTGTAAAGAAGAGGAACTCCTGATTAGAGAGTCTCCTGATTAGAGAGTCTCCTGATTAGAATTCAGATAATCCAACCACTCGATTATCTTGAATATGTCTTATTTAAGTCGATGAATGCAGGTGTCTGAGGACCGTTTTTGTGAAAAAGCTTGGGGAGGCCTATGTTCAGCAGTGGGCTCTTGATATGCTGTAAAGAAGAGGAACTCCTGATTAGAATTCAGATAATCCAACCACTCGATTATCTTGAATATGTCTTATTTAAGTCGATGAATGCAGGTGTCTGAGGACCGTTTTTGTGAAAAAGCTTGGGGAGGCCTATGTTCAGCAGTGTGCTCTTGATATGCTGTAAAGAAGAGGAACTCCTGATTAGAGTCTCCTGATTAAATTCAGATAATCAACCACTCGATTATCTTGAATATGTCTTATTTAAGTCGATGAATGCAGGTGTCTGAGGACCGTTTTTTGTGAAAAAGCTTGGGGAGGCCTATGTTCAGCAGTGGGCTCTTAATATGCTGTAAAGAAGAGGAACTCCTGATTAGAGAGTCTCCTGATTAGAGAGTCTCCTGATTAGAGTCTCCTGATTAGAGAGTCTCCTGATTAAATTCAGATAATCAACCACTCGATTATCTTGAATATGTCTTATTTAAGTCGATGAATGCAGGTGTCTGAGGACCGTTTTTGTGAAAAAGCTTGGGGAGGCCTATGTTCAGCAGTGGGCTCTTGATATGCTGTAAAGAAGAGGAACTCCTGATTAGAGTCTCCTGATTAGAGTCTCCTGATTAGAGTCTCCTGATTAGAATTCAGATAATCAACCACTCGATTATCTTGAATATGTCTTATTTAAGTCGATGAATGCAGGTGTCTGAGGACCGTTTTTGTGAAAAAGCTTGGGGAGGCCTATGTTCAGCAGTGGGCTCTTAATATGCTGTAAAGAAGAGGAACTCCTGATTAGAATTCAGATAATCCAACCACTCGATTATCTTGAATATGTCTTATTTATCGAAATTTTTAACACATTAAATCTTTGGTAACGTATAAAAGTAAATTAATGATATTTCTATTACATAATAACGTACTAAAATATGTACACGTATATAATACATGGAAATAATTATTATCAGCGTCTATCTATTCTCTTAAATTTACTTTTAGTATGTTCGTGGTTGTATACCTCTATTAATTTAAATGATTACTCAAACAAACGTTGAGAAACGTAAACAACGGGGTATTTATTGGAACGGTGCTAACATTTAAGCTTTTATTGTATAAGGCATTACTTCGCGGAAGTTTATATCGATACAGTTGAAACGTATTTCTTTTTATATATAATACTATATTTTGTAAATAAATAACATATATAGCTTTAGTCTAGTTGGTAGTGACCTTACGTTCGAAGCTGAGAGTTCGGGTTCGAATCCTGCTAAGGCTAAATGATTGTCATTTATGTGATGAACATGACTTTATGTACTCGAGTCATGGATGTTTATATGCATAAATGAATATATAAGATGGGTGAATATAAATGTGGGTCGAAAGGACTTGTTGTGTAGACCTCTGATAACCCCAGTATTGGGAATAGCCTGAAGTTATTTTTATTTCTTTCTGGGGACGGAACTCGAGTTTCCTCTGGAGTTTTCCACTAGGTTACATTCCACTATTGGGAATATGCATGAATATATTTATATGTTTTGTTGAAACATATAACAGTCTGTTAGTCTACACTGCTTGACACAAGCCTATAATAAGGCGGGTTTATAATTACCAGGCTCGGCAAGCGGATTGACGATCGCAATACCAGTCACCTCATGCCTTAGACGCTGCTGTATGTCATCAATCGGCAAAATTTTAGTCTGGTATTTTTCGACATGGATTTTCTGCTGTACTCTTCATTTTACAAGGTTTAGGTAGACACTTCATATGACATCAAGTCAAGAAAGAAGGTGGAAAATTTTACACAGATAATACATCGTTCAGGTATGTTGCCTTAAGTCTGAATATAATGAAGTTAAATAATTATTTATCTTCTGGCATATGGCTTCGTTAAACTTCCATACAATAATAAATAAATAAATATCTTCACGCAATTCCCAATACAGGGTTAGACAGACGTCTAGTCTGAACAATTCGTCCTTTCGACCCAAGTTTTACCGCAAATTTTTTAGTGTTGAGCCTGTCACCTGCCTGTCTCTATATCTTCTGTGACAACGTATAAATCGTAATTAACAACGTATAAAAGTAAATTAATGATATTTCTATTACATAATAACGTACTAAAATATGTACACGTATATAATACATGGAAATAATTATTATTAGCGTCTATCTATTCTCTTAAATTTACTTTTAGTATGTTCGTGGTTGTATACCTCTATTAATTTAAATGATTACTCAAACAAACGTTGAGAAACGTAAACAACGGGGTATTTATTGGAACGGTGCTAACATTTTAAGCTTTTTTATTGTATAAGGCATTACTTCGCGGAAGTTTATATCGATACGGTTGAAACGTATTTCTTTTTATATATAATACTATATTTTGTAAATAAATAACATATATAGCTTTAGTCTAGTTGGTAGTGACCTTACGTT
This sequence comes from Sericinus montela, assembly GCA_029286605.1. Taxonomy (NCBI): domain Eukaryota; kingdom Metazoa; phylum Arthropoda; class Insecta; order Lepidoptera; family Papilionidae; genus Sericinus; species Sericinus montela. The sequence goes on from JAGSMR010000108.1 coordinate 1,056,237, forward strand.
CGAAGCTGAGAGTTCCGGGTTCGAATCCTGCTAAGGCTAAATGATTGTCATTTATGTGATGAACATGACTTTATGTACTCGAGTCATGGATGTTTATATGCATAAATGAATATATAAGATGGGTGAATATAAATGTGGGTCGAAAGGACTTGTTGTGTAGACCTCTGATAACCCCAGTATTGGGAATAGCCTGAAGATATTTATTTATATTTATTTTTTGAATACAAATGCAATGGGTGTTATTGTATGTTAACCACAGATTGAATAGGGCACATAAAAAACTAAATAATTAAATTGTTTCATAATTAAAGAAGTTTTATACCTAATTTCAGAGTTTTTCGCATGGTATTAAAATATCTCAGGCAGAATAAAAAATGTCAAGGACTATTTTTGAGTATGTAGTTTGTATTGTGACCTCTAGATCTCTTACTACCTAATGTTAAATTCACCACATTGAGAAATTAATAATTACGTTTGTGTATATTTTTGCGATCGCCAATCCGAGCTGAAGAAGCCATGGGCTGGCCACACAGGAGGAAAAGTGGCAACCGCGTTTAGGCAAACGCCGTGTAGGACACCCCCCTACGAGAGGAAGTAAGGATGGAGCGGGAAGTCGATGAATGCAGGTGTCTGAGGACCGTTTTTTTGTGAAAAAGCTTGGGGGAGGCCTATGTTCAGCAGTGGGCTCTTAATATGCTGTAAAGAAGAGGAACTCCTGATTAGAGAGTCTCCTGATTAGAATTCAGATAATCCAACCACTCGATTATCTTGAATATGTCTTATTTAAGTCGATGAATGCAGGTGTCTGAGGACCGTTTTTGTGAAAAGCTTGGGGAGGCCTATGTTCAGCAGTGGGCTCTTAATATGCTGTAAAGAAGAGGAACTCCTGATTAGAGAGTCTCCTGATTAGAATTCAGATAATCCAACCACTCGATTATCTTGAATATGTCTTATTTAAGTCGATGAATGCAGGTGTCTGAGGACCGTTTTTGTGAAAAGCTTGGGGAGGCCTATGTTCAGCAGTGGGCTCTTAATATGCTGTAAAGAAGAGGAACTCCTGATTAGAGAGTCTCCTGATTAGAATTCAGATAATCCAACCACTCGATTATCTTGAATATGTCTTATTTAAGTCGATGAATGCAGGTGTCTGAGGACCGTTTTTGTGAAAAGCTTGGGGAGGCCTATGTTCAGCAGTGGGCTCTTAATATGCTGTAAAGAAGAGGAACTCCTGATTAGAGAGTCTCCTGATTAGAATTCAGATAATCCAACCACTCGATTATCTTGAATATGTCTTATTTAAGTCGATGAATGCAGGTGTCTGAGGACCGTTTTTTTGTGAAAAGCTTGGGGAGGCCTATGTTCAGCAGTGGGCTCTTAATATGCTGTAAAGAAGAGGAACTCCTGATTAGAGAGTCTCCTGATTAGAATTCAGATAATCCAACCACTCGATTATCTTGAATATGTCTTATTTAAGTCGATGAATGCAGGTGTCTGAGGACCGTTTTTGTGAAAAGCTTGGGGAGGCCTATGTTCAGCAGTGGGCTCTTAATATGCTGTAAAGAAGAGGAACTCCTGATTAGAGAGTCTCCTGATTAGAATTCAGATAATCCAACCACTCGATTATCTTGAATATGTCTTATTTAAGTCGATGAATGCAGGTGTCTGAGGACCGTTTTTTTGTGAAAAAGCTTGGGGAGGCCTATGTTCAGCAGTGGGCTCTTAATATGCTGTAAAGAAGAGGAACTCCTGATTAGAGAGTCTCCTGATTAGAATTCAGATAATCCAACCACTCGATTATCTTGAATATGTCTTATTTAAGTCGATGAATGCAGGTGTCTGAGGACCGTTTTTTTGTGAAAAAGCTTGGGGAGGCCTATGTTCAGCAGTGGGCTCTTAATATGCTGTAAAGAAGAGGAACTCCTGATTAGAGAGTCTCCTGATTAGAATTCAGATAATCCAACCACTCGATTATCTTGAATATGTCTTATTTAAGTCGATGAATGCAGGTGTCTGAGGACCGTTTTTGTGAAAAAGCTTGGGGAGGCCTATGTTCAGCAGTGGGCTCTTAATATGCTGTAAAGAAGAGGAACTCCTGATTAGAGAGTCTCCTGATTAGAATTCAGATAATCCAACCACTCGATTATCTTGAATATGTCTTATTTAAGTCGATGAATGCAGGTGTCTGAGGACCGTTTTTGTGAAAAAGCTTGGGGAGGCCTATGTTCAGCAGTGGGCTCTTAATATGCTGTAAAGAAGAGGAACTCCTGATTAGAGAGTCTCCTGATTAGAATTCAGATAATCCAACCACTCGATTATCTTGAATATGTCTTATTTAAGTCGATGAATGCAGGTGTCTGAGGACCTTTTTTTTCCGAAAAAGCTTGGGGGAGGCCTATGTTCAGCAGTGGGCTCTTGATATGCTGTAAAGAAGAGGAACTCCTGATTAGAGAGTCTCCTGATTAGAATTCAGATAATCCAACCACTCGATTATCTTGAATATGTCTTATTTAAGTCGATGAATGCAGGTGTCTGAGGACCGTTTTTTTGTGAAAAAGCTTGGGGAGGCCTATGTTCAGCAGTGTGCTCTTGATATGCTGTAAAGAAGAGGAACTCCTGATTAGAGAGTCTCCTGATTAGAATTCAGATAATCCAACCACTCGATTATCTTGAATATGTCTTATTTAAGTCGATGAATGCAGGTGTCTGAGGACCGTTTTTTTGTGAAAGTTTGGGGAGGTTTGGCACCAGCAGTGTGCTCTTGATATGCTGTAAAGAAGAGGAACTCCTGATTAGAGAGTCTCCTGATTAGAATTCAGATAATCCAACCACTCGATTATCTTGAATATGTCTTATTTATCGAAATTTTTAACACATTAAATCTTTGGTAACGTATAAAGAGTACAGAGTACGTGTTTTGTATAGCTCTTCACTAAATTTAGCTAGTGATAGGGCATTGACGTTAAAAATAATGTCGATAAATCGAGTCGGAGATCAAAGAGCGAACAAATCGGGTGGGAGCGTCCGTCGAGACGTGACGCTAAGAGGAAATGGATGCGGTATCGTGGAATTGTAAAATATGTTCAGAAAAAAAAATGTTTTAAAGATTCCGGTTAATTGATTCGATTATTCACGAAAGTTCAGAAATAAAAGATTTCTATTTGGCACGACTCGACAACATAAACGCCAAGCTTGGAATGTGAGTTGGCAAACGCGGAAGCTTTCTACAATGTATTATTTTTATTAGTATCATTTTAGAAAATCATATTTTATAACAGTCAATCTCTTGAAAGAGATTGACTGTTATAAAAGAAACCTTTGAGAAGAAAGAGATGATGAACTTTCTAATCCAGACACCTAAGAATATGGGCTACAGAATACACAATGGGCTAAATGCTTAAAAACATTTTCTAAGAATTAACTATAGGAGGCGTGTTTCAGCATAAGAAAATACCAACACCTTTCTTCCATGGGTGCCGTAAGAGGTGACGCAATTTCCAATACAATGACAGAGGTATAGACAATTACGTCCTTTCGACCCAAGTTTTACCGCAGAATTTTTTTAGTGTTGAGCCTGTCACCTGCCTGTCTCTATATCTTCTGTGACAACGTATAAATCGTAATTAACAACGTATAAAAGTAAATTAATGATATTTCTATTACATAATAACGTACTAAAATATGTACACGTATATAATACATGGAAATAATTATTATTAGCGTCTATCTATTCTCTTAAATTTACTTTTAGTATGTTCGTGGTTGTATACCTCTATTAATTTAAATGATTACTCAAACAAACGTTGAGAAACGTAAACAACGTAAAGGTATTTATTGAACGGTGCTAACATTTTAAGCTTTTTATTGTATAAGGCATTACTTCGCGGAAGTTTATATCGATACGGTTGAAACGTATTTCTTTTTATATATAATACTATATTTTGTAAATAAATAACATATATAGCTTTAGTCTAGTTGGTAGTGACCTTACGTTCGAAGCTGAGAGTTCCGGGTTCGAATCCTGCTAAGGCTAAATGATTGTCATTTATGTGATGAACATGACTTTATGTACTCGAGTCATGGATGTTTATATGCATAAATGAATATATAAGATGGGTGAATATAAATGTGGGTCGAAAGGACTTATTTGTGTAGACCTCTGATAACCCCGGTATTGGGAATAGCCTGAAGTTATTTTTATTTCTTTCTGGGGACGGAACTCGAGTTTCCTCTGGAGTTTTCCACTAGGTTACATTCCACTATTGGGAATATGCATGAATATATTTATATGTTTTATTTGAAAACATATAACAGTCTGTTAGTCTACACTGCTTGACACAAGCCTATAATAAGGCGGGTTTATAATTACCAGGCTCGGCAAGCGGATTGACGATCGCAATACCAGTCACCTCATGCCTTAGACGCTGCTGTATGTCATCAATCGGCAAAATTTTAGTCTGGTATTTTTCGACATGGATTTTCTGCTGTACTCTTCATTTTACAAGGTTTTAGGTAGACACTTCATATGACATCCAAGTCAAGAAAGAAGGTGGAAAATTTTTACACAGATAATACATCGTTCAGGTATGTTGCCTTAAGTCTGAATATAATGAAGTTAAATAATTATTTATCTTCTGGCATATGGCTTCGTTAAACTTCCATACAATAATAAATAAATAAATATTTTCACGCAATTCCCAATACAGGGTTAGACAGACGTCTAGTCTAGACAATTAAGTCCCTTCGACCCACCTTCCACCGACGAATTCCACCGAAGATATTTTCGGGACAACGCATATACTAAAAAATCCACCGAAATTTATTTTGATGACAGTTGTTATGGTTATCGTCGCCATAATGCCCAAGCCAACGATAGAAATCCTACAAAAGTTTCGATAAATTAAATGTTACGAGCATTATTTTAGACGACACGCACACCAGCTGTCACATTGTCCCCGAAAATGTCTACGATTAAAGGTGGGTCGAAGGACGTAATTGTCTAGACCTGTGTCTACTCCAGTATTGGGAATGGGGTGAAGATATTTTTTTCTAGGGAACTCGCGTCTCTTTTTTGAAAGTCGATCAACCAACCACGAGGTTTTCTTCGCTTACCATACACATATAACAAATAAAAGCTCGTAAATATTAGTTGTCGAATCCAAATTTTTTCTTGTGCGGTGGCATGACGTGATTTACTCGAAGCGCGAAGCAGATACGAGGGGGGAGTGACAGGTCAGGGAAAGGGGGGGAAACACTTGACTAATAAAAAACACCCTAACGCCCTCCTGACTGATGCGACAATTAATTTAATCCTATTCCTCGGCGTCTTCCGCGCCATTAGGGCTGCTGAAATTCACTGTGAGATATTACAAAAACTGCTTAAGAAATTGACAACGCAACTGTGAATATGTATATCTGTGAATATGTCGAACTGGTGGTGAGCCTGTTGCCGCTACATGATGAATTAGTTTTTTTTTATTGGGTAAGGGTGCTAACGAGTTCCCCCCGAACGGGTTCCCGTCTCGTCTTAGCGGTGGGGCTTGAAACCGTTTCTTGGACAACTGAGGTGAACCAAGAGGAACCTACATGACTAGCCTAACTTCGCGAGGTATGGCGGGTCCGAGGTGGCCCCTCCAAGTGGGTTTGGTCACCTCAGTTCGGATGCGTGTTGGTGGGATGTGGAGGGAGTTTTAGCGTCGTTCCCTTCGCACCTCTCCGAAGAGGAGTTTATTGGGTTTCATCATTCTCCCTCCTCCGCGAATCTTGCGCGTGTCACAACGTTGATGCGGCTGAGGTGGCGAGAGAGGAGAAAACGATTTATAAATTATCAACAGGTCGACGGTGAGTAGGACAAAATAATCTATGTAATGAAAATTGTATGAAATCTATTGCGGTTTTTGTCTGATGATGAAGAAAAGTAAAATAATATATTAAAAAAAAATACTGCCTTATAATAAGTATGATTAATGGACGTGTGCTAAATTTTTTCCCGTGAGTGTAGTCAGAAACAACTAAAGGGAAGCCTTCACCATGATTTTGTCCACTGATATATTGCGGGATAAATATTTCGAAATATATCAGACAAGAATTTAACAAACTGACGACGGACAGCAGCGCGCCAAAAAGCGCTTGTTGGCACATATAGGAGAGAGTGCTACGTATGAAGAAGAAAGAAATAGTATTACGCTACTATCCTGTTTATGCTAATATGTTGGTGCAACTAGTTATCACAGGAATGACTCATTTAGAAACATCTTTTAATCATTAATGGTAACAGCGTTAACTTTTTGCCCGCTTCTAAATTGGAAATAAGTGTGTTTTTTTTACCTTCGCGCATTTTCCCTGGTGCTTTTCAGTAGTGTAGACAGAGGTCTGGAATATGGCATGCCAATTTGCTTAAGACCTTAATGAAATTATATAATTGATGATTAGAATGTGACAGCCCTCGTAGGCGCGAGAAGCAGACATCAGCACGGCAGGCGGCTATTAAACAAGACTAATTGAGCGATAAATTTCAGACGGGAGACGATATAAAAACGAACGGCCCCGGAGAAAAATCCTAGATGAAGGAATATTGAAAGCGGGCCGCCGGGAATTGATTGCTGTCAATTAGAGCTGCCACTCTTGCCGTCGAGGCCAGATGCTAACTCGATTCTATTAGTATTCGATCGCCGCTGTGTGTTGCTGCCTTTATTTTTTTTCGGTTGTCAGGTCTTCGCGTTTTGCATCCGCGAAATTGGGAGACGCGAGTGGCATCTGTCAAATCGTTTAATACCGTAATTAATTTTTTCGTAATTCGTTTTCCTTTTTTTATAGAGATATGTACTTTGAATTTATTGCGTATGAAAATCTTTGTGTTCGTTTGATTAAAATGACATGTACTGGTAAAAGAAAGATATGTCATAAAGAAAATTGTTATGTGTAAACAATTTTTGTAATCATGTTTATGCTTAATTTTGTATAAATGACATGATAATAAGATAAACATTTTTTATGTCCATTGATGTTATAACAACAAAAAATAATTTTTTGTTTGATTTTGTTGACTTGCCGTCAAGAAAAACAAACTGACCTCAACATAAATAGTAAACGCAAATTTATGAATCCCGGAGTTGCGAATGAGTGAAGATACAAAAAAGGTCTTTATTGTTAAATGATTACTATTCACTAGTAGTCAAAATCTATGTACTGCCATTAGAATTATAATGAAGACGAAGTTATTAAAATGTAACGTAAACGTCATCGGAATTTCAGCTAAGAAATTGAAAGCTGGTGGCAGATTACAACACAGTGGTGGCAGCTGGTGGCAGACGGCAAGGAGGTACTCAGTTATATTAATTGAGATGTTTGTATCTACGTGACGGCTTATGATGAAACTAGAAACACTGTCAGTTTATTACCATGACACTAATATAAAAAATAAAAAGGATCAAAAAGAAATTAAAAAGTGTTGTTTTAAATATTTCGTCGGCCATGGATTCAAAGATTACTCCGTCACAATAAATTAATATTTATGAGTGTAGTTACTGCCTCGGTTTCAAATATATTACAATTTTATTCCGTTGCTAATTCCAAACGGATGCTCTTAAGTGTCAGTGTTTAAAGATACTCTTTTATTGCTAATTTATACGGCATATTATCTTCATAATGTTACGTTACTGTTGATAATTTTATTTTATCAAATAAATAACTTGTGTGCGATATAAAAAGTAAAACGTCATGGCAGAATTTTGTAAATTTTAAACGGACTTAAGCTTTTACGGTGTTAGCCCCTACGGCTACTGGAGGCGGAATTTTCTGTAGTGTTAATGTAAAAATAATAAATAAATAGTAAACATAAGTGATGGGAAGTAGAGGCACCTTTTGCTCACGCGTGTCATAGAGTATGATATAACCAGGTACCCTTCTCTCTCATACCATACCATCCCCATCTCTTGCCTTAAAGGACACAACGTCTTTACCTCCACGACTTCTCAACTGTTAGAAATTTTTATTCATACACATATGGCCTGTGAAAATCTACTGCAGGAGATGGAGCTCTGTACCATTGTTGACACGCTATTGGTACACGCAATTGGTAATGGCAGCACCAAAACACCTGGCACCTAAGGCGCCTCCGTCTGCCACCGGTCTATTGAATTGTGCTTTCGTTTGTCGGCATGAGGTTATTATGTCACAAGTCGGCCGGCAACGCCATTTTTACGGTTTCTCCCTCTGCTACATCTTGAGACAGTTACGCTAAGAAAGGGGGTGGAATATTCTCAAGCAGTCATCACATGACACGAAACGTAAACACAAAAGAAATTAAAAAAATTTTCGAGTATCATCTCATCTCACTCATTCTCATCGATAAGTTTTCAAGATTAACTTGTTTGATGTTATAAGATAATAAATGTAAAAATAACGTGACATTCAAATACATTCTAAGTCACGATAGCCGAGTGGTTGGGTGATCGACACCCAGTTGAGTCAAGACAACCAATTTTGAACCCAATGGACTTTTTGAAAACTTATGTACGATTTGTTTCGTTGGCTTGGACATAAAGATGGCGACGGGCTCACTGCCTGTCATGTCTCAAAAATGTCTTAAGTGGAAGGTGGGTCGAAAGGACTTAATTGTCAGGACCTCTGTCTACAACTCTCTTGGGAATGGCGTGAAGTTATTATAAATTATATAAATTTTATAAATATGTTCTCAGACAGAGAAACTTCGTGCCGGTAGATTTCGAAAACGTGATAAATGTATGTTCCTTGTGTCGATGGATAAATGTTTCATTTCTATTTATAAGAATGTTCAAAACGTTGCTTCAAGGTTATGTCTATTTTGCTTATTATACAATTTTTATTTGCCGACATTACACGTATACTAATTGTAGCTGGCTCACAAAGCAACAATAGCTTTTCAACCTCTTTTTGTGTGAACATGACTGATTGTCCGTCGTTTCAACAAAGTGAACGCAAACACTCAACCCCATTCATTTTTACGTCCACATCACCATAACATTTAACTTACATCGCTGTTTGTGAATACCAGCAACAAAACCAATAATATTAAAAACAAGCAATGTAACGGAACGTAGCGTTTCGTTTGTAGACGGCGCGTGAATAGTGGTGTAACACCGCACTATCGGGAGTCATGTCGATTAATAACATTTACAAGATGAAAGCCGTCGGGCTGTTAGTTGCGATGCGTTCCAGAAATAAAAAGGCAGCTTTATCCGATAACTCAGCTGGGGATACTTACGAGCGTGGTGTCCGCACGGTGTTGAGGGACGGGATACGTTTGTTTTTAGTACTTTGTTAACTGAATTGTATTGTTCTTGTGATTTATATAAGTAATTTAATAATTAGGTATATTAAAAATACTCACGATAGCCGAGTGGTAGGGCGGTCGGAATTTTGATTCAAGAGACACGATTTTGATCCCCTGGTGGAAGGCTTGTACGAATGGGTTTTCAAAAACTTATGTACGAATTATATCGTTGGCTTGGACATAAGACAGCGACGGGCTCACCACTTGTCACGTTGTCCCGAAAGTATCTTCGGTGGAAGATGGGTCAAAGGGACTTAATTGTCTAGACGAGACCTCTGTCTACCCCTGTATTGGGATATGCGTGAAGATATTTTTATATATTATGAATTTAATATAAAATGATAAATACATACAGAGTAAGTAGAGTAAGTAGCTTCATCAATCACTTGTGATGTGAAATCAAATACAATGAAGGTACATCAAACACCTGAAGAATGTAGGAAAAGTGTTATGTATGTTGACCCGACCGACCATGAAACGTACGCCTCTCATCCACGGAGGTCATCTAGTCTCAAATATCACAGACTAGTCGAAAAAACTTGCCTTTTTCTTCAAACTATAAATCATAGAAGGTGTATCTCAACAGCTATTCTATCATGCCATTATAATAATAAGCTTAACAGGATAAACATAAATGCAAACATTTACTCACACTCAAACACACCAATTGACTTGCATGCACATATATATATATATATATATATATATATATATATATATATATATATATATATATATATATATATATATATATATATATATATATATATATATATATATATATATATATATATATATATATATATATATATATATATATATATATATCATATATATATCAATTCGTATAACTTGCATACATCTATAATGCATATATCTATGACACAAATACATTACTGCAAATGGGCTCAAATCTATTCTCTTAACGTAGATGAATGTCATTGTACTCGTACTTTCATTGTACTACAAAATAACTTGACCGTGGTGGTAGTGCTACCCCTTTCTTCTCGTGGGTGTCGTAAGAGGTGTCTAGGAAAATAGCCTTGACAATATCAATAATTACCGACAGATACCGGGATAACCATTTCGAAAAAATACCGGAACAAAAGATGCGTACAGACCGGTGACAGGCAGCAGCGTCTAAAATGCGATATGTATGGTACTGCTATCGCCGATTTGTTGGCCGACCTAGGCGATTACGACAAACTCTCCCAGGGAAGATAATATAAGCGTTTACGTACGTATGTAATTAATTAGCAAGACGGAAATAAAAGAAAATAATTTATTGCACCAGCATAAAAAGTGAACATACAAAAGAAAAAAGTATAAGCTTGATTTATTAAAACAATATAAAATCATTGTGCGTGACTCATAGCTAGACAAACAGGTCTCCAGATCAGCTTATAGCCAGGCTTTTAAGCCTGACGCTGGTTTTCATCCTTAACTAAATCCAGCCCAGTAAGGCGAATGATGTTTTAAGGAAATTTATTTCAGGCACCATTCTATTACGCCGATATGTTCTATTATATTCCTCGTTTGGCATACTTTTAATATCTAGCATAAGACCAACCTAAGTAAGAGATAATAAATGTAAAAATAACGTGACATTCAAATACATTCTAAGTCACGATAGCCGAGTGGTTGGGTGATCGACATCCAGTTGAGTCAAGACAACCAATTTTGAACCCAATGGACTTTTGAAAACTTATGTACGATTTATATCGTTGGCTTGGACATAAAGATGGCGACGGGCTCACTGCCTGTCATGTCTCAAAAATGTCTTAGAAAGGACTTAATTATCAGGACCTCTGTCTACCCCTGTATTGGGATATGCGTGAAGATATTTTTATATATTATGAATTTAATAGAAAATGATAAATACATACAGAGTAAGTAGAGTAAGTAGCTTCATCAATCACTTGTGATGTGAAATCAAATACAATGAAGGTACATCAAACACCTGAAGAATGTAGGAAAAGTGTTATGTATGTTGACCCGACCGAGAATGAAACCCGGAGCTGGCGGCACCATGAAACGTACGCCTCTCATCCATGGAGGTCATCTAGTCTCAAAAGTATCTTCGGTGGAAGATGGGTCAAAGGGACTTAATTGTCTAGACGAGACCTCTGTCTACCCCTGTATTGGGATATGCGTGAAGATATTTTTATATATTATGAATTTAATAGAAAATGATAAATACATACAGAGTAAGTAGAGTAAGTAGCTTCATCAATCACTTGTGATGTGAAATCAAATACAATGAAGGTACATCAAACACCTGAAGAATGTAGGAAAAGTGTTATGTATGTTGACCCGACCGAGAATGAAACCCGGAGCTGGCGGCACCATGAAACGTACGCCTCTCATCCATGGAGGTCATCTAGTCTCAAATATCACAGACTAGTCAAAAAAAAAAAAAAAAAAAAAAAAAAAAAAAAAAAAAAAAAAAAAAAAAAAAAAAAAAAAAAAAAAAAAAAAAAAAAAAAAAAAAAAAAAAAAAAAAAAAAAAAAAAAAAAAAAAAAAAAAAAAAAAAAAAAAAAAAAAAAAAAAAAAAAAAAAAAAAAAAAAAAAAAAAAAAAAAAAAAAAAAAAAAAAAAAAAAAAAAAAAAAAAAAAAAAAAAAAAAAAAAAAAAAAAAAAAAAAAAAAAAAAAAAAAAAAAAAAAAAAAAAAAAAAAAAAAAAAAAAAAAAAAAACTTGCCTTTTTCTTCTAACTATAAATCATAGAAGGTGTATCTCAACAGCTATTCTATCATGCCATTATAATACTAAGCTTAACAGGATAAACATAAGTACGGATACACAATGCTGATTAGCAAAAAAAATTAACATTTAAAGATATGATTTGATATAAGAAATTAAATTTATTGTTTTAATTTACAATAATGGAAATAATAAACTTAATTCCTTCGGCTACCTGTTACTAAAGTTGCAAAGATCGTATATAACATTTATTTATTCGATTTTCAGTACTCGATGATAATTTTCTTTAAGTGAAAAGGTCCATTACTGTAATAATAAATGATAATTATAAAGGGGGATAGCCTTATTGACGTCAGTCATATATTTGGCAATGGAGTAAAGTATGTCAAACAATCAATATGACGGTAATTTATTAATGCTGTCGTTTTTAGTCGCATTATACGTCATATTTTCATAACAGCCGTGAGTGCACTGCAGGAAAAAAGGCTCACCCTTACACGAGCGTTTGCCGTAATCGCCACGCTTAGTAAGAGGATTGGCGATCGCAGGGTACCTTAGACGCTGCTTACCGTCACCGGTTTGCTCAATTTTGATCTGGTATATTTCAAGGTGGTTGTTATCCTGCCATATTGTAGTAGCCAATTGTATTTTCAATTTGTTTTACCCTTAGACTCCTCTTACGACAATAGGAAAGAAAAGGAATGGTATATTCTTATTCTGTAACCACACTACGGGATATACTCTTCATTAAATGCGAAATCCGACACTCTTTGACATTTATTCTCCATTACATAATCTAATTGGTGATTACGCGAATTTTCCGTAATTAGTCAATTGCTTAATGTTTCAGGAGTCGTGTTCGCTTTATGACTAGGTTTGCTCTAGTACGCGAGTGACCCAGGTTCTTTCCTCGGGCCGGTACTACTCATATCAATAATCACCGACAGATACCGGGATAACCATCTCGAAAAAATACCGGAACAAAAGATGCGTGCAGACCGGTGACAGGCAGCAGCGTCTAAAATGCGATATGTATGGTACTGCTATCGCCGATTTGTTGGCCGACCTAGGCGATTACGACAAACTCTCCCAGGGAAGAAGCTATGTATGTATGTAATTAATTAGCAAGACGGAAATAAAAGAAAATAATTTATTGCACCAGCATAAAAAGTGAACATCCAAAAGAAAAAAGTATAAGCTTGATTTATTAAAACAATATAAAATCATTGTGCGTGACTCATAGCTAGACAAACAGGTCTCCAGATCAGCTTATAGCCAGGCTTCTAAGCCTGACGCTGGTTTTCATCCTTAACTAAATCCAGCCCAGTAAGGCGAATGATGTTTTAAGGAAATTTATTTCAGGCACCATTCTATTACGCCGATATGTTCTATTATATTCCTCGTTTGGCATACTTTTAATACCTAGCATAAGACCAACCTAAGTAAGAGATAATAAATGCCAATTTTATTTTTTTACATGCTTTAGTTATTTATTATTTATTTTACTGGAAGAAGGTGTGTACTTTATTGTTACACCGATACCACCACAGCTCATTTATAAGAAATTTTCTTATTTTTGAATGTTTTTAATACTGTTAGTTTGAGTGAATGAATTTACATTTTTTATCTTTAACGTAAGGTATAATATGCAGTTACTTTTTACTGGAATTTATTACCACCATTATTTTTTATTGATAATCATTAACATAAGTACGGATACACAATGCTGATTAGCACAAAAATTAACATTTAAAGATATTATTTGATATACGAAATTAAATTTATTGTTTTAATTTACAATAATGGAAATAATAAACTTAATTCCTTCGGCTACCTGTTACTAAAATGTACACAAAATCCTTGATGTAACTAATTAAATCGTTTTTTTTCTCTGGGATAAATTTAACGTGGATAACTCGGATAAATTTTAATTTTTTATCAGAAATTTATAATAGTCCGACGATAAGTAAATAAAAATAAATAAGTAAATAAAATATCTTCACGCCATTCTAGAGGTCTAGTCTAGACACTTAGGTCTCTTCGACCCGCCTTCAGCCGAAGGTAGTGAGCCCGTCGCCGACTTTATGTCCAAGCCAACGATATGAATCGTAAGATAAAACCCATTGGTAAGGCCCTGCCACCTGGAAATCGAACTCGGGTCACTGGACTCGAAATTCCAACCACCTAACCACTCGAATATCGTGACTCTATAATGATATAATGATGTTATGATTATAGTACTAGAGTTTAAGATTTTGGCTAAAATTGATTTGATGAACAAAATTATTACCTTAGTACCTATTCCCAATATGGGTTTGACGGAGGTCTGAACAATTAAGTCCCTTCGATCCACCTTTCACTTTTGGGACTACCAAAAGTCTTTGGTGACAGTCACAGTTGGTGAACTAATCGACGTCGTAATTTACTTTCTTTACCATCCTCATTTTTTTACAGAAAAGGCCTGCAAACGAGCTGGCGGCTCACGTGATGGTAAGTGATTACCGCCGCCCATGAACATCCGCAGATGCGTTGCCGGCCTTAGAGTGCCCCCCCTCCCAAATTGGGGGAGGGGGTGTGTGGGCCTCCGGTTACCTGCACTCACCAGACGAAACGCAGAAGTTTGTTAGACTTCTACTTTACGCCGGTATTCTGTGAGGTCGTGGTACTTCCCCGGTCGAGCCGGCCCATTCATGCAACAACAAAAGCTGATGCGTGGCTCTACCACTGTTAAAAACATAACACAGATATAAAGTTGTCATTAACTAGCCCTCATTCTACACCAGTATTGGGAAGGCCGTGAAGATATTTTCATTTTCATAATAGGATAAGTTAACTACCAGATTAAAGTGTTGATGATCCATATAAAATCTTAAATATTTGAAAATCCGTATAGTTATAATCTGATGGGCACATTAGTCAGACGAGTGAAATATATTGTGTGCAACTAATAGGTGGGACGGGCGTTAAGGAGGGCATAAATTAGTCGATGTTGTGACGCCGCGATACTCACCGACCATCTGTTTGTCGATATGTCAAGGCGCAACACTACGAAACTACACAGAGCTGTATATTATGTTATTATGTGACAAATTCGAATTAGTTTGACTCGCGCCGCGACAGAATATTAATGGTGTGGCGAAAGTTGCAAAGATCGTATATAACATTTATTTATTCGATTTTTCAGTACTCGATGATAATTTTCTTTAAGTGAAAAGGTCCATTACTGTAATAATAAATGATAATTATAAAGGGGGATAGCCTTATTGACGTCAGTCATATATTTGGCAATGGAGTAAAGTATGTCAAACAATCAATATGACGGTAATTTATTAATGCTGTCGTTTTTAGTCGCATTATACGTCATATTTTCATAACAGCCGTGAGTGCACTGCAGGAAAAAAGGCTCACCCTTACACGAGCGTTTGCCGTAATCGCCACGCTTAGTAAGAGGATTGGCGATCGCAGGGTACCTTAGACGCTGCTTACCGTCACCGGTTTGCTCAATTTTGATCTGGTATATTTCAAGGTGGTTGTTATCCTGCCATATTGTAGTAGCCAATTGTATTTTCAATTTGTTTTACCCTTAGACTCCTCTTACGACAATAGGAAAGAAAAGGAATGGTATATTCTTATTCTGTAACCACACTACGGGATATACTCTTCATTAAATGCGAAATCCGACACTCTTTGACATTTATTCTCCATTACATAATCTAATTGGTGATTACGCGAATTTTCCGTAATTAGTCAATTGCTTAATGTTTCCAGGAGTCGTGTTCGCTTTATGACTAGGTTTGCTCTAGTACGCGAGTGACCCAGGTTCTTTCCTCGGGCCGGTACTACTCATATCAATAATCGCTATCTAAAGTTATCGAGAACCCTGCATGGAACTATAATATCGTAAAGCTAGCCTGTGTAGCTAGCCAGCAAAAACCAGCATGTTTGAGAAATAATAAATTTTTTGATTATTTTCGAGACTCCAGATGGCAGACTAGGCTAAATTGACGATACAATCATAATTATTTTGCGAAAATATTAATTGATACGATCCTTCCTTTAAGGGTTCTAACTTTAGTCTTCTGTTTCAACTTCCGATGAACCAGCTCGAAACAAAATGTTTATTATTATTTAACAGATATGCAGTTATATCCACAATGTTTACATTCCTCATATATAATTTCTCCACGATAAACCATCCGGTTTTAACTACTCTATATTATAAACATGCTTAGGAGTGTCGTTATTTCTGATCCGTAGCTCCCATGCGATGATAGTTCGCGACATTTGTGAGCTCGGGAGAGACGATCGGCCTTTTTCAGTCTCTTAATTGCCAAGCATATATCTTAATGTCTCGGCGGTTAGTCGCGCGCCAGTTTTGTGGGGCAAACATGTTGAAAAAGCCGAACGCACCGTTTCAATAATAGCAGCTATGAGACTGAAATATTGTCGGATGGGAACTATAAAAATGTTAGTTTATATTGCGGACGTAGAAGCAATATTAATGCGCACGCATGCGGTTATAGACCGAGTTGTGTTGTTGATAAGATCACAATTGGGGTGCGCCACGTTTGATTGAGTGATGGAGACCTGTGTGGACGACCGTATGACAATAAATAAAGATTCCGAGGCTAGGTTAATCGTGCTCAGACTCGCACGGACAATATGTTATTGTCACATAATTTAAGGAATGGAGGATTAATTTAATTTGAGCACTTTATTACCGAAGATACAAGCGGGCGATAGTTTATTTCTGGGGGATATTATTCTCGAGAATAATATATTTATTTCACGGGAAATCCATTCACGAATTTTCATATATCTCCGTGACATATGATAAAATGTATCTTTATTTTTTTATTTCGTCGTTCTCTTTTCAAATATGAATACAATAATTTTAAAAGAGTTAAATTCTAATGTTGTTTATTGAAAGGAACGTGTTAGTAATGAAACGTAATGGCTCTGTAAATCTTTTCTTTTCTTTTTTCAAAGCAAAGGATGTTTATTTGGTTTATATATTTTTTTGTATGCGGCCATGTAATGACACGGCACACATCTCTTTGTTCAAAAGTCTTAATGGATGACCTGATTTTGACGAATGACATGTCGATACACAAATCTAAGACGAGCGCTTCCTTTCATGTACGCCGCTTGTTGACTATTGACACTTAAGCCGACGCTCCGGTAGCCTAGTTGGTAATGACTCTGCCTTCGACGCTTCGGCTTGCGGGTTGGAATCACGTTATGGACGAGTTTTGTGTGATAAATGTGAATGTTTGTTCTCAAGTCATGGTGTTCATATGCTATGAAATTATATTACATATCTGATATATATGAAAGTATATTATACCGGTCGCTTGTACTCACAGACGGTGACAAGCTTACCACCGTCCACGTTCAATTTATGCTCCGGTTTATGTGTCGTAATGACTAAATGGTCCAGAGTACCGATTGCTTCTGTAGTGGGATTTTAAATGCTTGAAGATGTGATAATAATAAATAAACATCTTCACGCAATTCCCAATACAGGGGTACACAGAGGTCTAGTCTAGACAATTAAGTCCCTTTTGGCCCACCTTCCACCGAAGATATTTTAGGACAACGTGACAGTTGGCAAGCCGGTCGCCGTCTTTATGTCCAAGCCATCGATGTAATTCGTACATAAGTTTTTGAAAAACCCATTGGTGCCTGCCAACTGGGTATCGAATTCGGATCTCTTGACTCGAAATTCCGACCACCCAACCACTCGGCTATTATGACTTAATAATTTCAATAATAAATAATATTCACGAGACCTGAGTTCGATCCCCAAGTGGCAGTACCAATGAGTTTTTCAAAAACTTATGTACGAATTTCATCGTTGGCTTGGACATAAAGAAGGCGACGGGCTCACCACCAGTCACGTTGTCCCGAAAATATCTTCGGTGGAAGGTGGGTCAAAGGGACTTAATTGTCTAGACTTGACCTCTGTCCACCCCTGTATTGGGAATTGCGTGAAGGTATTTATATTTTATTTTTATAAATGATATTTAAAATACCCAATTACTTATGCGTTCGGAAATAAATTTCAAGAGCATACACATATCTAGAATGAAACAGCATGAGTTAAAAGAGTAAGATTTATAATTAGAATTGTAACAAATCACCAATCCATTAGTGACGCGCCGGCCGACAAGATTAACGACGCGCCGGGAATAAGGCAGCAATTATCCCGGGGCGTGTCGCGGGATTTGTTCCCGGGGGAGTTGGAATGATGGTCGCAGTACCGACGTTACCGTTTCCAGTAAAAAATGCGCCGCGTATACAGAGCTTTTGATGTGTGAGCTTTGAAAAATTGCCGCGTTAGCTTTTTTATTACGGCGATAATTCAAGTTCCTTTTTAATACCTACCATGTACAGAAAAGGTTGTGTGATAAACAATTGGGTGTAATGAAAAATATGATCGTCTGTGAGTCTGTTAACTATGTATTTTGTTTCTTTTGTGATAGCGCAATTGTTTGGAGGACGTTTATTAAGCGCTGATCCAAGAGAAATAATCTTCCAGGGGAAGAACTTCGCTCTTCGAGAAAAGTCATTTTAAAATTGCCAAATCACAAAACTTTGTTTTTCAATAAATCATTTACCTTAGAATCTGTTAAGCTATGGAATTCACTACCGCTAACTATTCGCCAGGCACAGTCATTTGAAATATTTAAAAAACTAGTAAAAGGACATTATTTATCTCAACCTTTGGAGTAGCGTTGAGACGGATTGCTGTTACATATTTCTGCGAGATTTAACTATATTTTTACTATGTTTATGCGCATGTATGTATGTATGTATATATTTATATATGTTATAGTATATATTATGGTATGTGTACAATTCATAACACGTGTATAGTATTATTATTCATTTATGTTTGGTATTGTATGTATGTATGTATGTATGTATGTATGTATTTATGTATGTATTTATGTATATATATATATATATATATATATATATATATATATATATATATATATATATATATATATAAATATATATATATATATATATATATATATATATATATATATATATATATATATATATATATATATATATATATATATATATATATATATATATATATATATATATATATATATATATATATATATATATATATATATATATATATATATATATATATGTACATGTACATGTGTGTGAGTGTGTGTAAGTATATATATGTATATATTTATCGTTTACACTAAATATTATCATGTTGTGTACATATATAGATTGAAAAAATAAATTGCACCACCTACCTTTTTGTCTGTGTCACATCTCTACATCTCTTTACGCCGTTGGTTGCCTGGAAGAGATCAGCCTACCACCTGGGGATCGAACTCTAGAATGGGAGATGATGTTGAAATTGACCTATCCGGGAATCGAACCCGAGACATCGAGATGGCGACACCTTGAAAATCGGTGTTTACGCCACTCGTCCACGGAGGTCGTCAAGTCGTCAAAGGTAGTCAAAACTAAAGAAATAATTCAGTTCCTCGATCAGGGATCTAAGAGCCCTACGCCCAGAATCCTGCAATGATCGTTACTAGAGTGATTTCAGTAGCAATCATGAGCTTCAGTTTCTTTTGCGTGTCTTTCTTGGCGTAAAAATATCTTCATTCCATTCCCAACATTGGGGTAGTCTAGACCTTCCTTTTAAGTCTATTCGATCCACCATTTACCGATGAATTTTTTTTGGGACATCGTGACGAGTGGTGAGCCTTTCGCCGTCTTAATGTCCAAGCTAACGATGTAAATTGTACATAAGTTTTTTTTGGAAAAAAAATACCTGAAAAAAGTCACTTGAACTCGGGTTTCTTGACTTAGACTTGAATTCCGATCAACCAACTAGGTGATCGACCTTTCTTGTTATCGCAAGGTTTTATTTAAACGTTCCAAACTAAAACATAAGCTGCTGTGGTATGATCTAACTTTTCCTCTTTTGTCTCCTCCAACATCTTCCTATAGGGTTAATAACACATCGGTACTCCTGGTATTGTCCAGGTGCACATGATTGTCGGAAGGAGTAGGCTGCTAGGATATTTTCCCGGCTTTTCCATCAAAAAAGAAATATTAGTGATAACATAGATTATGTAATCAGTTATAAAACTTCACACATTAATGAAAAGAATATGTATGTGATTTTTTTATAAGTATAAAGAGAATACAAACTATTTATTTAAGAAAAAAAAGTGTTGCAGGCTGAAAACAATTGGGCATAACATTTTGATTTATTTTTAATGCGCAGTAGTGCATCGCTGTCGGTCCACGCGTCGTTGCGTCATGTCGGACTCCGTGACAGCCCGCCAATGTGCCAATTTAAATGTAACAGTGAAACTCAGGACGGGCACTCGTCGCACCGCTCCGGGGTTCAACAAAAAATAATTAATGACCCGACTAATGAATACGATGTCTGTTTACAGCGGGTACGGTCGGCAGATTCCTACATACTGTCTCTTCGGTAATTTTTTTTTTAAATTTTGCCTTTCTTCGAGCTCATAGCTATTTGGGAACGGTTTTGATTATCTGCCAGTGTTAGATTTTTAATTTAGTTGTGCTTGAATACACGTTAAAGGCAAGAGGAGCCATTTACGTTGGATGCCATGTACTACTGAAGAAGGCATTTTCATCATGATATGCTTTTAATTTTAAACATTATGACTAGGGCATGTTCTTGGATTAAAGTTCTTTTCAGGTTCATATGCTGCTAAAGTCAATTGCCGCGAGGTGATTTTAGCTCGTTTTAAAAATTAAGAAGCACTTTTTTATCTTCACGCCATTTCAATCACAGGTGTAGACAGAGGTCTAGATAATTCCATTCGACCCACCTATCACCGGGAACATTTTTGGGATATTGTGACGGATATGGTGCCTGTCTGTTTCACTGTGATTCTTGCCATCTTTATATTGAAGCCGACGATATAAATCGTATATAAACTTTGAAAACTCGAAATAGGGTCTCTTGACTCGAATTCCGATCACCTATCCACTGGGCTATTTTGACTTAAAATATCTAATCAAATTATAATAAAAAAGGTAAGACACCTAAGAAAAATATCAATTAACACCACTCATTCATTTCAAAACTTTCTAATTTTCAATTCGACGGCTAGCGTTTCTGCCGACGGTACCCGATCCCCCCGGGTAGAGTTAGCTCTGATTTATTCGGATCATTTCCGCCACTCCTTGTGGCTGTTTAGCCGACTTGCCGGTAAATTAACCGATGATTCTTGCGTTGTACGACACTGCCGTCTTTGTTCTGAATTGATGTTCCAATTTTGAAGATTCGCATTTATATGGAGTTCTTACTGTAATATAAATTGTTTTTGAACAATGGTGTGTTATATGTATTTTAGTGTGAGAGAAAAAGAGTGCCGTGACGTTTAGGTGGGAGAATTTATTACACCTTTTTCTCGTGGTTGTCGTAAGAGGCGACTAAGGGAAGATTGAAAATGCAATTGCCTACCGACAGATGGCGGTACAACCATCTCCAAATATGTTTGGAGTGAGTATGTTAATTCCTGTGATGGACAGCAGCGTCTAAGGTACGTGCTGTCTAGTACTACGATCGCCATTCTGCTTGCCAAGCGCGGCATTTGTGGCAAACCATACGGGAGAGGCCTATGGGCCGTTATAAATATTTTAATTTTTAGGCATGAGAAAAAGAGTGGCGTGAGTGACGTGAAGTGCGGAAGGAGTTTGCCCACTAAGTTATCCTGTCGGTTTTGTAGCAACAACTAAAGCCTTAAAATATTATAGGTTACCAACAGATGGCAGAGTAAGCATCTCAAAAACTACACCTATTCAGCTGATCGATGAAGGGCAACAGCGTCTATGGTACAAGGTTTATGGTACTACGACCGTCAATCCGCTTGTCAAGCATGCCAAATACTGGAGAGGCCTATGTATCTTTTGTAGGCCGTTGTGATATGACGTGCGAAGGATATTTAAAATTACTATTGGTGCAGGTGTGGCAAGATGGCACAGAGGTAGGAGTAGGTAGGAGCTAAGTAGCGAATGGCGCGGGTTTGAATCCCGCCCGATCATCACTGCAATTTTTATTTTTTTAATAATGTATTAGTTATTGAAGTTAAAGAATTTATATTTCTTGAGATGATGTAATTTTTAAATCACGATTGCCGAGTGGGTGATCAGAATTCGAGTCGAGAGACTCGAGTTCGATCCCCAGGTGGCAGACTCGTACCAATGGGTTTTTCAAAAACCTATGTACGATTGATACGTTGGCTTGGACTTAAAGACGGCGGCGGGCTCACCGCCAGTCACGATGTCCCAAAAATGTCTTCGGTGGAAGGTGAGTCAAAAAGACTTTATTGTCGTAACCTCTGTCTACCCTGTATTGGAAATGGCGTGAAGATATGTTTTTGTAATTTTCGGTGCGACTTGTTGGTCTCTGTGGTAAGCAGTATTTTTACAAGCTGTGATAGCTAGGCTACAATGCACGATGTAAAATACTAGCTGTTACGCGCAGCCTCACTCGCGGAAAACCCCATAACGCGCAATTTTTTTGGTAAAAGCTACATATACATACATATACATACGCGAACACTACATATAAATAAAATTGAAGCGTCTGTTTGTAATATTAAAATAACTTTTTTGTACTACATGTATGTAACTAATAAGGTACATATACCAAAATAACATTTTTTTACAATTAATGTCTGTCTATCTGTTTGTTCCGGCTAATATCTGAAACTGCTGGACCGATTTTAACAGGGCTTTCACTGACAGATAGCTAATGTTATAAGGAGTAACATAGGCTTCTTTTATTTTGGAGACATAATTACTGTTAAACTACGGGCAAAGCCGCGGGGGGCAGCTAGTATTTAATATAAAACCATTTTTTACAGATTTTGTCGCGTTTGTGTTTAGTTTTTTTTTTTTAATTATTTTCTTCCCGACATTTTGGACGTTTTACAGTATCCGCAGTCACGGGGGGACTGAGGTCTTTAACGTCCCGCTGTTATTATTACTTTCAGTTACCGTCAATATTTATTTATTAATTTGTATCCCATTTGCGCAGAACGTGCTCACTGTGTCTTGCAGTGGTATGCTTGTCCAATCACCCAATTTTGAGTGAGAATGCATGGCGCTTAAATAATGTTAAGTGGTCGTTGGAACTAAATATACTTAAGACTAGAACATTCGTCGCTGCATTCAGTTCGACATGTGGAAGCGATGGATGGTAGTCATCTCATGGGTGTCGTTAAAGTCAAATATGGGATAAAATGTATGTATGTTCCGCGGTCCACCATATCTGGAGTCAAATGCTAATTTGTCTCCTCGTAATTGATATAAGTAAATAGGGATTCTAAATTTGAATTTATTACTATTCTTATTGCCCTCCGCGGTATTGTCCGCGACAAAACGCAGAATCTCAATTATTTTTTTAAAATAAAGTAGCGTAAGTTACTCCTTATAACATCGGCTATATGCCAGTGAAGGTCTCGCTAAAATCGGTCCAGCTCTTTCCGAGATTAGGCGGAACAAACAGACAGGCAGATTTTTTTTTATGTACAAAGTTTCATACACATCAAATGAAAAGCTGTTAATTTGGAATTTCAAACGGACATTTCAATTTTATTTATATGTAAAAATGTATTAGAAATGAGTTCTTTTGAATTACTATTAGAAAGGAATGGTATATATTACACATTTATATACATATATATTTGCGCTATAACAGTGTCCTAGTCGGTAAAACATAAGGGATAATTTTCCTTAGTTTTTCTGTTATTACCAACTTGTTTACAAATTGTAGATAAAGTACTTGAAGTATAATATTGACAGCTGCAATTCAATAGACGACGCTCTAAAGACTAAAAAACCTATCAAAGTGTTTCAGAACTCTCCCTATCAGATAGGGTAAGTAGAACTCTACAAGATAAAAAGTTCGTGGAAGGTATAAATCAATTCCTATGAAATAAACGCCCCTGGTCCAACAAATCTTTACTTACCGACCTCGAATTTCCGAACCTCGAACCTTGTTTGATAAAAGGCCATGGGCATCGGTATGTAAGTTCTGTATTTGTTACTTATATTAATATAAACGTACATAAGGACACTATCTCATATATTGTTATGAACCCAAAGGAAATCACGGGTGTTATGGAATCAGCAACAACGACGATACCACAAACATCCAGAGCCGAGAAAATAGGAAACGTAGTTTTATACCCGTGACCGTGAATTAAGCTTGAAGGACCTCAGAGCTGGTGACACCTTGAAAACCGGTGAGAACGCCACTCGTCCACTGACGTTGTATAATAGATCTTAGTACTTGTTGGTGGAAACAGAAAATGAATACACTACTCATCGAAAACGTAACATAAGTCTTGCTAACCGAGTGGTTGGGTGGTCGCAATTTCCAGTCAAGAGACCCGAGTTCGATCCTCAGGTGGCAGGCTCGTACCAATAACTTTTTCAAAAGCTTATGTACGAATTATATCGTTGGCCTGGACATAAATACGGCGACGGGCTCACCACCTGTCACGTTGTTCGAAAATATCTTTTATTGTTTCGACTAGACCTCTGTCTACCCCTGTATTGGGAATTGCGTAAAGATATTTATTTATTATTTATGTATCGAAAACGTCATAAAACACAACGATCTATAACACATACTACATCCTAATAAACGTAATAAGGTTGGCCGCTAGCTTTTAGTAATAACAATAACTCAAACATTGTGGGCCGCAACTCGCATAAGCGCTAAGCTTCACAATGAATCTAAACTTCCTTTGTGATTAGGCTTATAATAATAAACTACGCCGGATATCCTGAATGCTGCCGCCGGTTTGCGGCCCATGTGGCCTTTATTATGGTAACATAGGTATGTTTATTGTATGCGAATGAAACATGGTACTTAGTTGAGTGACTTGTTAGTTGTCACACAGTGTGTTATTCGACAGAAGTGAAACTTCACATGAAAGACGGAATATTAGATTTTTTTTATATTATATTAAAGAAAAATTTAAGAAATCTGGCTTATGCGGGATTCGAACTCACAACCTCTGCTATACATTTGCAACGCTTCCTTCTTCGAGCCACCGTGTCCTACACGTTGAAACTTTAAATCTCTTTTTTTGCATGTTATTTCATTGCCTACATTTAGCGTACATTTTTTTAAAACTAGATAAATGTAAGGTGCAAGACTTAATTTCTGGAACTGGACATCAAATTTATTTCAGTAAATTAGGATCAGGTTAACGACTTTTCGTTCTTGAGTGGTGTCGATGTCAGATTTTTCCCCCCTTTGATCTTTGACTTAATTTTCAGAAAATATTGGCTTCTTATTCTTCTGTTTTGTTCTGTCCCCCCATACTTACTTAAGGTTACTTTTTTACATCACTATATTGTTTTTATTTATTATAATACTTAATATAATACTTAATAATATATATATTATTATAATACTTAATAATTATAAAAATTGTAATGAAAATAATAAAATTTATCAAATGTAACCCATTGATAAATTTTCTTTTAAATTCTGCACCAAGTAATTATTAAGGCAAATTGATTTCTTTATATTTTAAAATAATAACATTTATCAAATGTAACTCATTGATAAATTTTCTTTTAAATTCTGCACCAAGTAATTATTAAGGCAAATTGATTTCTTTATATTTTAAAATAATAAAATTTATCAAATGTAACCCATTGATAAATTTTCTTTTAAATTCTGCACCAAGTAATTATTAAGGCAAATTGATTTCTTTATATTTTAAAATAATAACATTTATCAAATGTAACCCATTGATAAATTTTCTTTTAAATTCTGCACCAAGTAATTATTAAGGCAAATTGATTTCTTTATATTTTTATTTCAGTGATCGAGGTGGTCTTTTTGAGTATGAAACTACATTAATATAAAATGACAATATTGGTATACTGACAAAATGCTCTGTGGCGCAAGTTAGTTTTGGGTATAAAGGGCTAATTTGTGCGGCAGTTAGCGGTAGGCCAGCTAAGCGGGCCATATTTCAGCTGCGGTGTTTGTTCAGGCTGTTTGCACTCTTGTTAGTGGGGATCGGCTTTTGCGTATTTATTTCTGGGATCTCTTGATGTGCGTCGCGAGATTACGTTATGTGCGGATGTCTTTATTGCCATATTTTCACATACCGACAAATATTATTTTAAGGATCTAAATTTAAAATTGATTCTTAAAACTGAAATACAGATAACAAATTGAAATTGTATTTTTGTTATGGAAGATTTTTTTG
The DNA here is from genome assembly GCA_029286605.1 of Sericinus montela. Taxonomy (NCBI): domain Eukaryota; kingdom Metazoa; phylum Arthropoda; class Insecta; order Lepidoptera; family Papilionidae; genus Sericinus; species Sericinus montela. The sequence goes on from JAGSMR010000108.1 coordinate 1,082,528, forward strand.
TTTCGTATTGATTTTATCAAACAAATAGGCATATAGTTAGACTCTTTTTCACTTATTATACATGTTCTACGTAAAAGAAGCGGTAATTTGTGATGTTGTATTAATGATCTTGTTCTTTAGAGGCAGTATCGCGGCTTCGCAGAATACCGGCGTGAAGTAAAAGCATGTGGGATTTCGGCGTTTTGTCATATGAGGAGACCCACTAATCTTCTTCCATGTATGATATGAGGGGGCACGGTTTGTAATTTTAGGAAATGAGTTCTGAACAATCGAACATGGCCACGTATAATGTCACAGGGCACCTGTCAGAGATTGTTCCGCTGTTCTAAATCCAGACCATTTTCAGTACAGCTCGTGTGAACCCGGATTCCCCCTCAGCGATAGTTTATGAAATTTATGAAATAATAATTATTATATATTATGAATAAAATAATAATATAATAAAATGAAATATATTTATCTTTTGAATAAGTTCTAGATGTACGAATTACCACAAATTAGAAAGTTCGAGTGTGTTGTCACCGCACAAATTCCTATTTTTTGCCTGCTCCAAAGATTTCTACAACGAACGGCGTACGTTTGGCAAGTTATTTTTCAGTTTATGGGCTACATTTGACATTCTCAATACGCTGTAAGACTTTTTATCAAGCCCAGTCCAGTCAAAGAAATAACTGGGTAAACATTTAGGATTACAATTCGATTCCCACACGGATAGATATTTTGACGAATATTTCTATATCTGAGACCTTGATCTTAATTTTGATAGTTTCGACATTATTGTGTGATTGCCGTTTGTCTACCGCGTAAGAATATTCTACCCATGGGTGTCGTAAAAGGTGACTAAGAGAAAAGACTACAAAAAAATTCTTTTCTCGCTTAACGGTTAAGTCTAACCATTCAACGTGGAAATGCAGCCAGCGTTCATGCACCAGGCACCATGCTACGAGAAGTATGGCTCTACGATCGTAATAGTTTTTAGTTAATAATTTTAAAAATATGTTAATAAATATTAACATATTTTTTTCTATAAATAAAGTATAGTTAAAAAAAAGAGAAAAGTCTTTGAAATATCATTGGCCTCCGAAGTATAGTGATATAAACATTTTGCCGCCATTTTTAAACCAAATTTGAAGCCGGCGGTGACGTGCCTGTTGACTTTCTAAGGTGCAAGATATCTGGTACTGCGATCGCCAATCTGCTTGCTTAGAGTAGCGATTTTGGCAAACCCTCTCTTGCGGTACAGGCCTATGTCTATTAGTGCACTTTTAGATGCCGCTGTGTATGCATGTGATCCTGTAATAAACATACAATCATACATACTATTTAGAATATTACAGAAAATAGGACGTGTAGTAATGGGGTGTGTAATAATTACACTAAATACTTTAACCACATTTTTTAAATCGATGAATATTTAATGATTTATACGTCACATAGGCCAGCTGTTCTTTGCTTCAATCGTACGTCAGCATTAAAAAGGACGCAGGCTGTCTGTCGCTTCAAAAACAAAGAATCGATACCGAGCCAATCCTGGCTCCATTGTAATCCAAGCACACGTGTAATTCAGGCTAATTGACAGCTACACAGCGACAGACCGACTGACATGTGACACGGTATACCGGTGACGGGCCGCGGACTGTTTCTGATTTCGTGTGGTCCAATATGAAGAAAAAAAATATATGTACAAATATGTATGCTCCTAAGTGCTAACTATAAGGAATTACGACATCCGAGTGGTTCATCCGAAATCGAGCCGAGAGACCCGAGGTCGATCTCCATGGCTCCGTCGATCATCTCGTACCAATGGGTTTTTCAAAAAAACTTATATCGAAGGGATCACCACCTGTTGTCCTATAAAAAGTCTTCGGTGAAAGGTTGGTCGAAATAGCTTAATTGTCTAGAACTTAGTAGAACGTATCTAGAACGTAGTGGGAATGGCGTGGAGATGCATACATAATGGCCTGTAATCATCCATTGCAGTATAGTCTCTACGGTGAGGAGGATTTGATATATTTGCCATTCTTGGCTAGCATAGACTTTGACGAAGAAGCAGTTGCCCGTTACCGGTTACCAGCGCTTAATTTTGCATATTCAAGGTCTTTTCTTAAATGCCTCTAACCACTCCCACAGGAAGTAAGAGTGGAATATTCTGAGGCCGATGCCACTGATTATGTCAAGTCCTTTCCTTTCTCTTACAGGAGAGGCCTAAATCCTTCAGTGGACTATTACAGGCTGTTACGTATGTGTGTATGTATGTAATTGAGTGAACTGCGTGCATGTACACACTTGTTTCCATAGTGTCTCCAGTTCTGGTCTGTGCAACGTAGAAAACGCTTTTTCTACATTTTCTCTAATCTGCGTGCTTCCGGTACCTTCGTCGTTTCTGATTCTATACAAATGATTTTAACAGTGGTAGAGCCACGCATCAACTTTTGTTATTGCATGAATGGGCCGGCTCGACCGGGGAAGTACCACGACCTCACCTCACCTAGAGTACCGGCGTGAAGTAGAAGTCTAACAAACTTCTGCGTTTCGTCTGGTGAGTGCAGGTCACCGGGGCCCACACACCCCCCTCCCCCAATTTGGGGGGGGGGGCACTCTAAGGCCGGCAACGCATCTGCTATGCCTCTGGTATTGCGGGTGTTCATGGGCGGCGGTAATCACTTACCATCACGTGAGCCGCCTGCTCATTTGTCGGCCTTTTCTATAAAAAAAAGTGCTTATGTTACATTGGGAACTAGCAATGTATGTGATGTTGTCCTTGAATGTAGACTTGAACATTTATTTACTCTAACACATGAATTTAACGACATAACTATTGGAATCGAATCAACACGACATTCGTTAAAATTGACAAATGACGTATACTAAACAGAGTGGATAAACAATAATTAATGTGTCCGGCACTCAAACATTAAAACAGTTGTACGTTGCGGACATGTGGTGGTGTCGAACAAATAAAACCTTTTAAATAAATTACTTTCATCGACTGCCGTGAACGAGCCGGGTAACATAAAACGTGGCAACATAAGTAGCGACTTCCTGACCACTTGACGTCATGCCGAGGAAACAATAAATAACTTAAGTTGCACGCAAGTGGTGAACGAATTTTCGCATGGATTTTAACGATAAGATGTTTTGTATAAAAAAAAAGAAGGAATAAAAACTCGTTGATTAACCGATAGCCTTGTACGTAATAAGCCCAGTTGCAGGTTCGAATCCCGTGAAAATATTTGTAATAATTATTAACGTCTTTTCTCGTGTCGTGGATGTTATACGTATAGAGTATGTTTTTTATCTATTTAGATTAAATATAATATACAGTTCTTTGTATATTTAGATGGCTATAGATTCTCCAGCTGTCACGTTGTCCCAAATAAGCTTCGGTGAAGGGTGGGTGGAGTTATTTGTCTATATCCCTGTCCACTTCAGTATCGGAAAATTGGAAGAAAACAAAAAAAATATTGTAAGGATTTTAAACGGGCGTATAAGATATATTTTATAAATTATCATTATGTTGTATATTAAATGTGTTACCATTTATTTGTGAAGGAACCGTCCGACACTGAACACTTTAGTGTCGAACTCGAATCTCAGAAGGAGAAGCATACCAACTAAAAACCTCCTCATATTCCGCTGTAGGCGCTAAGATCTTTACAGCACAATCGGAGGAGACACGAGAGTGCGAAGGCCCGCAGGTGAAAATATAAAGGGTAACATCGTCGTGACGCACTGGTCGGAGTGCGTCACGACGATGTTACTCTTTATATTTTCAAACGAAAGAAAAGATTTTCGACTGATGGGGATGGGGGAGGGGGAGTGTTATTAATATCCAATATCTTTACGCAATTCCCAATACAGGGGTAGACAGAGGTCTAGTCTAGACAATTAAGTCCCTTCGACCCACCTTCCATCGAAGATATTTTCGGGACAACGTGACAGGTGGTGAGCCCATCGCCGGCTTTATGTCCAAGCCAATGATACATAAGTCTTTCAAACACCCATTGGTACGAGCCTGCCACCTGGGGATCGAACTCGGGTCTCTTGACTCGTAATTCGGACCACCCAACCACTCGGCTATCGTGACTTATTACATCGTTGTACACGCTAATATCCAATATCTTCACGCACAATCCCTGACGGGGTAGCCAGAGAGAACAGATCGCCAAGTGTCACGATCCCTACATACTTCTTTCGCTTCTTTCAGATTCATCATCTTCTTCATACATGCACGTCTAGGTATCCGAGTACTTTTGACCCTCCTCTCTTCGAGCAATTTGCTCACATTAATATATGCAATATTAAATCTATATCCAATATCAATATTAAATATCCATCCATTAACCTGCACCTTGAATTCTTTGTGAAACAGTGCGTAATTAAAATTCTACGTTGTTCTGGACGCATTGCATTTATACTTTTATACTTTCAAAATAAACACGTGTGTAGTTTGCAGAATTGAAAGTATTCATTATCTTAGGAATGACAAAATCTTAGGACTCTTTCAGAAAGCCCAATCCTCTCTTTATGGCTTAATTAATTTTTAACAATCAATTGATATCCTGGGCCGTACACTAAGCCATAAAGTGGCAAATAAATTAATCAATTTTGTCTTTTTTAGGGTTTAATTTTGGTTTCATTGAGTTTCAAATCAAAACGTTTCTAATGAAGTTTTTACTTCTTAAATATAACTATGTGGATTTAGATTTTATTACAATAATAAAATAAGATATTTTGCTCAACAAATCGTTTAATAATTAATTATTTTAACTAACTCGAAGAGGGGATGGTAAAGAGTACTCGGATACCTAGACGTGCATGTATGAAGAAAATAATAAATTTGAAAGAAGCAAAAGAGGAATGTAAGGATCGTGACACTTTGCATTCATTCTCACTGGATACCTTAACAGGGTTTACGCGTGAAGACATTAAGATAATAGCGTCTGTTCTTTCTGGCTACCCCGTTAGGGATTTTTATATCATTAATGTAGAAGTAAGTATTTTTGTTTGTACCCCGTGCCGCCTAAACCACTCAACCGATTTTAAAAACTATTTCAACGATAGATCGCTTCAATATCAGCGAGTAATACAGGATATATTTTTAATTACAGACTTAGACACTCTTTTGTCGTGAGATGCTTTTTTATAATTTGTTTTATAGTTTAGGTTACGGGCACGCTCTGACGCTTAATATTCAAGCAAATATAAGTACAGAAACGATGTTCTAATAAGTAACTATCGGCGGCCATCTCACTATTCAATTAATAAGTATAGTTTCTAGTGATAACTTTGTAATTTAATAATAATAATAATAATAGTAATTTATTTTACGGAACAATTTACATTTAATATCAGTGAATCCATTGGCCCCCGAACTAGTGAAAACTGTGTTTCAGAGGCCGGTGGCTTCTCCCATTAAATTAAACTATATATTTACATTTTCTCTTTAGTAAAAGTAAAAAGTAGTAATAATATTTTTAGGTTAGGTATAAAGGACAAAAATTAAAACAGAAAATTTTAGAATAAAATGCGCTCAGCATTGTGTGTGTGTGTGTGTGTGTGTGTGTGTGTGTGTGTGTGTGTGTGTGTGTGTGTGCGCGTGTGTGTGTGCGTGTGTGTACGTGTATGTATGTATTTTTTCTTATGTAGTGTTAGCAATCATGTTTTCAACACCTTCGTAATCAAATTTATTAATCCATGTTAAAATTATGTTTTTAATTCTATTATTGTTGCATTTTCTGATGTGCTTTTCTTTATTTAATATATTGTTAATCCGTGGAGCAATTATACCAAATTGTCTTTGAGCGAAACTTGTGTTCACTCTGGGCACAGGACAACGATTGACTCTTTTAGATGTTTCGGGCAGATAAGGTACAATTTTTTTGTGGTAGCGTCGGAGACTTTCATAAATAAATAATTTTCTTACACTTAACACATTTGCTCTTTCATACAAAGCTGTAGTAGGGTGTCTATACGGTAGAAAAAACATAACCTTTAGTAAAGAGCGTTGTACACGTTCCAAAGTTAAGAAATGGGACTTTGCGGCAGTACCCCAGGCACAAATACAGTATAAGACATTCGCCTTAGGCTTTGTAAATTTGGATTAACAGTTTATCATCAGCAATTGTTCTTAACGTTTTAAATACATAAATAAGTTTTCTTAACTTCATAGACAGCGATGTTACATGCAATTTCCAATTTATGTTATTATCTATATGTATCCCAAGGTACTTTATGGAATCGACACGAGTCAATATTGAACAATCTCATTGAGTAGGTTGACTGTTTCTACGATTACACGGGAATGTATGTATTTTAATACTGAAATAAATATCAGATTCTGCTGCTGTCATTTTGCTAAAGCACATATCCTTGGTTTTACTAGTGTTCAGTGTTAAAAGGCTATCTTCTAGCCATTGGGTGACCAAAGAAAGACAATATTCAGTCAAGGCTGCAACTGTTAGCCATGTCTTTTCATGTAATAGTATTACAGTGTCGTCTGCAAACATAAACATGTCTAAGCCAGGTACTGTGATGTTGTTTAGATCATTTATGTAGATGAGAAATAGAACCGGCCCAAGTGTACTCCCTTGTGGAACACCGTAACTACAAACAGCGCTATCACTTTCATGACCCTCAATACGGACACTTTGCGATCTACCCATTAGGTAGTCTGAGAACCAGTTATAAGCTGTTCCTCTAATACCGACATTCTCCAAACTTTTTAATAGTATAGGGATGGAAACGGAATCAAAAGCCTTCAGAAGGTCCAAAAACACACCTATACACTTGTCTCCACGATCGAGGTAAGTCATGATGTGAGATGATAACTTTAAAACTGCATCCTCAGTTGATTTTCCGTCTCTAAAACCATACTGATTTGGGCTGAGAATATTATATTTTTCGAGATACATCATAACTCTCTTTTTTACAAGCTTTTCTAGTATTTTAGAAAGACTAGAAAGAAGAGAAATGGGTCTATAGTTGGAGGGATCCTTTGTATCTCCAGTTTTGTATATCGGACAGATTACCGACCTTTTAAAAGCTGTTGGAAATTTACCGGTTTCAAGACTTAGATTGCATATGTGTCCAATAGGTTTAACAAGAAACTCTACAATTTTTTTAAGAAAAATAGTTGTTATGTGGTCGCATCCAGGAGCACTGTTTAGTTTTAAACACAGTATTACGTTTCTAATCTCAACCACATCAGTTGGAAATAATAACATCGAACCAACTGGCTGTTTTATTGCTTTACGGAAAGAAGCTAGCTTATTTTACAGTAGAATTTAATTTCTGTAATATGTCATTAGCAAGTAATTTTCCGACAGAAGCGAAGTATAAATTTACATCGTTTAACGATTGTTTAGAGTTAGTGTTTGTATTTAGCAAATCACTAGACGATACTTTTCTTTGTTTCAAATTGCACACTTCTTTTATCATCTTCCACGTTCCTTTAATATTTCCTTGATTTTACATGAATTTATTTTTATAATAGCTAACTTTTAGATTTTTAATAATCTGGTTGCAGATATTTCTATATTTAATATATTTATTTTTAAGAATTTCGTTATCTTTTGATTTTTTAGATTTCATGTGCAATTGATCTCTTTTTCTTATAGATTTCACAACTCCCACTGTTATCCAAGGCTTACGAGGCTCATTTCTTTATATATTTTATGTTATATTCATTATATTATATTTTAATGATATTTAATATAACTAGCCATGGGTAAAAGTTAAAAGTTAGCCATGGGTAATACATATAATACTTAACGGCCTGTAAAAATCCGTTGCAGGATTTAGGTCTCTCTAATAAAGAGCGTTTGTCATACTAGCTACGCAAGCGTAGACTTAATAGTTGTTGATATTCCATCATCATTCAGGTCAGGATTTATTTTAGTTTTCGTAATAAAATATATTTTAAACATTTATTTAAATTAAATGATTGTATTACAAAAATGTTATTTAGATAAATGTTGAAGAGATATGAAGTATCTTCTATGAAGAAGTATTTTCATAGGCATGTAGATGCGTGCGTGTGCGTGCGTGTGCGTGCGTGTGTGTGTGTGTGTGTGTGTGTGTGTGTGTGTGTGTGTGTGTGTGTGTGTGTGTGTGTGTGTGTGTGTGTGTGTGTGTGTGTGTGTGTGTGTGTGTGTGTGTGTGTGTGTGTGTGTGTGTGTGTGTGTGTGTGTGTGTGTGTGTGTGTGTGTGTGTGTGTGTGTGTGTGTGAGAGTGTGTGTGTGTCACCATTCGCCTTATCTTCCGTGGCGATTACAGCAAAACCCTGCCTGTTAGAGGCCTGTCCTGCGGTATACATTAACAGACCGTTATGTACGTTATGTGTGTAGAGATGACCGTGATATCATTAGCTGAAATCTTGTCATTAAGTAATAGAATAGCGGAAAGGAAACAATGCGAAGAGGGGAGGGTCCACAGTAATCAGATACCAAGACGTGCGTGATAAAGTAAATAATGAATATATAGGAAGCGAAAGATGTATGTAAAGTATGTGCCACTTGGCGTTCTTTCTTTTTGGATACCCCATCAGGGATTACGTGAAGACATAAAAATAATAGCGTGTCTCTTCAGTAGTCCCAATGCGTACATAGCAAAACTTCCCATTAGTAAGCTTTGGTAAAACACGAACTGTTTAAAAAACAAAGATCATCAATAACCAAAAGCTCTCCTGTCAATTATGTAAATCGGTCCGCGGCGCACAATAAATTATTTATGGGCCAACTAGGAGACTTGTAAAGGGCATGAGTCAGCGGTGAAGGAACAAAGAGAGAAAAATGATCCCGGCTTATACAGGCGTCATGTTCCTATGTCAGTTTTGATGGTTAAATGAATAATAATTACACGATCTGCGTTACGCTTTTTGGCTGGAAGTGTCATAAATTATTAGCGGTATAGATGTTTGTTTATATATCAAATATTGGAGTAGACACAGGTCTTTTTGACCAACTTATGAGACAAAGTCAGGTGGTGAATGTCGTCTTAATGTCCAAGCAAACGTTAAAATATACTTATTTCAATGTCAATTTGATGACATAAATATTCATGTATGTATCTGTAAACAACAGTCACGATAGCCAAGTGGTTGGGTGGTCGGGATTCGAGTCAAAATCCGAGTTCGATCCCCAGGTGACAGACATTGTACTAATGGGTTTTTCTAAAACTTATATACGGTTTATATAGTTGGCTTGGACATAAAGACGGCGACGGTCTCACTACCGGTCACCTTGTTGCAATAATATCTTCGGTTTGAAGGTGGGCCGAAAGGACGTGATTGTCTAGACCTCTACCCCTGTATTGGGAATGGCGTGGTACTTATTTTTATCACATAAATGTTTATTCCTAAGAACATTCGAACTGGCAACCTTAGAGTCGGTGGTATAGTCACTAGCAATATGTCATTCTATAATCGTCATTTAAATAACAAAATATAAAATCAAAAAGCTCTTCCGCAACAACACGCCAGCAACGAATTAAACATTCACCACGCTCATAGACGATAAATTATTCGTCGACAGTAGCGAAATAATGGGTGTGTTTGTGTGAAATGTGAAATGAGAACAGTGCGAGAGCATTGTCGGTGGTGCTCCGCATTAATCACTCAGGGCCGGCCGCCTGTCAGCGCGACGGTGACGCGTGGTCGGATTTTCGATGTGGACACGGGCTTATTTACTGACACTGGATAGATGGACCTCCATATTAAAGTCACCCCCCGTTGTAATGAGCGCATCAACAATGCAGGTACGTTGGGAAACAAAGCTCCGTCAGAGTCAAGGATAACATATTAATTTCAAGCCTGTCTTAGCTTCCCAGTATGCTGTCATTTTGTGAAACTACTAAAATTTTGATTCGTTAGACCTAAGGAAGACCTTTAATTGCTTTTGTGTTTAATAGACTTTACGGTATGTTATATCTGCGTAAAAAATCTACCATCTTTTATTCCCTGGATGTCTCAGGTAGCAGTTTAACAAAAGTGCTGCATGAAATCGGAAACAACGAAGACACTACAAAACCCAAACCCAAGAAAATGTAGAAACAATGGTTTTCCTACTTTGATCCGCCCGGGAATCGAACCCTGACCTCCGAGGTGGATGGACGGAGGTAGTCAAAAAATATGATGCATATAATATATATATTAATAATATATATGTATAAAATGTATAAAATATATATACACTACAATCTAAATAAATAGTCTAGTCTATAATCTAAATAAAAAAATTGTATTTACGCCATACACACAGTAGTACACAGATCTAGTCTAGACAATTAAATCCCGTCGACCCACCTTCCACCGAAGACAATTTTCGGGACAATGTAACAGATGGTGAGCCCGTCGCCGTCTTTATTTCCAAGTCAACGATATCAGTCTTTCAAGAAACTCAATGGTATGTCCCTATCTCTTGGATATCAAACCCGAGTCTCTAGAATCGAATTCAGATCGCCCAATCACTCGACTATCGTGACTGCTTATAAATTAGAAAATAAATATCGCATAAAATGAAGTGAGAAAAGGAAGAAAACAATTCGAAATTTACAACACCCAGGACAGTCCAGACCTTTCTAAAAGCGGCCCGTTTCCGCCAAATCCGCTTTGGACATAACCGTTTCCTTTACGAATATAAAAATTTAGCACCGCCGAGTGGCCCTCATGTTGAAATATTGGGTTACTTGCTTCGGGGACTGCAATGAAAATTTTATTCCCTAAGACTTCTGTGATGAGGATTTACGGTGAACAATGATAATTCGCAGTTTTATTGGAGTGTCTCTAATAAAGATGCTTTTCTCATATCTAACAATTATTTGGTGGAAATTCTTTATATTAGTTGTAAGCAGTTAAATCTCTGATGCGTAATTTGATATTAGTTGTTTTAACAGATTTGTAAAATGAATGTAAATAATATTTATTTATTTTCATACCCTCACAATGTAGTACTTTTTCTGAATGTAATAACAATAATAACTATAATCCGTGATACGTACTGTATTTATTTACACAAATACTAAAAACAAAATATTAACCAAAAAAGAGGATACCTGCGGAGTTGCTTCTGCCTGTTTGTTCTCTGATAGAGGAACCTCATTACGAAACGGTGGTAGATTATAAATTAACGAATGTACATTGTTACGTTGATAAATAAATGATTGGATTTAAAAAAAATATATAAATATTTTAATATCTTCACGCAATTCCCAATACAGGGGTAAACCCTCTGTCTCAAGTCTAGACAATTAAGTCCCTTCGACCCACCTTCCACCGAAGATATTTTCGGGACAACGTGACAGGTGGTGAGCCCGCCGCCGCCTTTATGTCCAAGCCAACGATGAAATTCGTACATAAGTTTTTGAAAAACTCATTGGTACTGCCACCTGGGGATCGAACTCGGGTCTCTCGACTCGAAATTCCGACCACCCAACAACTCGGCTATCGTGACTTCTATGATTGGATTTGAAGTGATTTATTCCTTTTGACGAATCAATAAAAGTTTATGACATGAAACAATTAGGAAATATATTATTTCGAAATGGATTTTAAGTAAAAACAACTATGAAGAAAGAAAAAAACAAAAGGTATTTATTTGACGTCACAATAAAAATGCTTACAAAAAAAAAGATTATATTGTGTGATGTCAGATCCCCCTATCAAATTAAAGTGATGTAACACTGATTTTTACAGACGGTAATACAAAAAAATCAACTAATAATAATTAGCGCAAAATAATCATAAAGAAATACAAATAAAAAAATTAACTTAGTATAAGTATATAATATAGTAACACAACAAGTATACAATGAGAAAAGAGAAAAAAACAATTTTCCTGTTTAAAAAAAATACAAAAAAAAATCTATTTTACACTGCTTATGACTTTAGCTTAGACTTATTATTTGTTCTAAATACAACCAATGATTATGAATGAAGAAATAAATAAAACGGCATTATATGTTTAAAGCTAATTTATAAAAAGTCACGATAGCCGAGTGTTTGGGTGACTCCCGAGTTCAGTCCCCAGATGGCAGGTTCGTACCAAAGGGTTTTTCAAAAACTTATGTACGAATTATATCGTTGGCTTGGACATAAAGACGGCGACGGGCTCACCACCTGTCACGTTGTCCCGAAAATATCTTCGGTGGAAGGTGGGTCGAAGGGACTTAATTGTCTAGACTAGATCTCTGTCTACCCCTTTATTGGGAAGATTTTATATATATTTTTTAAAGCTAATTTATTTATATTCATACTGTTCAAATCAGTATTCTAAATGTTAATGTAACTCTCCCTGTTGCTCTGTTATTATTTTAAGGCTAAACTGCTTGGACGCTTATGATGAAATTTAGTGTGGATGTAGCAATATGTGTAACCTGGTATGATATGTAAAACATGGGAAAAGTCATAGACAAATTTTTATAAAAAATCATCAATTTTGCGCGATAAACGGTTTAAATCTAAAATAAAAAACTGGTTGAAGGAATTATTCAAAAAGTCAAATATTTTCACGCCATTCATAATACTGGGGTAGACAGAGGTCAATTAAATCTTTTCGACCCATCTTTTACATTTTTTGGGTCAACGTGACTGTTGGTGGGACTGTAATCGTCTTTAATGGCCATGCCATCGATATAAACCGTATATAAGTTTGAAAAAAAAAATCATTAGTGCGAGCTTTCCTGCCACTCGGAACGAACTCGGGTTTCTTGACTCAAATTCCAATTACCAGTGGTAGGGACCACTTGGCTATCGTGACATGTTACACAAGGTGTTAAATATTTACACATGGGCATATTTCAAAGACAATTTCCATTTTTGTTACTGCAGTGAAATAGGTAAAAAAATATACAAAGTAAGAAATAAATATACATTTGTTTAATCTTTAGTATTTTGAAATTATATTATTAAACGTTAAACACTTAGAACGAAAAACACAAAAACAAGGTCAACTATTACTTAAAATAAAGATTAGGTTATTTAATTACTTACATTTTATTATAAACTTTGAGTAATAGAAAAATCTTGACTTATGTGAAAACCTCGTTATATAGTATCATAGCATATTAATAGTCTTTTATTTCAACATAATATATTAATAAATAAACCCTTAGAATGTTGCGATAGACAGCGAGATTTCTAAGATGCATAATACAACCCCAGATATCTACGTGTTCAAATTTAGCTTATAACATAAAATTGTAAGTAGGTAGTGAAGGGTTGAGTTAACATAACCACATTAAGGGGCTCGTATCTGCTATATTAATATGCTATTACGGAGACAGCTATGTTACGCCGCCCATTGAGCTAACATGGATGCCCTGTTAGGGAGATACGTGGTAAATTTTATATGCACTATTCTACAGGAGTACATTTCGGGTTGGTAAGAAAATTTACGGTAAGTTTTGCGCCATTTATTTAACATTAGACTCTGCTTGCGAATACGTCCGTGCATTATTTCTAAATTAGTAGCGAGTCTTTAATCTCATGAATTAAAATGCAATATGTCTGTCTGACTGTATAGTCACAATAGCCGAGTGGCAAGGTGATTGGAATTCAAGTAAAGATACCTGATTACCATACCCGGGTGGTGGGCTCGTACCAATGGGGTTTTTCAAAAATTTATGTACAAATCCCGTCATAGTCTTCCGGTCGGATTGAAAGGAAGCCACCGCATTAATGATGCAGCCAGGTATGGCCATCATTAAAAATTTATACAGAAGCCCGTGTTGAAAGTAAGAAAAATACCCTTCAAAATCAAACTAAACAACAGTTTCTACAAGTAGCGCCTGTGTGCAAAGCGAAAGATGTACTTTATATAAAATAAATACAATAAACAAATAAATACCCCTGTATTGGGAATTGCGTGAAGACAATATCTTCACGCAATACCCAATATTCTGTTAATAATTACTAAATAATTCTGTTAATACCTGTCTACCCCAGAGACAGAGGTCTAGTCTAGACAATTAAGTCCCTTAGACCCACCTTCCACTGAAGATATTTTCGGGACAACGTGACAGGTGGTGAGCCCGTCGCCGTTTTTATGTCCAAGCCAACGTTTTAATTCGTAGATAAGTTTTTGAAAAACCCATTGGTACGAGCCTGCCACCTGGGGATCGAACTCGGGTTTCTTGACTCGAAATTCCGATCGCTCAACCACTCGGCTATCGTGACTTACTTTATATAATGCATGAAATAATCTTTTCGGTACAAAGCTGATTACCACTTTATCGATCTTATTAATTTGTTGTAACTTTAAAAAATAGCAAAAGAAATAAATAATATATGAATTTTAAACTATTCTCGAATGAAGTCGTGAACATAATTTAAAAATAAATAATGTCCAAAACATCATCCAAACAAGTTATTCCGCGAGACACAAACGAACCGAAACTGTATAAGGTAGCAGGGAACGTTGAAAAATTCAGACTAAAAGAAAGAAAAAAAAAGGATGAAATAAAAGTCTCGTTGCAGCCGTTTGGTCGCAAATTGCCCGAACGGCGACCTGTCACTTGTCACCGTGTCAAAGCTGTCAACCAACGCGAGTTGACACCCGCCGCTGCCGCCGGCAATTTACATAAAACTGATGACAATTAAAAGCGTCCGCTACGTTATATTTCTGTCGTTGTTTTGATTGGTTACATTTGTATAATGACAGATGTCAAATTTGTAGCGCAATCATAAAACGTTTATTATAATATTTAATTACTTAGGAAATTAGTCACTTTAGACGAATGGTTACACATCGGCCTATTAAAGTCCACTGCAAGACATAGGCCTCTCCCATAGAGAGAATTTTCCATAATCGCCACGCATGGCAAGCGAATTGGCGATCACAGTACCAGACCACTCGCACCTCAGACGCCGCTGCTCATCTTCAATCTGATAATTTTGGTCCGATATTATTATAGATGGTTATCCCGCCATCTATTGGTTGCCATACGATATTCAAGGATGTTAGTCCCCCCTTAGTCGCCTCTTACGACATCCACGGAAAGAAAGGGAGTGGTAATATTATTATGCCGTTACCACACGGAAAGTACCACAAGCCAAGTGGTTGAGTGATCGGAATTTGAGTCAAGATTCGATCCGAGTTCGATCTCTAGATAATAGGCACGTGCCAATAAGCTTCATCAAAACTCAAGTATGGTTTGCTTAGACATAAACACGGCGAGAGCTCACCTGTCACGTTATTCCAAAAAATGTCTTCGATGAAAGGTGGCTAAAGGACGTATAGACGTCTATCTACCCCAGAATTATAAGAACAGACAAGTAAGATAGAAATTATTTTATATTTGATTTTATTATACCTAGTACGTAGTATGTGTAGTGTATGTTTATTTTACATATAACAATATATTTATAAAATTCTAAATGGTACTCCCATTTGCACAGAGTAAAATAATGACTTTTTTTTAATATATTCCAGTCCTGAAAATGTTCAATTCCTCCGACCCACAATCCACTGTATTTTATTCGGTCGTGATTCTCACCACCTTGGGTGAGCTTTTTCCAAGACAATTGTACAAATACATAACTAACACTCGATACTAGGGTAACATACCTCACCGCAACTGACAATGCGTGAGACGACAGCAGAATCGCGCACATTTAAGTCTATTCGCTTGATTATGCCTTATTTCGAGGCGAGTCACGTTTCGCGTTATTATCGGTGGTATGTAGTGGTGGTGGTGGTGTATTTAGTAGAGTATTTGGACGCATCTGTGGGAGAGTGTGGTGCACTTTTTTTCTTCGAACTGGGTAACATACAGTAACTTATATTTGCGAGCGAAATTGTCCAATATAGTTTTTTAATAATAAGTCACGATAGCCGAGTTGTTGGGTGGTCGGAATTTCGAGTCGAGAGACCGGAGTTCGATCCCCAGGTGGCAGTACCAATGAGTTTTTCAAAAACTTATGTACGAATTTCAACGTTGGCTTGGACATAAAGGCGGCGACGGGCTCACCACCAGTCACGTTGTCCCGAAAATATCTTCGGTGGAAAGTGGGTCAAAGGGACTTAATTGTCTAGACTTGACCTCTATCTACCCCTGTATTGGGAATTGCGTGAAGATATTTTTTTTTTTAATAATATCATTCAAATAATTTAGTTGATGTAGCATATGATCTTATTCAGTAATAAGAACTTATATATAGACAGATACGGACAACATTAAATACATTGGTCTGATCAGAAAATAAGTATCTTAAGCACTTGTATTATGGAATCAGAAATAACGAAAGCACCACGATAAAATGTTGATAAAGTGTTTTCCATATTGACCCGATCACGAATCGAACCTGAGACCTCAGAGCTCGCGAAACCGGTGTGCGTGGCACTCTTTCATGTACTTATCTATATCATCCTCAACATCTGTTCAGTGGTTTATCTGTGACATCTAAATGTACAAAAGTGTAACTTCTACATTTATGTCAACATTGGCACACTTTATTCAATAGTTACTAAATAATAAAGTGTTATCACGCTTTCTAGAGAATAACAGCGTGAACGAGTGCCGCATGCCCATATCTAGCAATATCGCGACTCACAAGGGCCGTCCGTCCCCAAAACCGTATCCCGGCCCTGTTCATAACGACCCCCGTCTTTCATATTTTGAATACTTACGCGAGTTATAAGAATTTACGCGTCACTTACGCCAGGGTAATGGGCCGTATAAAATCTTATGACCACTCACGACGCAATGTATTGACTTTTACGGAGCCTATTCGTGCTGTATTATAAGACGCTCGCAATTTGTGTTTATGTTCGATTTTATAAGCAGTACTGCTTTTATTTAAGCGTTGTTACGTTGAGTTTTAAAGGTGCCTTCTTTAATAATAGGTCCTATCGAATTTATGTTTATCCTGGATAAATTAAGGCACGATTTTGAAATAAATTGGTAAATTTGATTAATGTCTAAATTACTTCGGGCTGTTTTTTTAGTAACAATTGTTATTAACCATTAATAAATAAATACCACTAATAAATAAATAATACACTATTAATAAATAAATAAATAAAACTTAGTATACAAACAAAACTACTAAAACTAACTAAAAAAATAATAAAACAACTTTATATACAAACATAGAGACATAACGTCCTGTTAAAGTCCACTGCAGGACATAGGACTTTCCCGTAGGGAGGATTTGCCATAATCGCCTCGCTTAGCAAGCGGATTTACGATCGCAGTAGCAGACCACTCGCACCTCAGACGCTGCTGCCCATCTTCGGTGTGATTACTTCGGCCTGATATTTTTAGATATGGTTACCCCTCCATCAATCGGTTGTCATGATGATATTCAAGGCTGTTTCCCTTAGTCGCCTCTTACCACACCGACGGGAAGAAAGGGAGTGGCAATATTACGCCGTTAACACAAAAAAAAACACTCATAGTTTTGTTCAAAATTTTCCTATAAATGTTTCTAAAAGATTCTTTCACACAAACCCTGTTGTAATAATTATGTATAAAACAAACGAAAATTATTCTAAATCGGTCGAGTTAATCTCCACCGTGATCCGTCATGTGGCAATGGTACGTATTTCCTGGAGCTACAAGTACTTGTCTTTTAATGACACCTTCACACCCTTGCTTATTTAAACAAAAGGGATTGCGTCTTGCTGTTCCTATCCGCCGCGTTTATGGCCACACATCACACGCTTCACGGCTGCAGCAGCAAAGCAAATAAACAAACAACCTTTGAACAGCGCGTTTGCATAGGGTTATATGCAGGCGCATTTATTAGGTGACGGAACGATGTGACATTAATTAATTTAATGTAATTTTTGTGTATTAAATTTTATCTTCACTCAATTCCCAATACAGGGGTAGACTAAGGTCTAGCATAGACAATTAAGTCCCTTTGACCCACCTTCCATCGTAGATATTTTCGGGACAACGTGAAAGGTGGTGAGACCGTCGCCTCTATATGTCCTAGCCAACGATTTAATTCGTACATAAGTTTTTGAAAAAGCCCCACTGGTACGAGCCTGCCACCTGGGGTTCGAACTCGGGTCTCTTGAATCGAAATTCCGACAACCGAACCACTCGGCTATCATGACTATATGTTATAAAATTAAAATTGTTGTCTTCGGTCGACTTCGGTGGTCGAAGGGACTTACGGGTAATTTTTACACTAGACCTCTGTCTACCCCTGTACTGGGAATTGCGTGAAGATTATAATAATTATAATTCATATGTAAAATTTGAGTAACTCTATAGTATAAATTAATAATTTAAAGATTCCAATAAATAAACAAGCTTATTACCGAATGTAATGTCGGTCATTGGTCTGGTTTATTTTGATCTCTTTTGAAATTTGACGCTTTTTCTTTTACTCTCCTCTTAGGACTGTTAATATCGGAAGAGTAAGAGAGGATACTGCAATATTCTTTCGTCGTTATCACACCTCGGGATTATGAGCAGACTAGTTGTAATTATAGACTTGTACTATTGAAACCCACTATTTGTCTCTTTGTAAGATATTCCTATCAGTAACGATGACGTTTGGATGACTGAACTTAAATTTTCGAGGAATTTTTCCGACTCGACTCTAAATACATCTTCGTATTAATCAAATCGCACAGCCCAACTGATAGCATAATATTATTTTAATTAAAATTAAACGATATTAAAAGAAACAAAATTGTAGCGTTCGTTACGTAGCCGTCTCGTTGTGTTGTAAATTGTGTTCCATATAAACGCAGTGAGTGATTGCATGGTTATTGATGTGTTGGAATACGTGACTGCTGTTTCCGATTGTATCTGATGAAACTGTTAATGTAAACACAACATACGAGTACCTTTATATATCTAGAAACTTCAACTAAAAGCGTTTTCCCTGATATGACTAATATAATTGAAATTCTATTGTAGAGGTAAACTCTCTTGCCAATATTCTTGAATGACATAACAGTTAGTTAAGATACATAGATAGGAACAACATCACCTACATTGCTTTGATCCCTAAGTAAGAAGCTATAGCACATGTGTTATGGAATCGGAAACAACGAAGGTCCCTCAAACATCTGAGATCCGAGAAAATTTACAATTAATGGTTTTCTACAAGGACCCGTCCGAGAATCGAACCCAGAAACTAAGAGCTGATGAGAACGCTATTATTACACATTGTTTATTAGGCTATTACACTAACTAGTTATCTTAATATGTACGTAGAAATTATAGATCTAAATATAAATAACGCTTTCATATTGCAACTGTCACTTGGTTCTACCATATAACATTAAGTCCGTCATTTTGTACATTATTTTTTGGTGCAAATAAAGTTTAAATAAATAAATATACGATCCATCACCGTCGAGCTTTAGTAAATTAAGAATTTAAAATTGCCCTAAAAATTTAAGGTCAAATTTATTTTTTAAATAAGAAACAGCATGGCTTTCATTGGCTAAAAAATACGTAAATGTTAGGGAGAAATGCTTATATGCTTATATAGTATTCATGTAGCATTTTTATGTTATATATGAGCCAATAGATGTCCCTGACGATCCTATGTAAGAAAAACATTTAAAATTTCAAATGATGTGATTGAAACACGTAGCTAAGTATGAGGGTTTGAATCCCATCCGTTTTAGCTGATATTTTATATTTCTATATATTTAATAAACTTTTGCTGCAAAGGTAAAAAAATAAAATAATACTTACCACGCATATTGTCATACAAGATTTTAGTAAAGCAAACATTAATATTACTATTTAGTTTCACTTTCTTTAACAATTACAATTGTCCATAATGAAAAAAGCTGTGCCTGTTAACGACTTTTAGTTTTTAACAAAGTGGATACGATTACTCAAAATGACTTTATATAAAAAAAACGTCGTAATTATAATAATAATTCCTTTGTCAATTCCACAATAAATAAATAATATACTTAGAATAACTCAACACAATTATGAAATTAATAATTCCTATTATGAGTTTTGTAATTGCGTGTAATGATAAGGCAATTATTTCTAATATTTTACACGATTCCCGCGTTGGTATGCACCGACAAAACAGAAAAGGGATAAATAAACAATAGATTGAGAATCTATTATTAATAAATCAAATGCTAGGACGGAGCACGATTGAGCAATAAATATCAATGAGTTTAATGTTCCCGCGCTACACGCGATAACTGTCAAACGGGGCGGACGCCATGTTGGGAGCCATCTTGATTTATGATATTCTCTTATGAGCTGTCAATAGGTCGCATTGAGCTACGAAGTACAAGAGCTAGAAATAGAATACTGACATGACACTGGCGCAACTCTAAGAGGAAACATATAATAAAGAAAAAAGAAGAATAAATAGAATTGGTAGTGTATGGTACGTAGTTATAAGCTGTTGATGACTTAAACTTAAGTATAATCAGTGTAATAGTGCAGGTAAATTGTACAGTGGTAGAATTACCACCTGCTACGATGCCACAAATGAGTTCCGGTAAAATGTGACCCACATTAGGAAAAAATTATCTATAATTAAATAAATAAATAAATAAATATCTTCACGAAATTCCCAATACAGGAATAGACAGAGGTCTATTTTAGACAATGAAGATATTTTCGGGACAACGTGACAGGTGTTGAGCCCGTCGCCGTATCTGTTTATTTTGAAGTACCCCTCTATTTGAAGCGAAATTGAATTATTATATTAATTATAATAGTTGGATATTATATTTATTATAACAGAAGTATTATATTATATTGCCACTACATTAAACATTATTTGAAAATGCGTGAAGTTGTTGTATTGTGTTAAGGTTTATTTTTCAATATTTTCTCAAACTTGTAATTCATTCAGTCTGTCACGCTTTTACTTTTAAACTGCTAAACCGATTTTGATGTTGGATATTGAGGTTGTTTGATCCCTGGAGAGGTACATATAGCATTCCTGAATATCATCGTAAATCATCCGATGGGTAGCGTCTTCAGTTAGGAGATCTGTTTGCCCATTTCCGCTCTTCATCTTCTTTTCCCTCTCGGATTAGTTCTTGATAACTCAGTGACAATCTCCTGTGATTTTGCGGACGAACACGTAAATGGCGTAAGTAATGTTACTTTGAGGGTTTTGTACGTCCGAATAAAGAAAAACCGGGACCTTTATTAGATCACTCGTGTATCTGTCCGTCCGTGACAGTCATTTTCTTAAAATCTATTAGGACTAAATAAGTTAAAATTTAATTGAAATATTCAGTTGAAAATACATAAATTATTGAGACCAAATCGCATAGGTGTGACGCGAGAAGATGAAATGAATATAGCACTCTATGGGGCAAGATGGAGAGTTAAAGAAAAATTCAAAATGCTTCATGTGACATATCAAATAAAAAGGGTTTGTTTGGGAGATCTTTAACAATTTCTTTCTTTAATTCCTTCCTTATTTATGTTATCACAATGATCAATGATAATAATTGTCTTAATGAAAAATCACTCTATATTATTATAAATAGCACGGAGCCCTTTCACGCGAGTTTATCTCGCACTTGTCTCGTTTTTTTTAATTTGTAGTTGTTGAACCAATCGGCAGCTTCTACCGTTACACGAATGGGCTGAACTACAGCCTCGCAGAATACTGACATAAAGTTGTAACAGCTTGCTTCTGTATTTCATCAAGTGTTCATTGCCATCTTCACCTCTTCCATTACTCAAATCCTTTCTTATGTATAGCAACTGCAGCTCCTCTAGTTGCTAACATACATAAGCTTCTGTAGTCACTTGCTATGATGTAAACCGATTTTTCGTTTGCCATTTTCTATCTTCATGCAATTTGCCAGCATTACGTAGACAGAGTTAAGAACTCCTTTCAACCCACTTTGCATTTTAGTTTATTTAGGACAACGTGACAGCCTTTAGCTTTCTTCATGTCCAAGCCAATGGTAACATATACTTATCTGTCTACATAGATAAATATTTATACATAGATATATTCATTTATAACTCGGGTATAAATATTCATTATAATCACAAATATGTTTGTAAAGCGAGATCCGAACTCGGCTTCGAAGAAAGGGTCACTACCAACTGACCTACGGGATCAATTTTTCCTATTAAAATAAAACCATTCCACTTGCAGTTGATTGCTAGCTCTGTCTAACGTTACACGTACACCGAGTGACAACTCGATAATGGCCGATCGTAACTTCCAATTGATTCTATGGGTTTTCTATCAGCTATAATGTCGTCCTCACACCGATAGCGTGTGGCGTGATTGTGCAGGTCAGCGGGTCGTGTGCACTTCAGTCTATTTGTTGAGAACTTTATTGGTGACTAGCCGCGGCACGTGGCTTCACCTGAGAGTATACTTATAATATATCTTCACGCCATTCCCAATACATGGTTAGACAGTGGTCTAAACAATCCTTTCGACCTACCTTACACCGAAGATACTTTTGGAAAAATGTGTCAGGTGGTGGGCTCGTCGCCATCTTTATGCCCATGCCGACGATATAAACCGAACATAAGTTCTTTTTTCTCTTTAAAAACATTGGTGCAAGCCTTTGGGATCGAACTCGTGTTTCTAGACTCAAATTCTGATTACCCCACTCGGCTATCGGTTATGTATTTCTTGTACTGGAGTTGTCAGAGGTCTAGCCAAGGGTCCTTCGACCCTACTTTTCACCGACTCAGGGGCTTATTTGGGGCAACGTGATAATTGTGGAGCTAGTTAGTTTTCCAGCCAACGCTGAAATATACTTACAGAGGCAAACATTAATATAAACATACATGACTAGAGTAGCAAACATTTATATTCATCAGACAAATGTTTCGAAGCCGTAAGGCTATTGGGTCGTTTCAACTTGTTCAAGGTGATGTGTGTAAATCCAGGAATTTAAACCCGTTGATCCCCTAGAGCGTGACAAGTTAGTATGAGTACTCTTAGTGCAAAAGAAATTATAACTTAAGGTTCATAAGAATAGGGTGCAAAATAAATTAACAGCCTGCAGCTACAGCCCATGGACACTTTAAAAACAGTAGTAGTAGTAGTAGCATAAGTAGTTAAATGACGAGAACAAACTACAAAGACACGATAAGTCTCGATAGCCGAGTAGTTGGGTGGTCGGAATTTCGAGTCAAGAGACCCGAGTTCGATCCTCAAGTGGCCGTACCAATAGGTTTTTCTAAAAACCTATGTACAATTTATATCGTTGGCTTGGACATAAAGACGGCGACGGGCTCACCACCTTTCACGTTGTCCCGAAAATATCTTCGGTGAAAGGTGGGTCGAAGGAACATAAATGTCTAGACTAGACCTCTGTCTACCCCTTTATTGGGAACTGCGTGAAGATATTTTTTTTAAACTACAATGACGAAATAAAAGCACAGTTGTGATGTCACCCTCGAAGGCTAAGCTGAAATTCCTCGTCGCTCACAATTAAACTAACTCTCTATATTATTTAGTCCTATAATCTTCCCGCCATTCCCAATACAGGGGTAGACAGAGGTCTAGACAATTAAGTCGTTTCGACCCACATTCCACCGAGGTTATTATTGGGACAACGTGACAGGTGGTGAATCCGTTGCCGTCTTAGTGTCCAAGCCAACGATATAATTCGTAAATAAGCTTTTTAAAAAAAACATTGGTATGAGCCTGCCACCTAGGGATCGAACTCAGGTATCTTGACTCGAATTCCGACCACCTAACCACGCGGCTATCGTGACTGCTAATATTTAGTACTGGTTATTATACTTAGTTATTATACTGCTATTTGACATAAGAAATTTCTAAGAGTGTAAGAGAAGGATCTCTTACCTAGCGTAAAACCTATATACCTGTAGACCTATAGACCAGACCTAACGGACTAGACCTAACGTATGGTTTAAAAAAGATAGACTCTGCCTAGGAAGACCTAGTCTATCTTATTTTAACATAGGCTATCCTCATTATTGCCAGTATATCTTTAAGTAAGGTTCATTTGGTCGACCAGATAAATGACTAAAATAAATTTATCTGGTTATTTACTTCTATTATAAAAGGAATATGAGAATTTTTAAAATTTAAATTATTATTTAATGTTATTCATCAAATATGAGTTCAAGTTATTAAATATTTTAACTGATGCGTTATCTTATTTTAAAAGGTTCTAAATGGATTTCGATGCTAAATCTAATGTTATTTCAATTTATGCATGTATATTATTCAATGATAAGCATAATTATTGTTCGATACTAAAAAATATTGTCACATTATACGAATCGGTATACATTAATAACTCAGTTGTAGATTTATAACGTAATTGTTTAAGCATTGACTTCATAAATTTACTAGATAGGAAAGCAATGAAATTAATGTTTTAAACAAAAACATACGACAATAAATATTTCATAATTACATCAATAACTGTGAATTTACAACGATGTTGTGTGATGGCGCATGTTTTTTTATTAAAAAGCAGTCAAGCGCGAGACTGTTTTAACGACCTCCGTGGACGAGTGGCGTAAACACCGGTTTTCAATGTGCCGCTATCTCGAGGACACCGGTTCGATACCCGGTCGATGCAAAGAAGTCACAAAAGTTGACAAGGGCGTGCTTCGATGGTTTGAACACGTTGAGCGAAAATATATAGCGCGAAAGTTAACATTAAAAGGGGTCGAGGTAGACCGAGACTAACTTTCGAAGACCATGTGTGCAAATTGCTCGAAGAGGGGAGGGTCAAGAGTACTCGGATACCTCGACGTGCATGTATGAAGAAGATGATGAATCTGAAAGAAGCGAAAGAGGTACGTAGGGATCGTGACACTTGGCGATCTGTTCTCTCTGGCCTCGTCAGGGATTGTGTGTGAAGATAAGTAGTAACTTTTTTCTACATTTTCTCGGGTCTGAGTGGTTGTAGTGCCTTTCTTTGTTTCCGATTCCCATACCTCAAGTGCTTTAGCTTCTTACATTGGGATCAGAGCAATGTACGTGATGTTTACCCTATCTGTATATGTATGTATATATGTATCTCTCAAGATTTTTTTTTCAGATGTTTGCTGTCTCTATGTGAGAGTTGCAGACTAGCAATCGCTTCATATGTTGGTATTTGTTTTAGGTTAGTTCAAGTATAAGAGGTGCTAGTGGTGCATTTTCTACTGCTAAGAAAGGAATTGGGAAAGATGATGGAGGGGAGGGGATGGAGGGATATAGGCTCCTGGTTACCTCAGGCAGACCGGGATGGCCAAGTTGGTCTATTCAAATATCAGAAGTATAAATCTTCTGCCACGGAACGGCCCAGGTCGCGGGTTTAAATACCGACCGTGTTAATGGCTTTCTTAAATTTCCATTTAATTCAATAGTATAAACCTTGTAATTTGGTATTTTTATTTTTTAATTTGGTTTGCTTTTTGGATTTCTATTCAATTTAAAGTGTTCTTGAATACTATTTAAAGAATACTTACAATGCCTTTAACACATATTGCCAAATAACAGTGAACCATTCCATCTGCAATGCAGTTTTTTTTATTATCTCCAGAAGATCAATTATTATTCTCTGATACTTATTTTGAAAGCTTTAAGGTCGTCAACAATTAAGTTACTATACCATCTTTTGTCATTCGATCTTTATTATTAGAGACATTTCGGTCCGTTCATTAAGCCCTCGGCTCTGTCAGCAGCCGTTTGAGGCGCTGAATATTAAATTTTAAACTGTCACCGCGCCGCGGCACTGTCAAACTTTTTCTATTAACTTTTTCATTGTGACTTGACAGCACATTCATAATGGCGTCGACTTTGATGAACGATCCCGATGCTTCGTTTTTAGACTAAGTTGGATTTGAAGTTTAATGTTTTAAAAGGTAGGAATTTGATATTCTTGGCGATGGCAACTTTTGTTCTGCTGATGGAATGGTTTATTACGAATGAATATTCTTTCATTCGGTCACGGATTCTGATTTCTCTAAATAAATATTAATTATAGAACAAGGTAACGAGGTTGCTGAGGGAAAATTCTGTCTTAAGCGAGAAGCTTTCGTCCAGCTGTGGACTTTGAGTGGTTATGATGATGATACTTTTAAAATATCTTTTTTGTAATTTTGAAAGCATCGGTACTCAGTCTATGCCTTTTTTTATGAGGAAAGGTGGGAAATGAACAATCGTTTCATCTCATGTCGAGTGATGAGGATTACTTACGTCCATATATCATTACCAGAGGTAATTAACTAACGCATCTTTCTTTAGTTGTAAGGTAGGCCTTTAAGGAATTGTCTCATGCAATTGGACTCGACCGGGAAGACCACGTCTTCGCAGAATACTGGAGTAAAGCACTTAGCACCTTGTGAGCACTTAGTAGTCAGTAGCATTGTGGGCTTTT
Organism: Sericinus montela; assembly: GCA_029286605.1. Lineage (NCBI taxonomy): Eukaryota > Metazoa > Arthropoda > Insecta > Lepidoptera > Papilionidae > Sericinus > Sericinus montela. The sequence continues at coordinate 1,108,816 of JAGSMR010000108.1, forward strand.
GCGTTTCGTCCGAGTGAGTGATGCAACCAGAAGCTCACACCTTCCCTCTTTCCTCTCTTCTGTTTTCGTCTTTCCCAATTGTCTCTCTTCAAATTTGGCAAAGCATTAGCAGCCTGTCTAGTGTTGCGAGTGTAATGGGCGTCGGTAGTCACTTTCTTATCTTTACGCATTTTCAATACTAAAGTAAACAGAGGTCTAGACATTTAAGTCCTTTCGGTTGGTTGCTTTAAATATATGTTTACATCGATAAACATTAATATAAATATACATGTCTCAATACTAAGAATCATATTTATCACAGAGGTGATTGCCACTAGCGGTATTCGAACCAGGCAAGGTTTGCCACCAACTAGGCTATCGGGTCATTTACGATCAGAAATGATCATAAAAAATTATATATTTTTATAGAAGCTTTTATATTGAATGGTAAAAAAGCTGCAGAAAACAGTTAGTCTGTTATAAAATACATTTCATTGAAATATATCTATTGGATATAGATATGTGTGTCCTTCTTTGACCTTTCAATCCTACTTACGACCGTTTAATACAGTTTTATTATGCTTCGTGAGATAAATATCGCATATACGCGCTTTATATTTTATTGACTTCAAACATACAAACGGATTATTTAAATTTATGTATGAATAAAAAAGCCCACACGTTGCCCAATAAAAAGTTTAATTACCTAATGTTCCCAAGCGATCGTATTACGTACGTACAGTACAAATAAACCGTTTTATTGCTGTATCATTAACTGTGCCCCCGTAAACGTAATCTTTATTATGGTTCATGGTCGTAAGTATAGTCGAGTCACGTCAGCTCGGGTTCGAATGCGGCGTTATAAAAAAATTAAAGTTATTACACGATTATGTCGTAACGTTCTGTATTTGAAATACTTTTTTTTAATTTTGTGCCAATGTTGCCAGTGGATTGTGTTTTTATTTCTAAAGCATAGTAATTCACTTTAATTAACAATTACATTTACAATTTATTAATGATTTAATCGAAGTACTCCATGCACGAGTAGCGTGGCGTACACACCGGTTTTCTTAGTGTTACCAGCTCGAATCCAGGTCGGGTCAATATAGAAAACATTTTTCCTACATTTTATCGGGTCTGGGTGTTTGTGGAACCCTCATTGTTTTTGATTCCACAATACTAGTGCTTAAGGTGCTTACTCTGGGAATAGAGCAATGTATGTGATGTTGACCCTTACTATGTATGTATTGAATGGATATTTTCTATGAAAAGGAAAACGGTGCTAAAGGGTATTTAAATTTTAGGTAGGTAAATTAATTTAAGCAAGTTTTAAAACATGGCTAACATATTTCAGATACATTATTATGCACATGTAGGTTTTATACAGAGTAACTTTTACATTAACTTTTATACAGAGTAACTCTACAGCAGTTTTATTTAAAGATTAAATATTCTGATTTTTCCATTAAATCTTGAAGACCTTTCTATATTCTTGAGATACAAAATTTCTGAAAACCATATAAACGTGTCTGTAAAATAATGGTCTGTAAAAGTCGATTACAGAACACACGCCCTCTCCAGGAAGGAATAATAGCAATAATATTTAACAATTGAATACTGCCGCTTACATGTATAAATAAATAATAATAAATATCTTTATTTAATTCCCAATACAGGGTTAGACAGAAGTCTAGTCTAAACACTTAAGTCCCTTAGACTCACCATCCACCACCACAAGATATATTTGGGACAACGTGACGGGTGGTGAGCCCGTCGCCGTCTCTATGTCCGAGCCAACAATATAATTCGTAAATAAGTTTTTAAAAAATCCATTGGTACGAGTCTGCACCTGGGGATCGAACTCGGGTAACTTGACTCGAAATTTCGACCACCCAACCACTCGGCGGTCGAGAATCTCGGCTTACATGTAATAGTTCATAAGTAGTTCTGTAGGTATATAAAATAACATAAGTTTTTATACATACATGTATGTGTATACATGGTGGCCTGTAAATGCCACCATAGAATCTATGCCGCTGCCATAAGAAGGATTTATCATAATCTCCACACTTGGCAAGCAGTTGGCGATTGCAGTAACAGACATCGCCTTTAGTCTACGCTGACTAGTCTGCTTAAGAGCTAAAAAAGTTTCCAAACCGTAGTGTCAAAGACTATGTATCGAGCCATCGATTGTCAAATTAGCGATGCTCGTCAAATGACTGGCCATATTAAAAAGAATCAAAGAACACGGTTTCCGTAACATTAAGAAAACAATAAACCGAATGAATGCGGAATATTTTTTCTTTTACGTGAACATTAAATAAACAAGTAAGGGCGTAATTTATTGCGGCAATACGAAATACATAAGCTTGTAAATACGTTCTGGTGAACAATAAAGTCGCATTTAATACAATTACGAGCGGGATGTATTGGTGTTTATTTAGCGAGGCGGCGCGAGCGTTTGACCTGGTACGTTTCGCGCCTTATTTTGTGGTGTAAGTATGATGAAATCGCGTGTTGCTAATCTCACGTATCCCAATAATCTTACTTAACTTATAAAGTATAATTTATACTTGTTCTGATTTGATGATTGATTAATCAATTAAAGTACAAAACCGCTGGCACAAACCTGAAGTTTTTTTGTTTCAAGCATCCAATAAGGAAGATTATTTGGGAATTTTAATTCTATCGGAAGTATTACTCTTGTTAAGCAATAGCGTCTTTGGTTGTAAAATATTCCACATCAACTTAATTGTTTCTTGCTATTTATTTAAGAAAGCTCAAGATTTTTGAGTTTCTTTCAACTTCTTGGTTTAAATATGCGTCTTTTTCGTTAATAATTTTTCAGAAGTAATTTGCAGGTTATGTTACAAAATAAAGTTTTCGGTAAATGCTGTCATCGTCAAAAGAGACCAAATTGTCGATATGAAAAATTGGTAACCAGAACAGTACATAAGCATTATAATTCCCATAATAATCCCATAATAATCTAATAATTCCCAAATGCATAAGAAAGATAAATTATCGTAAATTAAAACCAAAACTAAACTTTATTTGTTTCTTAACGAATAAATAAATATCTTCACGCAATTACCAATACAGGGGTAGACAGAGGTCTAGTCTAGATAATTAAGTCCCTTCGACCCACCTTCCACCGACGACATTTTCGGGACAGCTTGACAGGTGGTGAGCCCATCGTCGTCTTTATGTCCAAGTCAACGTTATAATTCGAACATAAGTTTTTTTTAAAAAACCCATTGGAACAAGCCTGCCACCTGGGAATCGAACTCGGGTCTCTTGACTCGAAATTCCGACCACCCAACCTATCCCACTCGGCTATCGCAACTTTTTCAACGAGTTCTGTGAAAAAAGATGCTCAGTGGACAGTTAAGGTGCAATGATAAAAATAATAAAAAATGCGATTTCATTCCAACGATGGTGGTATGCAATCGCATTTTTGCCACCAAACGAGTGTTTGCGATGCGAAGCTGAATCGTTACATATGGGTACCCCGGCCCCACCTCTCATCCCCTACATGTACTTGTATTTCCAAAACTCTCTATACCTCTGAACGCCGAAACAGAAGTAAAAATGTTAGTAGAGTATATGAGTAAGCTTGTCAACTCGCTAATTCTTATAAATTGCACAGTCCGCGAACCAGGGCGCCATAAACTCGCATCAATGTTATTTGTGAGCGTCATTCGCTAAGGCGGGTAACGCGCCGATTACTAAGAAACTGAGTGTAAACGGAGCTCTGTACGGACGATTTGCGACTGGATTTATTTCGTTGTTTGTACTTCTTTAATATACGTTATTATCTCATTTGACGGCTGGAAATGTGGCCGAAGAGAGAAGAGTCCTTTTGTGCGAAAGCGAGAAAGGTTTTGTGAAGAATGTGTGTATTTGTTTTGTATTTTATGCAGAATTAACGGCTTTGAAGATGACAGCTTCATATTGTATGATGTGGAAGATAGCTGCATGTTTATTGTAAGTGGTGTCAGCTTAAGCGCTTTTAGGGATTTTTTCTTATTGTATATGAGTAAGTTTAACTAGGAGAATGAGATCTACTAGTTGGGAAGTCTTTCACAAATCAATAGAGAGCAATCTCTGATAAGTATCAGAGATTGCTCTCTATTGATTTGATTGTTAAGAAGTCTTAACCGATTTTAATTAAATTTTGAAATGTATTTATATGTGTGCAACGATCTTTCATCTGTGTACACACGGTGGTTCGGAAGTAAGAGCTTTGCCACGGTACGGCGTAGTTCGTAGCTTCGAATCCAACCCGAGTTAGTTGTTTATTTGAATCTATCATTAATTTGATGAAAAAACATATTACTTAATTGAAAAGCCTTCAAAAAAAATCAAAAAAGCAAGGAAAAGCTTTCGTAGCTAAGCTAGTTACTTTTAATTTGAATGATATATTCTAAAAACACTATTTAACTGAACAAATTAAAGCTACACATTCGACGGAGTTATGAGGTATCAAATAAAAGAACATGCAACTGAATTGAGAACATTCTCTTGTCTATCTAAATCGGTTAATAAACCAACATGGATTTTCACACAAAAAATGCATTATAATATAAATCTGGTACAACTTGAGAGATAAAGTAATTTCATCATAATTAAAGACTATAAACCGAACCCAGACAAAGTCGAGAACAATAACCAAATTTATTTGATTAATCTGTGTACATAAATTATTAAATTAATTAAAAACATTTGATTTAATTACTGCGATCGCCAATCCGTTTCCCGAGCATGACGTCCATCTGTGGACTATAACTGGCCGTCACGTATGTATGTAATTTAAAAAACATTCACTGATAAAAACAGCACATCTTCTATAATCTTAGATCGCCACGCGTGCGTCACGTCGCGCGGCGCGTTTGATCGGCACTTGTCGTGTTCAGTTAACGCCTCAATAAATTAGGCGGAACGTTACCGCGGTAATTCAATCGACACACGATATTTTCGTCCGCAAGATCGTAAAGATGTCGTTGCAGTCGCGCGGTCGTGTCGCTGCCGACGAAACAACGACAGATGTAAAAGCGGTTAGATTTATACGAATTTTATTGGAGACGCTTTTAAATTTTTTCTAATTGATTGAATGCGTTATAAATTCGTGTTGCCGGTAATGTTGTATTTCGATACTCGTAATTGACCCTTTTCTTTTTTTTAAAAATACTTATAATAATGTAAGATTTATATCGTAGGCCTGGACATAAAAATACAGATTCCCCGTTTGTCACGTTATCTCAAAAAATGTCTGGACCTCTGTCTACCACTGTACTAGAAATGGTTTGAAGATATTCTATACTATCTAGAGTCTGTGTGTTATTGATACCTTCATTATTTCACACATAACACAAGTGATTTAGCTACTTACAGAGGTCAGAGCAATGCATGTAATGTTATCCTAATCTTTTGTTAAGAACATACGCACTGTGCCAATATAAAATAATTTCCTTATACGCTGTCGTCTCCAGAGGTTTATTGTCTATCCATCAGTTGAACATTTCTACATCGCGTATATTGGCACGCCTGCGACACGCTGCAGGTGACAGCCGTCACTTGTTACTGCACGTTAACAAGCCGCCGATACGTCTGAGGATATCATAGTATGGAGAACGAACCTTTTTAAAATATCATTGCCTCGTGGCTGGGTGGTGGGAATAAGAGTTAAGAGAACCGATTTCGAGCCCCGGGTGGTAGGCTCGTACTAATGAGGGTTTCAAAATCTTATGTACGGTTTATATTTGGACATAAAGACGGCGACAGGTCAAACACCTGTCAAGTTGTCCAAAAAATGTCTTGGTGAAAGGTGGGTCGTAAGGATTTTATTGTCTCGATCTCTGCCGGTATTATGAACAGCGTGAAGATTTTTATATTTACTTTATAACATTTTTTAAAAAAGATTCTAAAAGCGACTGCAATTTGTATTTATTCATTTACTTTATGTATGCATTCATGACCTAATATATGCATCAATGACCTGTTAAAATCTCCTACATGACCTCCATTAGGATTTGCCATAATCGTCACGCTGAGCCAGCTTATTGGCGATTGTAACACCATTCACCCCGATTCGTCGACGCAGTTGCCCATCACCTGTAAGATTTTTTTAGATTAATCCGATATCTCGTAGTTAAATAATAAAATGTGATTAACAGATACTGTCCGTACTGCATAGGCACTGAATGATACAAGACGAATTGAGCGATTCATTGTTTCCACCGACTGATTAGGAGATTTACTCATATTGTACTCTTTAAGATCGGTTTTTCCTAATTTACCAATTGCTAGGTACGAGCCTGCCTATGTATGCGCCAACAAAGGCATTATTATTAATATTATCTAATTACGACTCCCCCAGGTGGCCGGCTCGTACGAATGGGTTTTCCAAAACCTTATGTACGATTTATATCGTATGGTTAGACATTAAGACGGCGATGGGCTCACCACCTATCACGTTGTCTCGAAAATATCATCGGTGGAAGGTGGGTCAAAGGGACTTAACTGTCTAGACTAGACCTCCGTCTACTCCTGTATTGGGAATTGTGTGAAGATATGAATAAAAGAAAATGAAGTGTATATAAAAGAAGATGAATGAAGCATGAAGACATTAATAAAAGAAAATATCTTCGGTGGAAGGTGCGTCGAATGGACTTAAATGTCTAGACTAGACCTCTGTCTACCTCTGTACGGGAAATTGCGTAAAGATTTTTATTAATTATTTATTTATATACACATATACCTGTGCAAATTCATCTGTATGTATGAATAAGGTACCATAAGCTTTGACATTAAGACGGCGAAAAGCTAAGCCATATATGGTAATGAAAAGTGGATCGAAAAATGGATCGAAAGAGATATAAAAGAATAATTTATTCATCGCCACTTAAAGTATTAATTTATAGATATCACTCAGAAATGTACAGGCTTTAGATGTTATAAATATATTATTATAAAACTACAGTCTCCATGCTTATGTAGCCCTCGGCGCACTGCTAAGACGCTTGTTACACCTAGATGCTCCAAGTTTGCATTCAATCCGCAGTCGGGATCAGACCCCCACTGTCAACATTCCGCCCCCCCCCCACCTTGCCCTGGGATCAATGGACAATAGGGGTGATTTGTTGTGCGACGTCCTTCTAATAGGATAACGTTTGGGTTCTGACAATGACGGGTTGGAAACCATTTGCAATATTGAAAGCTAGAGATGAGAAATTTACGTACGGTCATGTTCGTTTACAAGAATAAGTTATGTTATCAGATATAGCCGATCTCCATGGTCAAGTCTCGTACAGCCGTTTTAATGGTGTCGGCAGATTTGAGGTCCCGGGTTATATTCCGATTCGATTGTAGATAACCACTTTGTCTATGTCTCAGGTCTGGATGTTTATGGTATCGTTGTCTCTAATGCCATAACACAAATTCTTTTCTTACTTCCGGATCAGAGCAAGGTATATAAATAAATAAATAAATTATCCATATATAGATAGGGACAACATCACATACATTGCTCCGACACCAATGTAAGATGCTAAAGCACTTGAGGCATGGGAATCGGAAACAACGAAGGCACCACAAACACCCAGACCCGAGAACATGTAGAAAAAGTGTTTTTCTAGATTTACCCGACCGGGAATCGAACCCAGGACTTCGAGAAGGCGACACCTTGAAAACCGGTGTTTACGCAATTCGTCCACGGAGGTCATGAAATAGAATGTCCATATCTATGCATTTATTTATGAATAACCATACACACTTAACGGCCTGTAAAAGTCTACCGCAGTATATGAGCCTCCTTTGTAAGCGAGAGGTTTTAATCACCACGCTTGGCAAACGGATTGGTGAACGCAGTACCAGCCCTCTCACCTCAGTAGATGCTTATCACCGGCTTGCTAATTTTTTAAGTGGTGTTTTTGGTACGTTTTTCAGCCATCTTTTCGGCAATGGGCGGGCGACGTAGCAAGAATGAAGATGATTGATGGATTGAGACAGCTGACGTCATGGCCAGGCCCCCAGGGAAATAGAAAAAGAGGAAGACCTAGAAATAGATGGGCTGACGATATTGAAGAGATGGCTGTTAAACTATGAAAAGGCCAAATATAGAGACTTATGAGTATCTAGACTAAGTCGCCTCTAAGTAACACAAATACTCCTCAAAAAAAAGTCAAAATAATGTATCTTTTTTTATAGATAAATTAATATATACATAGATAGGGACAACATTACATACATTGCTCTGATTATTCCAAAGTAAGTAGATAAAATACTTCTGATATGGAATCAGAAACAACAATGGTACCGCAAACATTCAGACCCAAAAAGTTGTAGAAAATGTGCTTTTCTACATTGACCCGGCCGGGAATCTTACCTTGGACCTCAGAGCTGGCGACCCCATGAAGACCGGCGTGTATGCCAATGGTTCATGAATATTTTGATTCTTTATAATACTGCATACAATATTACTCGACGAAACGTTAAAATAAAAAGTCACGATAGCCGTGGTTATAGTGGTTGGGTGGTCGGAATTTCGAGTCGAGAGACCCGAGTTCGATCCCCAGGTGGCAGGCTCGTACCAATGGGTTTTTCAAAAACCTATGTACGAATTATATCGTTGGCTTGGACATAAAGACGGCGACGGGCTCACCACCTGTCACATTGTCCCGAAAATAACTTCGCTGGAAGGTGGGTCGAAGGGACTTAATTGTCTGGACTCGACCTCTGTCTAACCCTGAATTGGGAATTGCGTGAAGATATTTATATTTATTTTTATTTATTAAACGTTAAAATCATAAATAAGTGTCGGTGAAAAGTAGGTAGAAGTTGGTCGTTTGGGAAAAAGGATTCTCGAGTCCCCCACAGAAGGTGGAGTGATGTGCCAAAGGTCGTCGGGAAGTCGCTAGATGCAGGTGGTTGAGGACCGTTCTCTGTGGCGAGTTCCAGGAGAGCCGTATGTTCAGCAGTGGACTTTTGATAAGCTGTAAAAAAGAGAAGAAAAGTAGGTCGAATGAACGTAACTTTCTATACTGCCTACCCTAGTATCAGAAAAATATCTTCTACAAATATATTCTTTGCAATTTTCCTTTAAAATTGCATGCCTGGTTAAATCCAAAACTAACAAAGCACTCCCACACTGTAGCTAACAATGTTTGCAGAACGGAACAAGCCTTGCGGCAAACTTGTCCTTCACACTTATATATAAGTGAGATAAATAAAGGCGAGACCTAGCGAACGATTTGAATATATTTTTAAAATAAATGGTTCAATATAGTAAAGAATGGAATATAATTTTCTTTGCACACTTCATTTGCACACCAAAGATATAACAGTTTAGTGACTAATTATACAAAAACAAACATAGTCACGACAGCCGAGTGGTTGGGTGGTCGGAATTTCGAGTCGAGAGACCCGAGTTCGATCCCCGGTGGCAGGCTCGTATCAATAGGTTTTTTCAAAAACATATGTACGAATTATTCCGTCGGCTTCGACATTGAGACGGCGACGGGCTGACGGCGGCGGGACCACCTGTCACGTTGTCCCAAAATTCTTCGGTGGAAGGTGGGCCGAAACGACTTAATTGTCTAGACCTCTGCCTGCCCCTATATTGGAAATAGCGTGAAGATATATTTATATTATATATACACATTCATACATCAATGACGCGGGAACAAACATCCAAATTCATCAAACAAATGTTTGCACCCACCGATATTCGAACCCGCAAACCTTAGCGTCCATGGTCACTACCAACAAGGCTATCGCGTCGTCTTAAAATTTAAATACAATAAATGTTAAAGCTAAGTCTATTCAATATAATTAAGGAACGTCAGATAAAATAAATCACTCAGAGTATTAATGGGTGGAGATGTATAGATTAGATCATTGTGTCAGTTTTCCGTTAATTTTGTTGAATAATGGCGTATAAAATGGTTACACGATTATAATAGATTTATTGAAATTAATGTAGAAATATTAATAATGCGATAGCTGGTATTAAATATAAGTAATTTGTTACTATGTGAATAGTTTTAAGACTTACTATATCTTGGAAACATACTTCACGTGCCTATGAGAAAACAAATTCATTACCATGAGTTCATTTATGACGACACTCGTAAATGAGTGGTCTAAACACCGGTTTTCATGGTTTCGCCTTCTCGAGGACCTGGGTTCGATTCCCGGTCGGGTAAATCTAGAAAAAACACTTTTTCTACATGTTCTCGTGTCTGGGTGTTTGTGGTGCCTTCGTTGTTTCCGACTCCCATACCTCAAGTGCTTTCATTGGTGTCGGAGCAATGTATTTTATGTTGTCCCTATCTATATATGGATAATTTATTTATTTATTTACATACCTTGCTCTGATCCGGAAGTAAGAAAAGAATTTGTGTTATGGCATTAGAGACAACGATACCATAAACATCCAGACCCGAGACATTATAGACAAAGTGGTTATCTACAATCGAATCGGAATCTAACCCGGGACTTCAAATCTGGCGACACGATCTGTGTTTGCGGTACCTACGTTGTTTCTGATTCCATTACACTATAAGTGCTTAAACTGCTTCGGAATCAGACCAATGTATGTAATGCTGTCCCTATGTATGTATTTATTTTTTACTATTTAAGTTAAAAGAAAAAGATATCTAAGAAAGTTGTAATTTACTTTGTTGTGTTCTTTTTGATGGCGGTTCAGTTTAAATAAAGAATAAACTTCTCGTTACCATCACCACTTTACCAACCATTTCTCGGTTTAAAAAAGTTACGATAGCCGAGTGGATGGATGGTCGGAATTCGTGGCAAGAGATTCGATCTCCAATCTCAATCACTCGTAGCAATGAGTTTGCATCAGAGTGGACATATAGACAGTGGCAGGCTCAACATCTGTCACGTTTACCCAAAAAAATGGCGTCGGTGAAAGGTGGGTCGAAAGGACCTCTGTCTCCCTAGTATTGAGGCTGACGTGAAGACATATTTTTATAATCATTTGATTATGTGTTCACCCTTAGCAAAGCTCATTACGGAACAGTGGTAGATTTAATAACAGTGGCTTAGATGAAGTAAAATTTATGTTAATTTTGATTAGTTGATAAACGAACCTTGCAGGTAGTAGGCAACTACACACGAAGATAACAATAGATGTGTTTTCTCCCGTAAGGACTAAATGCCTCAGCTATTAATTTCACTGGACGCACCTTTCAAGCTTGAAGACATCAGCAGTTTCAATGTTTTGGGCGGTAGAAATAAATATAATTGTTTTTATTTTTATAGTAAAATGAGCAACAAATAAAGTTTTTTCTTTTTTTAACTGAATCATGTGGAGTCGCTGTAATCAGCGTTTGCATGTTATATCTGCATCCAGTTTATAATATGATGTATCGCGTCGTTAATTAAATTGGAAAACATTCAAATTAAATACAAACGAGGTTATCAGAAGTTCTATATTAGTAAGCATTAAATTAAAATTCGTTACTATGGAAATTCGTTTTGTCATAGATACGTTAATATGGGCTTTGTCGTAAATATTCTCCGGTTATCTTATTTATGGGCACCATAGCGTCGCGTACATTGTTGTACGAGATTATCGTTTTTATGAACTTTTTCGTATTTTTAATTGTGGATTTCCTGCGTTTAACGACCATGGCGTGGTTAAAACATTCAACCTGTCACTGATAACAGATAAAACTTTATTAACTGCGACGCAAGTTTGTGACCGTTTCGCTTATTATATTTTGCAACGTTGTTGCATCTGTTGGTAAACCAACAGAAGTTGAAATAGAGTACCAACCAATAAAGGTTTTCAGCTTGTAACTTGCTGCACACACCGGTTTTCAGGTTTTGGTAAATATGGAAATAGCACATTTACCATACATTTTCTTCTTTTCGACACAAATGGTACTGGGGCATGTTTAGGACAATGTGGTAGGTAGTGAGACTGTCGCAACCTTAATATTCTAACAACGTGCTCCGCACATGGAGTACTGTTCTCATCCCTGGGCGGAGGCATCCCAGTGTTAGCTCCTTCCACTTGACCATATCCAACGAAGAGTCAAAAATTCGATCGACACCATCTAGATGCTTGGTATTCCACCACAGTGCCCTTTTCGCGGAATTTTCTGCCACGCACTTGCACTTTATGGAATGTTCTGTCATCACAGGTTTTTCCGGACTGATACGGCTTAAGGACTTTCAAAAAAAGAGCCTATACCTTTCTCAAAGGCCATCAAAGCATCTTTTATGCCTCTGGTATTGCGAGTGTTCATGGGCGGCGGTAATCACTTACCATCACGTGAGCCACCAGCTCGTTTGCCTCCCTTTTCTATATAAAAAAAACCTTAGTGTCAAGGCTGCTACACAACTTACTTACATATATTTACATAGATAAATATCTATATTAACATTTTTTTTTTACCGGAGGAATAGCGGATGCGTTGCCGACCTTTAAGAGGGGTTTTCTTGAAGGTCACTAAGTCGTATCGGTCCGGAAAAACCGATGACGGCAGCTCATTCCACAAAGTGCAAGTGCGTGGCAGAAAATTCCGCGAAAAACGCACGGTTTTGGAATGCCAAGCATCAAGGTGGTGTTGATGAAATTTTTGGTTATGCCGTAAGGTGTGATGATGAAATTCAGCGGCTGGGATTAATCCGAACAATTCCTCGGAGCACTCCCCGTAGTAGATCTTATAGAAAATGCAAAGAGATGCAACATCTCTTCGCAAAGCCAGGGGATCTAGCCGATCGGATAGAGTATGGTCGTCGACAATTCGAGCCGCTTTTCTTTGGATACGGTCAAATGGAAGGAGCTGACACTGGGGTGCCCCCGCCCAGAGATGAGAACATAATATATATACACAGTCAGGTCATTAGTATTGTCACACGGTAAAAACTTTTCTTTTAAAATGCTGGCCACAAAAAAGTTTATTGAATTCGAATTTCGAATTGTCCATGAAAATAAAACTACATACTTTTTAGAATTTTACCCATTTTTAAATATGGAGTGGACGCGTAAAGAAGACCGTGTTGCAGTTATTGCGTTGCATCGTTGCGGTTACGCGCCAATTTAAGTTTTTGACATACTGAAAAATTTTAATATAACCAAAAGAGTCGTTTATCGTACCATCAAACGATACAATGAAGACTCTATTGTAGATGACAGGTCAAGAAGTGGTCGCCCTCTGTCTGTTAGGACTCCAGCAGTGATAAAAGCTGTGAAGGCTCGAATTCAAAGAAATCCCAAACGTAAGCAGAAACTGTTGGCCCTTCAGATGGGGTTAAGCAGAACCACGGTGAAAAGGTTGCTAAATGAAGACTTAGGGCTTCGGGCATATCGAAGAAAAACAGGACATTGTTTGAATGCTCGTCTAATGCACCTGAGACTGAAGAGATGCCGCGCTTTGTTTAATCGTTATGCGGGAAAAAATATCGAGAAATTCCTTTTTCGGATGACAAATTTTTTACCGTAGAAGAGAGCTACAACAAACAAAATGATTAGATGTTCACACACAGTAGTGAAGAAGCGAGCAACCGTATTCCGCGTGTCCAACGAGGTCATTTTCCATCCTCGCTCATTGTATGGTTGGGAGTTTCTTATTGGGGCTTAACAGACGTACATTTTTGTGAGAAAGGTGTAAAAACGAATGCAGTAGTGTATCAAAATACAGTCCGAACTAGATTCGGCGCCAGCTCACAGAGCGAAGAGCACACAAGACTGGATGGCGACGGGTGAAATCGATTTCATCGGGCACGAAGACAGGCCCTCTTACACTCCAGATTTGAATCTGTTAGATTACAAGATATGGCAACACTTGGAGGTGGCGTGCTCAAAGCCTCATCCCAATTTGGAGTCACTCGAGACATCCTTGATTAAGGCAGCCGCCGATATTGACATGGACCTCGTTCGTGCTGCGATAGACGACTGGCCGCACAGATTGAAGGCCTGTATTCAAAATCACGGAGGTCATTTGGAATAAACTTTAGTGTCATAAAAATCTATGCTTTGTTAAGTTCATATTGGTATATAAAGAGTTACATAATGAATAAATTTGTTTTAATTATTTTATGTTAAACATGTGACAGAATTTATGACCTGACTAGGTATATATACTCCCACGAGTCGAAAACTGACATTCCTATTTATTTAATTTATATTTATCACAAATGTTTGTACTATCCTCAAGCAGAAAACAAACCCTCAAAATGTTGCAGGAAGTCGATTAATGCAGATAGCACAGGACCATTCTATGTGGCAATTTTTGAACGAACATTGAAAAAAATTAGCCATGTCTAGGTGCGAACTTTTACGCTGTTATAGTAATTATGATGATGATGAAATATAATGTGACAGGCGATGAGATTGATGACTAATCCGGGCTTTTGTTCACAAGGTTCGCGTGTTGCTATTTTAGTGAAACAAAAATTATTAGCCTTCGCCAAGTAAAACGGCCGATAGTCCCCATTCCGTTAGATTTATAACCGAACAGACGTTTTAACGATAATTCGTATTTACGACTATTTATGTGTATTTATGAGCATTTACGGGCGCCGAGAAAGCTGGCCGGTTTAATTGTCGAATAAAATTGAATTTACTGTACTGATTTACGTACGTGAGCCCCGATACGCGTGTCGTTTATGGCCATTTATGATTTATATTAGGCGGGAAATAGTACGTCGACCATTGTGGTTACTTTTTAAATGCGCGAATGTGTGTTTATGGAGTGCGCTTATTTTATGCTATTTGGTACAGATAATAAATGTTTTCTTTCGTAACAAAATTATTACGTTTACGACAAATTTTCTTGTCAAGTTTAACACAAAACTGCAGATGACTATTTTCAGTTTCTTTTTTTAATTTTCAGGAGCTTGAAAGAAGAAGAGAGTTGAATCATAAATCAAATCTGGAGACTTGAGTTCGATCATCAGCAGAAAAGCTCATGGAAATTAGTTTTTTAAAATTTTTTGAAGATTTTTATCGATATTGAGACGGTGACAGGTTCACCACTTGTCATGTTGTCCCAAATCTGGCTAAAACTGGGTGGCTCCATTAAAATGTGGGCTGAAAGTTCTAAATTGTGCATACTTCTAACTGATGCTCAAGTATTAGGAATGTGTGAATAAATAAAATAGATAAAATATATATATCTTCGCGCAATCCCCAATACAGGGGTAGACAGAGGTCTAGTCTAGACAATTAAGTCCCTTCGACACACCTTCCACCGAAGATATTTTCGCGACAACGTGACAGGTGGTGAGCCCGTCGCCGTATTTATGTCCAAGCCAACGACATAATTCGTACATAGGTTTTTGAAAAACCCATTGGTACGAGCCTGCCATCAGGGGATCGAACTCGGGTCTCTCGACTCGAAATTCCGACTACCCAAGCACTCGGCTGTTGTAATGTGTGAAGATTTAGAAAAAATAAAAAAGTTATTTAGAAGTTATCCTCATGTCAGCACTTTAAGCACTTGTGTTACTGAATCAGAAATAAGGAAGGTACCACAAGAGTAGACCTTACCTCGGAGCTGGAGACACCATGAAAACCGGTGTGTACGCTACTCGTCGGCGGAAGTCGTCAAATATTTTAACAGCATGTTTGTTATTTTATTCTAAGCTTGGTTTCTATAACTTTCACGATAAGATAATAAATATAGATGTAACATATAAATCTACAAACCTGTATCGTCAACATTAATTGGTAAATTTCACCTTACGTCCGTCACTTCAGTAATTATGTATGTGGAATTCGAATCACGCAACGGAACCTGAAGATTATCATATAAACACGTTCGCTACAAGCAAATACGTTCCTAAAGGCTTTTATAAATGCAAAATGTCCCTTAAACGACAAAAACTGCCTACATATTTCTGTGTGTCGAGATCTACGAAGACATTACGCTTGTGGATAAAATTATCTCGTCATATTTTTGTAATTTAACTCACTATATTTTTTTACATACATTACTTTTTTAGGAATATTGTTTATATGTATATTATTTTAAAAAATTATATTAATGAGATTAATATGTCATCAGGCACGTTTATTACTAATACGGTAATAATTTTGGTTGCTAACCGTGTGGTAACGGCTTAAGAATATTACTACTCTCTTTCTTCCCGAGGATGTCGAAAGAGGCGACTACAGGATACAGCCTAGAATATAATAGTTAATTTGTTCCCGGTTATAAAACTTAAAGGTGCTAAATTCCTTCTCTGTCTATACCTATCTCAGCATACAAATAACGTTGTAACATTTGTTCCAGTGTATTCGTTTTCAGTTTTGAGGGGTAGCATCTCATCGTCGAAGTTTGTTTTGCTGTTGTGAATTGGTTGCAGAAGCCACTTACCATTAGCTGAACTATTAGCACATATTTCACCACTTCTCTTGTAAAAAAAATCCATTACTACATAGAGTAAAAACAAACTAACCGTTCATTTAACGGTAAGTGGTAACTTCAGCCTATAAACATCAGCAAACAAATTAAAAAAGGAAAAAACACGGATGCGTTTTCCACGTCAATATCTCATCATTACCCTTAACACTCCGTCTCTATACATTTTAAACGGAAACATATCAATTGTTACTTGTTTAAAAACAATTTCTTATAATATGCCGCATCAATAATTTGTTTAAATTATTTTGAAACCTTCCCACCAAGTGCCTGGCGTGGCTGAGCCGTGCGATAGCTCCGTTGCTATCTTAATTGATATGTCTCGGCCAATACCAATTAAAGCCTAGCGCCTGTCGGCACCCCGTACGGCGAAATTCGATAGCGCCTATCTATCTGTACGTTTATCCCATCCGACGTGTTTGACGAGTTTTAACAATTCATTTTCTACTTTAGTTTGATGTAAGTTTCAGTGTAAGGAGGAGTTTATCAAGTAAAATTACAGTATTTTAGTCACGAAAGCTGAGTGGTTGGGTGGTCGGAATTTCGAGTCAAGAGACCCGAGTTCGATCCCCAGATGGCAAGCTCGTACCAATGGGTTTTTCAAAACTTATGTACGAATTATATCGTTCGCTTAGACATAAAGGCGGCGACGGGCTCACCACATGTCACGTTGTCCCGAAAATATCTTCAGTGGAAGGTTGGTCGAAGGGACTTAATTGTCTAGACTAGACCTCTATCTACCTCTGTATTGGGAATTGCGTGAAGATATTTATTTATTTTATTATTTATTTATTATTATTATTATTGGAGTTTTTAAACATTGCTTTACTGAGGCGAGACCACCTGTACATTAGTATGCTCAGCGCATAGATTAGGGTTGAACTTCCCATAATATCCTCTACGGTCCTCTACTAGGAGCATGTTGGTGTTAAATATAGTCGCAACGTATTAGTTTGGTCTTGGTTGCATTGACAGCATATCCCAGCTTTAGACTTAAAAGTAGAAGAAAAACAGAAAAGGATATCTCGCGCCATTCCCAATACTGGGGTAGACAGATGACAAATAAGTCCTTTCGACCCACCTTCCACCGAAGAAATGTTTTGGGACAACGTAAAAGGTGGTGAGCCCATCGCCGTCTTCATATCCAAGCCAACGACATAATTCGTACATAAGTTTTTAAAGAAAAAAAAAAACATAGTTACCCCTACCATTTGGGGATCGAACTAGGGTCTCTAGACTCGAAATAAGACCACCCAACCACTCGGCTACCGTGACTAATATATTGACTAATATATACGGATATTCTTAATCGTAAAGACATATAACACTTATTTTCCCTCTCCATAAAATAATTTAAAACATATGGCTTTTTAATATTACACAAGCGTAAAATACATTTAAGGCTTAAGGATTTTAATTCGGTTCCATATCTTAACGGTTTTAATATCATACACTTTTAATGTTTCGATATTGAGGCAGGCAATTTATGAAACGATGAGATTTTTATTATAAGCAGCTCCTTACTAAATGCTGATTTGGCGTCGAAATATCATTCCCCTTGTTGTTCCCTGTCAAAATTATGATTCAACATATTTTAATGTTTTATATTTCTTTAGCTCACGGTAATATCAGCGCGCCGAAGTAGTAATGGGCTGGCCAGCTTGATGAACTGATAAACATTAGGAAAAAGGGTTCTCGAGTGGCTACCGTTTAGGAAAACGCAGTGTACTACACTGCGTTTTCCTAAACGGTAGCCCCCACAAAATGGATCGGGGAGCAAATGTTGCGGGGGAGACGATGTATGCAGGTGTCTCAGGATCTTTCTTTGTGGCGAATTTTAGAGGAGGCTTATGTTTAGTAGTGGACTCTTGATAGGCTGTAAAGAAGGAGAAGATGATTACGTTAGCAAGTATATACGTAGAAATGAAAATAAATATACATCTTCACGTATATTCCCAATACTGAGGTAGATGGAGGAATAGACAATTATTATATTACCTCCGTGGACGAGTAGCGTAAACACCGGTTTTCAAGGTGTCGTCATCTTGAAGTCCCGATGAGGGGTTCGATTCCCGGACGGGTCAATGTAGAAAAACCAGTTTTTCTACATTTTCCCGGGTCTGGGTGTTTGTGGTGTCTTCGTTGTTTCTGACCAAGCGACCTCAAGTGTGACGACCTCAAGACCTCAAGTGCTTCAGCATCTTATATTGGGATCGGAACAATTTATCTTATGTTGTCCCTATCTACACATGTATTTGTTGGTTTGTTTATTTATTTATTAAAATAATAGTAAGAACGCTTATTGTATATTCACACATACTCAAAATACTCGATTACCCGATATACTATTCAAATAAAATCATTTATTCATCGACATAGGAATGTACAGTAACCCTTTTCATAAAGTTTTTCTTTAAAAATGTCATAGACCTGTTAATAGGCAAGTTTTGCACATTTACCGGGATTTCGTTGTAGCATGGAATCTAGTAACCTGTATATTGGTAATAACCCTGCCATCAAAGTTTCTAGGGATTGCGGAGTGAATACCTATTACAGGAAAATATTTGTCTATATAGATTTTTATGTATGTAATAATGATTCTATTTTAGTACTTGGACACTAAGATTCTAACACGGCGATAGGCTCACCACCAGTCGCGTTACCCAAAAGTCTTCGGTGCGTTGAAAGGACTCAATTGTCTAGACCTCTGACTACCCCTATTAGAAATGGCGTAAAGATATTTGACTGGAATTCCTATCACCCATCCACACGAATATGGTGACTTTAGTTAATATATAGAAAAGTATTTTATTAGGTAGCCGTTACGAAAGTTGCACGAAGTGTAATAAACGTGTGATGTTTGATCCTTTAAACGTGTAATTAATGATTCAATGTTGAGAGATTAAGATCGAAATCCACATTGTATATGGTGCTATCAAACACGGTATGTGTTTACTTGGTCTTACTCAGAAACCGACCGACATACAACACAATCTGTCCCACGTGTTTGCCTGACACGAACCACACACCCGAAAACTCATATAAACACCATTAATCGTATTTAAAAAAAATGAAAACGTCACAAACAAAATGGCCGTCTTGCCGTCAACGAGCACGACCGTCTGGACCCGGCACGTTATAATTATCATTTAAATTGTGCCCACTGCGTTACAACTTGACAGTTGACAAATGTAATGGCGATAGAGGGGCCGCTGACAGCGCTTCGAGAATTTTTATGTGCTCATATCCAGTGTTTTATACGAGCATGTCAACTTCCCTTTAGTGCTCCGACAACTTTATGTTTTGCTCCCGACCTACATTTATCAGGCCCGTATTTCGTTGAGTTAATGTTTATATTTGCACAGCTCGTCGTTTATAGGTGTAATGGGTGTTTAGCTTTGTCGTAGAGGAATACCGTGTCATTTTTGCTACTGAATAACTTTCGCCGGTCTTTTATTTTTAGTGTCATAGAATTGTTTATCCAACGCGTTCGCGATAACCAGTTTTTTTGTTTTATTTTGCGTACCGTGGGCACCGTAGTCAATGTTTTGATCGTAAAACCGAACCGATACCTAATTGCGCTTATAGACGGTGTTCTATTTAATTTCCAGTTGATTGGTCAGTTTCATGCCAAGCGGTTAGCCTGACGTTTTTATTGTTATGAATTGTTTTATTATATCGTTCAATTTTTTTTGTTGTCACGGCTGCGACTGGATGTTTCTTTTTTTTTTGTTATCGACCTATAATGCGTCGGAATGGCCCGCATTAACAACAATTTACAATCTTATTTTTTTGCTTTTTATTGGTTGCCAGTAACGAGTTCTATCAATAAATCTTATTTGAATTCAGGAAGCTTTATATTTTTTTTAGACTCGAGAATTTAGTATTATGATTGACTGTTGTTATTCTTAACGTGGTAAAGGTTAGCGGAGCTATTTGTTTGTTGGAACTTTTTTTTATAACTTTCGAAGACCATGTGAGTAAATTGCTCGAAGGGGGGGAGGGTCAAGAGTACTAGGATACCGCGTGTGTGACGAAAATGATGAATTTGAAAGAAGACAAAGATTTATGAAAGGATCAGAAAGAACAGATTGCTAAGTGTCACACTTGGCGATCTGTTGTTTCTGGCTACCCCGTCAGGGGTAGTGTTTGAAAATGTTGAGAGATGTTGAGAGATATTTGTGTAAATTAAATTAATGTATTTTTATTTACAAATAATACACTGTACGGTTTAGTTAAAGAAATAAGGCGTCTGTAAATGCCCACTGCTGGGCAGAGGTACTCTCTTAGATATTTTAGAAAGAGATTAGAGCAGGGGAATGTCCAACGCGCTGTTCCAGTGCGTATTGGCGGCAATCAGATGTCTTCGAAATATATATTTTGTTACTATTTAGACGCATCATAACTCTTTCTTTCTCCGGTGAGATCGTGTTAAATTCAGCACTTGAAGTTTTCAATTTCAGTGGCGCTTGCCCGAGGATTTTAACCCAGCCCACGCGTGCAGAAAACAAGCACCCTCACCACTAGGCTACTTGGCTCTTATATAGTACCTCTCACTTATTTTAAAGTAAAATATCTTTGTCGGTTTTACGTTGAAAGAAATATTGCGTGTCATTCCCGCTCAAACAAAAAATATTATACTCGTAATTATGTACAATTTGAAAGGCAAAGGTTTGATATCAATTCTGCCATAAAACATAAATAATATTTAAATATAAAATTCAACGGCAATGTTAATATAAGTCGATATGTGAACAAGAAATAAGCTACGCAGGCAATAAAACGATCATAAAGCGTTATTGCACGCAATATTCGGACCCACGATGTATAAATTTAATACTGGCCCTTATATCTAATGGTCTATTACCAACAGGTCGTTGGTATCGACATATTTCGGACATTTGTCTATACGGTTACATGCATACATACATACATAAGAAATAAATATCTTCACGCCATTCCTAATACAGGGGTAGACAGAGGTCTGGACAATTAAGTCGTTTCTACCCACCATCCACCGAAGATACTTTAGGGCAACGTGACAGGTAGTGAGCCAGTCGCCGTCTTAATGTCCAAGCCAACAATATAATTCGTACATAAGTTTTGAAAAACCTATTCGTACGAGCCTGCCACCTGGCGATCGAACTCGGGTCAATTGACTCGGATTCCGACCACCCTATAACCACGGCTATCGCGACTTCTTTCTATTCATGAGTGAAGACCATATGGTGAAAAAAATATACCGCGCGACAGTTACCAACAAAAGGCGGGGGCTAACTTCGAAGACCATATGAGCAAATTGTACGAAGAAGAGAGTTTTAAGAGTACGCGGATACCTATAAATGTGCGTTTGAAGAAAATGATAAATTGAAAGGAAATGAAATAGGTATCACGACACATGGGTATTTTTATTCCCTGGACACCTCGCGATACGTCGATACTATTCGTCGTATTCCCAGACGTAAAGATCTGATATACATAAGAAATTCTTTCAGTAGTACATTAGATTATTTGTCCGTATTAAGATAGACCTGTGTAATAAAATTGTCGATATCGATAAAAATTATCTCGGAAAGGAAATCCGTAAGTTCACTCAACACTATCGTTTTCTACATTACTTATCGATTTATAGCTGAACACCACGAACACCTTAGTAGAGTAGGTGTTATCGATCAGTGAATCGATAATTTACCGCACTCGATACAATCGGAGTCCGTTCTCTGACAATAAAAAGTTCGAATACTATTACAAATTCTGTCATGTAATCCAACACCCAGTGGTTTAAGTTGGCGATGCACTGAGAGATTTCGGAAATGGAATGATACATATTATGAAATAAATATCTTCACGCAATTCCCAATACAGAGGGAGATAGAGGAATACAAAAAAAAGTTATGAAAATGCTACTGACGGAAGGCGGAATGTTCGGTGGTATAGATCTCGAATTTTATGTACTATTAAAATTGTTGGCTAGAAAATTTAGTCGGTTTGGCTCACTACCTGTCAAGTTGTCCTAATCACCGGTGAAATGTGGATCGAAAGGACTAAATTGCCTTTACCTCTGACTAATCCAGGAGCCAAACAAATTTATAAAATAAACAATCTATCTATAGACGACGACGTCGGTGACTAATGTAAATTATATATATATCGATATTAAGTCGATTAGTTAGATGAGAGACCCGAGTTCGATCCCCAGGTGGCAGGCTCGTACCAATGGGTTTTTCAAAAACCTAAGTCCGATATATTATATCGTTCGCTTGAATATAAAGGCGGCGACGGGCTCACCACCTGTCACGTTGTCCCGAAAATATCTTCGGTGGAAAATGGGTCCATGGGACTTAATTGTCTAGACTAGACCTCTGTCTACCCCTGTATTGGGAATTACGTGAAGATATTTATTTATTTATTATTTAATTTGATATTTAGTCGATGAAACATCTACACCCAGTGTGTTACAACTTTTAAAGGCCGACAAACAAACCGGTGTCGATTATAATCGACGGGTTGGCGCGTAAATATCGCGTCGATCGTGTTGATAAACCGCTACCACTCGTCCGCTCCCCGCGTCCGCTCCCGCTCCCGCTCCCGCCTGTGTATTTTATGTTCTTGTTTAGATCACGATAACATAACGATTTATCGCAGTGAGTTGGTTTTATATGGCTACTTGAGATGTTTCGAGCAAAGATTCGATAGGGCTGGAAATTAAGGACGTTTTAATGTAATTTTCATGATTAACATCGGGTTTTAGAACTCGTTTTGTGGTGTTTGCGTAAGATTAATACCGGGACTTCTGTTACGTGGTCATTGTAACAGGCGACTGGAGAGAAAAGACCTGTCACTTTGTCCGGAAAATATCTTCGGTGGAAGGTGGGTTAAAGGGACTTAATCGTCTAGACTTGACCTCTGTCTACCCCTGTATTGGGAATTGCGTGAAGATTTTTTTTATGTAATATTTACACACTTTTGCCAACTGGTGAAAAGGTCTAGACAATTAAGTGATTCCGATCCAACTTTCACCGAAGAGATTTTTTGAGACCTGTAGTGAGCCTGAGTTTTCGTCCAAGTTAACGCTATAAATCGTATATTATAATTTTGAAAAAAAAAATCAAATACCTTAACTCGATTTCTGATCACCGAACCTCTCGGTTATCGTGACTTACATAATTTTTTACATGTTACATTTATAATCCACATAGGTTTTACATTAAGAGGGTAGCTTATCACCTTTTACAACATTTTTTATTCTTTAAATAGCGTACTATTTTTAGCACACCAAATGTATAACATTAATAAATATACAGAGCAAATTAATAGAAATGCCGGTGTTCTTGCTAAAAGCGATTCCTTCCATAAATTTTAACCAGTTCCACAAATTTGACAATTCTGAAAGTAAATCTTGATCTTTGATTAGGATTGAAAAAAAATCTGTTGATATTGTGGAATCGAAATAGACAGCTGATATATGACTGCGTGATGTACGTAAACACAGTTTAGGCCCTGATTTATGAATAACCGCGAGATATACTGAGTAGTTGAATGAAAACATTGTTATAAACTAAAACTCAGTACACGAATAATGGCGGGCCATAAAACGAGAGGTTTATGCACGATTTACATATATCATAGAATATATGGCCGAAAGCAAATGTTATGTTAGCTTTTAAAAAAAAATGGTTTGTTTTTACGATTTGGATACATTTGATGTTAACTGATTCGCATTAGGTTGTATATGCAAGCGTGCATTTTCGACGTTTTGAAGATTGTTTATTTTGAAAATTTCTCTGATGTCTGTTTACAGGATGTCTATATTCTACTATGAAATACAGAATTATGATGTAATTTGTGCATATATATGGTTAGTAATGTTCTATTAATATCCGAGTTTGAACATTTTGCAATACGTTTCTTTAAAATTTAAGTACATATGTAAGATTTATATCGTTTGCATTGACATAAAGATGGGCTCACCATCGTTGACGTTGTCTATACAATTCTAAATTCAAAAAATTTCAATAACCAAACTTAAGAATCTTATTTACATTTGACGTTATTTTCCTCAAAATATTGGCTCGTATGTAGTATCGTTATTGATAAAAAAGAAAATTAGAAAAAGGTCGCTAATGAATTAACTGATGTGCACAAAGGATTTTTTGGGATTCAGACTACCTGATGATAAATTACTTCTGTATAATGAACTAAAGAAACTATGACATTCTAAATACAAAACTTTCAAAAACCAATCAAGAATCTCATTTATTAAAATTTCATTTGTTTAAAATATATATACTAATATGTACCAAATTGATAAAATTGAAGATTATTTCTATATTTTATTTTATCTCATGGTTGCTCGTGAATTAACCTATATGCATAAAGGATTTAATTGGATTCGTGTACAAATCAGCAAATACCATCTGAGGGCAATTGGCTACTGCATGCTCATGACTCAAGTAAATCATTTCGAAAGAAAACAGCTACAGACAGACGCTCTGCCATCCCCCGAGGAATAAGTTGGAATTTATTTATTTATTTAAATTCAAATTTAAATTTATAATAAATAAATAAATATTTATTTATTATTTATTTAAATTCAGAAAAAGTCACGATAGCCGAGTGGTTGAGTGGTCGGAAATTCTAGTCAATTGACCCGAGTTCGATCCCCAGTTGGTAGGCTGGTACCAATGAGTTTTTCAAAAACTTATGTACGAATTTCATCGGCTTGGACATAAAGACGGCGACGGGCTCACCACCTGTCACGTTGTCCCGAAATATCTTCGGTGGAAGGTGGGTCGAAGGGACTTAATTGTCTAGACTCGACCTCTGTCTACCCCTGTATTGAGAATTGCGTGAAGATATTTTATTTTATTTATTTATTTAAATTCAAATTTAAATTTATAATAAATAAATATATATTTATTTATTAGGGACATAAAACAGTTATACATTGTACAGTACTTAAAAACAGAATATTAATAATTTATCTTAATGTAACCCACAACAATGTCCACAAAAGATTTCGACACAATTATGTGCAGCGCAGAATGTCTCATTATCCGTGATCACTTCCTTTTCCATAACCTTTAAAGCGTAACACAACAGTTTTTATTCAGCTATTTTACGGTATCATTACAATACATCTATTTATATAATACAAATTATAATACAGCTTTTTTTTAATTTGACGGAAGCAGTATGTGTCTATAGCCAAAGTGGTTGGGTGATCGGAATTCGAGGTAAGAAACCCGAGTTAGATCCCCAAGAAAAAAACGCCAACCAATGTAATCACACCAGTAAACTATGATCGCCAATACGCTTGCAGTGCGGGAGAGGCCTATGTCTTGTAGTGGAATATTAGAGGTGATCATATGAGTCATGCTAGCCGAGTGGCTGGGTAATCAGAACTCGAGTCAAGAGAACCGTGTTCGATTCTTTTTTATCTTATGTAATTAGTTTTTTTTTTTTAACTTATGTACGATTAATTACGGGCGAACAGCTTGGACATAAGGACAGCGACGGGCTTATCACCTGTCACATTGTTCAAAAAATCTCTGCGTCGGTAGGTGGGTCGTAGGGATTTAATCTAATATATATATATATATATATATATATATATATATATATATATATATATATATATATATATATATATATATATATATATATATATATATATATATATATATATATATATATATATATATATATCCCGAAATATCTTCGGTGGAAGGTGGGTCAAAGGGAATTAATTGTCTAGACTTGACCTCTGTCTACCCCTGTATTGGGAATTGCGTGAAGATATTTTATTTTTATTTTTTTTTTTCATAAGTAACATATATATATATATATATATATATATATATATATATATATATATACACATATATATATATATACACATATATATATATATATGTATATATATATATATATATATATATATATATATATATATATATATATATATATATATATATATATATATATATATATATATATATATATATATATATGTATTCACACATAAGAGTTACTCTGCCCGAAGGTATTTTAATCTTTGATTGACGTGCAGTTACCGTAGCGTATTTGCTAATATGCGAAAGTCATACATTTCAGACGTGAAACATTTTAATGTGCCTAATGCAGTTCGGTTTACGATGTTTTTTTTTAAACCATTAGTAATATGACAAGTTTTACTTTGATTATTTATTAACATCTGTCTGGGAGGTAAGTGTTTTTGCGAATTAATTCATTGCGTAAGATAAAATTGTTAATTTCTTTATATTTATAAAACTATCCACTAAAGAACTCCGTGGTTGATTGGTGTACACAACAGTTTTCAGGCTATGGCCAGCTTTGAGGTTTCGGGTTCGAATCTCGATCGGATCAATGTAGAGTATATTTTTTCTAGTCATATTTGGGTGTTGCGGTGCCTTCATTGTTTCGGATTCCAAAGGACAAGTGCTTAAGCACTTTGGGATCATAGCAATGTATGATTTCCTTGCCTACGTATTTATTTATATATGAAGGTTAGGGTTTTATACTGGTAGCCCCATGTGAAGAATTCGCCGTGGTTTAACGATGTGGCGGTTCTGAGAGGTGTATGAATGAGTCGGCTCTACAACCGCGTAATTCCGAAGCAGAAAACCGAAGCATTCGACAAGAAGAGTTTAAAAATCAATATAAAACACCATAAATTCCTTTAAGTTATTGCTCTATATCTAATACCTATTGTACCAAAGGTTTTTGGTCATTCGTTTTTAACGAACAACAATGTCATGCCACTAAAGTTGCATATCTATTCATTACAATCGAAAACATTTTAATACCAAAAATAACTCAGAAACGACTCTGTGAATGTACATACAAAACATTGTTTTAACATGCAAATAAAGAAAAAAGACAAATGAAAACGTTAATAAAATTCAATTCTAGAAAGTATAAAAGAAAGTTGGAAATCCAGAAATAGCTATCGATGACTGTTATTTTGAACAATTCGATTATGAATTAAATAAAAAAAAATATGTATAATAACACAGTAACAATTCCATGTTGTAAGAGTATTGTTACATTGGTATTTTAAAACAAAAACTTTTCCTTATAAGTACGTCACATTACTGAACTTTTGAAATATCATAGACTACGCAATCAACATGCAACATAGATAACAAAAAGCTATTGTTATATTTAGCAATCAATGAAAAAGTATGTCTGCAATCCATTCCAACTAAGGTACATGGGTTCAGTCCGGCAAAAAGTTGATTTTGTTTGGAACGCAAAGATTAACGAATCCGATATTCAGAATATTTTAATTGTTACGGCTTTCTTTTACCGAAAGTTGAAAGAATTTACAGCTGTGTTAATAAACGAAAAACAAACTCGACTGCAGGACAAAGGCCTCTTCTCTCATACGGGAAAGTTGACCATAATCGTCACGCTCGGCAAGCTGATTGGCGATCGCAGTACCAGACACCTTGTAGCTTATATGCTGCTGCCCGTCACCGGTAAGCTGAATTTTGGTCTCTTTTTTTTCTACCGCCATTTTTTGGTAGCCAAAATATTTACAGGGTTTCTCGCTTAATCGCCTCTTATGGCACCCACGGGAAGAAAGTGCCACCCCTTTTCATACGCCGTAACCACAGGGCAAAGCCAAATTTCATTCTTTTCTTATAGGTGTCATAAGGTTTAATTGTTCATAAGGATAGTGGCCAACGACGCCTTTATACACTTGGCACATCACAGGGATTGTGGATGCAATTGGAGAATTACAGAAATAGAGAGAAGAGAAAAAGAAATAGAGATCCACAGCTCTTGGGCTCTTAGGAGATTTGACAAACCACATATCTGTGCGGCTATGGAAACTAGAAAAAACATCCCAATTTCAATAGATCTAGCTATAGATAAACTTAAGTCCGTGACCAAGAATACCTCTGCAAGGCCACAAGACACAGTGAGCGCGTTCTCCTTAAATCGGAACCAAAATATAGCGGCAGTAGCCTAATGGTTTAGGGTGCGGACTACAAAACATGACGTCGCAGGTTCGGGCCCCGCCATTCGACTATTGACGTAAACCAACTCCAGGCACAAGCATTGCAGCTAAATTGGAGTGGTTAACAGGAACACTAGTAATGTTATTCGGCATTGCTAGAATTTAAAAAAAAAATAATAAAAGTTCACGGTAGCCAAAGCTGACAATGACAGGCGGTGGTGCAAGACCCTGTCACCACGGATGCACTAAAGCATCCGAAACGTCAGAAAGGAGAATAGTTTTAACAAAACTGAATAAATGTGATAATCCGTAAATCCTTAAATAATTGTTTTATTTTAAAAATATCTTTTTTCCACTTATACCCATAACAACTACTTTGGGATCACGAATGAAAATAACAGAGTAATGTATGTGACGTTGTTAACATTGTCCACATTTATTTATTGACTACATTAATGGGGGACTATCACTCTACCTCTGCTTCAGATTGCGGTCAATTCCTTGACGTGAAGATCAAAAACATCTATAGCACAACACGGGGGAGCGCTGTACACCCATATATTTGTACAAAGCCGTCAACGCATCACATGTTTACGATTATCGTTAAAAAGAGGGCATATTTCGTCAACACACTGTTCGCTTCTCTTAAATGTAATCATAGACTAACTAATGCGTAGACTCGACAGTTAAAATTTATTTTTCCAGTTTATGAATTGAATGCGGCATTTGTTGTATTATACTGTTGCTCTACATGAGGTCACTCGACAACTTTTCTTTTCATGAAAGTCGTCAGTTCTACGAGCCACGTAAAAAATATCTTCACGCAATTCCCAATACAGGGGTAGACAGAGGTCTAGTCTAGACAATTAAATCCCTTCGACCCACCTTCCACCGAAGATATTTTCGGGACAACGTGACTGGTGGTGAGCACGTCACCGTCTTTATGTCCAAGCCTACGATATAATTCGTACATAAGTTTTCGAAAAACCTTTTGTACGAGCCTGCTACCTGGAGATCGAACTCGGGTCTCTTGACTCGAAATTTCGATCAAGTGTGATCAAATCAATAAGTAAATATTAAAAATACGCGCTATTTGTTTATTTTGTGTGGTCTCTCTAAAGATTAACTATATTAAATTTGCCAAACTCATTAAATCTAAGTGGATGTATGTGTGTTTTGCAGTAATAAAAATATTTTTTAATTTTAGTCCCTAGGTGACTAAGCTTCGTTTAGTGAGAAATGTGCGATAACACTATAAAAGAGTTCTGTGAAAAGTGGAACAAGACATAATTAGCTTGGGCTTGGCCACGAAGATCGTTTATAAATTTCATTTATTACGTATTAGGGTCTCTTA
Organism: Sericinus montela; assembly: GCA_029286605.1. NCBI lineage: Eukaryota > Metazoa > Arthropoda > Insecta > Lepidoptera > Papilionidae > Sericinus > Sericinus montela. Next base: position 1,138,535 of record JAGSMR010000108.1, read on the forward strand.
GGATATTATAGAAAGATTTGTTAGAATATTACGTCCAGTATTGCAAAATCTATAAAGAGAAGTAGACTACTAGGTAGAGTAGGGTAGAAGAGAAGGGAGAAGAGTAGGATAGATGGCTATAACCTCATAAATATCTTCAGTTATAAGTGTATGTAATGGTTATATGAAAAAGAGTTTCAATAAAGAGTTTTTTTTATTTACTTTACGTATTTTCCCACACATAGGATACACTCTGGTCTAGTATTATCGTCCCAATTTTCACTGAAACTCATTTCGGACAACGTGACAGGTAGTGAGCCTACCGCCTTTTATCAAATCTAACGGAAGAATATTATTACTATTATATTCATTACATTCAAAAAGTCACGATAGCCGAGTTGTTGGGTGGTCGGATTTCGAGTCGAGAGACCTGAGTTCGATCCCCAGGTGGCAGTACCAAAGAGTTTTTCAAAAACTTATGTACGAATTTCATCGTTGGCTTGGACATAAAGATGGCGACGGCTTCACCACCTGTCACGTTGTCCCGAAAATATCTTCGGAGGAAGGTGGGTCAAAGGGACTTAATTTTCTAGATTTGACCTCTGTCTACTCCTGTATTGGGAATGGCGTGAAGATATTTTATATTTTTTTTATTATATTCATGTATTATTACTATTATATTCATGTAGTATTATTCATGAATAAATTTCATTCAACATATTCATATTCATCACACCTATGTTTCCTCCTAGCGGGATTTGTAGACTCAACCTTTCGCTCCGAAGGCGGGGTCGCTATCAACTCGACTATCGGGTTGTTGATTGATAACTAAGAAATAACTAGTATTATTATAAATACAGTAGTAACTTAAGAAAAATTAAGTGCAAACTAAATTGACATTTTGACACATGCGAGTAGACATGCGTTCTGCGCGTATCGCCATATTAGATAAAATTAATTCCATTAAAGTATTCCTTTGTCCTGTCAACGAGACACTAATAGGCTATTACTTGCAATGTAATTTTAACGCGCTATTCATAATTCATGTATGCTTAACGTCGTATAGTTTTTAATTTTAATATGTTTCCTTTGCCATTAATACTTGCCAGCTGCGTGTGGCGTGTCTGTTTTAATTTATCGTTGGACTTTTAAGCGGGGAATGTACAGATGGACAAGTTGTTTGTTTAACATACAAAGTTTATGAGACCAATTAGAAGGCTAGCTTATTAACTGATGTAAAACTCAAGAAGTAACGGCCGTTTCGGTGCGAGGCTATTTGTTATGGCTCTGCGATGGCGTCTTTTCAACTTACTGAAATGCTCAACCGTGTATATTTTTTCCATTTATTTATTTGTCACGATAGCCGAGTGGTCGGGTGATCGGAACTCGAGTTAAGAGACCTGAGTTCAATTTTATGTGGTAGTTTCGTACCAATGGGTTTTCCTAAAACTTATGTCCTGTTTATATAATTAGCTTAGATATAAAAACGGTCTAGTTGATCTAAAAAAAATCTCTTCAGTGGGTGGTTCAATCAGGTGGGTTGAAAGGACTTAATTGTCTTGACCTCTACCTACTCGTGCACTGGAAATGGCGTTACGACATTTTAATTTTTGCACGCTTTATATTATAAAAATTGCAATTAATATAAATTAATAAAAGTGTGAATAAAAAAAAGTATTTTATTTTCAAAAGCGTGAGGTGCATGGTGCCATTAGTTATAAATATTTTATTGACAGATATGAGTAGAGTGATTATCATTTTGATAATACCTTAAAAGGCACCCCACGCTTTTTTAAAATAAATTATTTTATTTATTATTAACTAATTTATATTAATTGCAATTTTTAACGCAATTCTTAATTTAAATTTATTAATATTCATTTTCTATTTTTTAGTTCGGTTTTCTATAAAAAGCGTGTTTTTTTAGTTTTTTTTAATTTATTTTAAATAAATTTTAAAAAATCTTTACATAAAAGAACTCTTACACCAGCTCGTTTGATAAAATACCCCGTGACCCTTGAAAGTGTCGTGAACTCTAGGGCTGCTATCAGATCCATGGCGTTTCCATAAAGGCTTCTCTTATCTCACCCACGCCGTAAACGGTTGTTTAGAGAGCTTTCTACTTCCTTTGTGCGTCATCCTGTAGAGTTTCTTTCAAGTAACGTGTTTTGAAAATTATTTATAGCAATGTCGACTCCAGAATGACTAGTTGATAGTGACTTCGGAGCCAAAGGTTGCCGGCTCGAATCCCGCAAATATATGTGAGATGAATGTAATTTTGTATACTCGAGTCGTGGATGGACATATGAATATTAATGTATGTAAAAAATGGATATATATGTTCCAAATAGTCTTTTGTTATTGGTATACCTTAGTATTAGTTATTTGCGTGAAGATAGAAGCGTGAAGGTCTCTTTCTGGACGTCTAGTAGCACTAGATATTTCTAAGAATGTTTTTTTAACTTGTAAATTATAAATGTTCCATGTGTGTGATTCCATGCAGGGTCGTCATCATAACCTCTTTAATACCCATTTGTTCGTAATAGGCACACAGAAAGAACGAAAAACTAGAAAGGACTACAGTAGGTCTAAGTAAGATATCTGACTACCTCAATATATTTGACTGACGACAACATATTTTTCGGACGTGATGAGTCAATAGTCATGTTGGTCACAATTATTATTAAATTCTCTGGGGTCTCGTAAAATGCGACTACATTATAACTCTTGAAAATACAATTGTTTACTGACAGACAGATATAAAAATTCCGAAAAACAATAACAATACTGAAATAGTTACGATAGCCGAGTGGTTGGATGGTCGGAATTCGAGTCGAGAGACCCGAGTTCGATCCCCGGGTGCTCGGCAGGCTCGTACCAATAGGTTTTTTCAAAACCTATGTACAATTCATATCTTTGGCTGGACATAATGACGGTGACGGGCTCACCACCTGTCACGTTGTCCCAAAAATATCTTCTATATACAAGTACTTGATAAATATTTATTTACAGAAAAAATTATGTTAATATTTACAATACTTATTATTCTCGCTCAACGGTTAAGTCTAGCCATTCAACGTGGAAATGCAGCCAGCGTTCTTGGTACCATGCCACGAGGAGTAGGGCTCTACGATTATAATAGTTTTTAGTTTATATACAAGTTGAAGGGGCTTAATTGTCTAGACTAGATCTCTGTATTGCGTATTGCGTGAAGAAAAACAATACCAGACGAAAACACAAACTACCAGGCACAGACTAAATTGTTTTTAGCTCTGCCTATCCCATTATGGTAAATTGTGTTAGGATAACAAATAGAGGATTGCGAACGGAGTTAACAATAAAGATATATTTAAAATAAGTTTGTCTTAACTCTTACTTTTGTACGTCAAGTGCTAATGCATTACCACCCACTTACGAAATGATAAATCATATTAAAAAAAGAAATGTGGACGGCGCACGTCAGTTGCGAGTACACCTCATCACAACAACCAATCTCGCGGCCGACAGTCTTGTTTGTCAGTATGTCCGTCCGCATTAAAGCGCGCGTCTTCATCTAATGGATTTTAGCGTCTGAAATGTTTACACAGTATCTATCTTACGGATATTCCTCCTTGAAAAATGAGCGAGGACTTTCGTTTCTATAAATAGCCGTGATAGACATTTTACTAATTTGTTTTTTAGGGGCAAACGTTTCCTTTAGACTAGGACAACATCACATATATTACTCTGACCCCAAAGCAAGTTGCTGAAGGACTGGTGTTATAGAAATGAATAAAGATGCCACATATACCCAGACCCGCGACAACGAAGAGATAGTGGTTTCCTAGATTGACCCATCCGGAAATTGAACCCGAAACCTCAGAGCAGGCGACACTATGAAAAGCGATGCTTGTACGACTCTCGACCATTATCGAAATATTAAATTGCGTAAAATGCAATTAATATTTTTAGTCGTGATAGCCGAATCTCGATCACCCAGCCAGGTGATCGGAATTCAGAGTCAAGAGACCCGTGTTCGATCCCCAGCCAGGTGGCTGTTTCGTACTGACAGGTTATTGCAAAAAAAAAAACTTAATTACGAATTATATCGTTAGCTTGGACATTAAGACGGCGACGGGCTCACGACCTGTCACATTGTCCAAAAAAAATTCTTCGGTGGAAGGTGATTCGAAAGGACTTAATTATCCAGACCTCTGTATACCCCTGTATTGGGAATAGCGTGAAGAGTATATGACTTGTAAAAAAATCACAGTAGCATGTTGATATAAAAAAACTTGCAACTTTAAGTACAATGAGAGCGAAAAACGCAAAATAAAAAAGAGAACTCAAAAACCGGCGGTGGCAGACGCTAATCTGAACCGACAACGCGTGCACGGCGGCTTCAAAGTGGCGCGAGGAGGCAGCGTTAATCACTCTTCCACTCGACTGTACGATGCTTATCTGCTCATTGCCTCGCGCTGCTACGTTTCAAATTGAATTGACTTTGACAGCACCCGCTATACTGTTACCTAGACTGTGTTGCCAGATAGATTATATATACCATGACATTAAGTAAAATAAAACATTATGACATTTTAAAATTAAGGTAAGGGATGTAGTCTTCTTCTTCTTTCTTAATTTTATGGCCCTTCTTAAAGTCACGATAGCCGAGTTGTTGGGTGGTCGGAATTTCGAGTCGAGAGACCCGAGTTCGATCCCCAGGTGGCAGTACCAATGAGTTTTTCAAAAAAAAACTTATGTACGAATTTCATCGTTGGCTTGGACATAAAGGCGGCGACGGGCTCACCACCTGTCACGTTGTCCCGAAAATATCTTCGGTGGAAGGTGGGTCAAAGGGACTTAATTGTCTAGACTTGACCTCTGTCTACCCCTGTATTGGGAATTGCGTGAAGATATTAGTTAGTTAGTTAGTTCTTTTTAGAATTCTGCCAAGGTGTGTAATCTGGAAAAGAGAGTTTATAGACCATTATCGGAGTTAGTCAATATATAAATTGAGTGTAATATACAACAACATTTATTAGTACATTTTCTTCATATCTCATAACCTATAATAAACATTCTCATGTCGCTCCCAGGCTAATTTGATATAAGCAGAGTTCTTACAAAAAGGGTCATAAACATAAGAAATAATAAGAAGAAATTTCATTTTGAAAACTTCCTTTGTCCAGTGACGTCCAAACCTGTCTACAAGATGTCACTAGCTTTAAGGTTTCGATTCCCGGGGAAATTGAAAAAAATCTTCTTATATAATTTATAGAGTCTGGATGTTTGTGGAAACATTGATGATCCTGATTTCAAATTACATGCAAGTGCTTTATCGACTCAGTTATATTTTAGAGCAATGTTTATGTACGAGTATGTGATGTTATTTACATTATGAACATAAATACAAATTCCAAGGATTGATACGTATCATAATTAAAATTAAACTGAATTTCTCTATAAAACTTTTCCCAAAAAAAATAGGACAAAACTTCTGCTAATAATCGTTACTTCGCTTGTTCTTACCTACAATCCAATATACATAGATATATGTATTGATAATGATGATTACAGAGAATTAGTTAATTGAAAAGTTTAGCTTGACGTATTTGGGGGACTATGTTGTATAGTTAGATTGTCTTGACTGTAAGGAGTTCCAGAATATGGTGTGTTTTGTTGATGAATCTGTGTCTACAATGTTAGATTCTCTAAAAATAAATATATAAATATAAATAAATATCTTCACGCAATTCTCAATACAGGGGTAGACAGAGGTCAAGTCTAGACAATTCAGTCCCTTTGACCCACCTTCCACCGAAGATATTTTCGGGACAACGTAACAGGTGGTGAGCCTGTCGCCGTCTTTATGTCCAAACCAACGACATTATTCGTACATAGGTTTTTGAAAAACCCATTGGTACGAGCCTGCCATCAGGGGATCGAACTCGGGTCTCTCGACTCGAAATTCCGACCACCCAACAACTCGGCTATCGTGACTTACTTAGATTCTCTAATAATAAAAGTGAGAGAGTTAAGTCACAGACAAACGTGTCCGGATTTCATCGTCATATATCATAATGGCATATAAAAGTATACACACATACATAGACCTCTTGTATGAGCTTTGCCATAATCACCACGCTTGCAAAGCGGATTGGCGATCGTCACGCACCACACGCGGTAAACGCTGCTACCTGTTACTGGTTCTGCTGAAATTTGGTCTGGTAAATTTCGAGATGGTTACCCCCAATCGATAGCCAATTTCACTTTCAAGTTAATTATTAGTCACTTATTACGACATACACGGGAAGAAAGGGAGTGTACTCGTGGAATTTATAAAAATGCAACTTAAAAGAAATTACTACCAAAATACTGGCAACATTGATGAAATATTGCTTGATGAGAAAAAATATCTAAAACAGAGACTAAGTTACTACTAAGTTGCTTACGACTACAAATTAACATCAAAATTCGCTACATTAAATGAATATTACCACAGTTTACTAATAAGTTAGTATTACATACGATTTCTATTTACATTGTAGCGTTTAGCGTTGCGTAACTATGTCTATACAATTTTTTCATCAATACAAATCATTTATTCCATGTAAGTAACATAAATTACATCCATCAATCATAATTTTTTAATATACCACCGTTTCGTAATGAGGTTCCTCTAATTACTATGTCAGTTACGTTAACTGCAGTAGTTGTTCTACATTCAACAAAATAGGAATTGTTTCTGATTTTATCAATTTGCGATAGCGTTTCGGCAACAGTGACTTACACACTGGTTTTCATGGTATCGCCAGTTCTGAAGTTCCGATTTCGGTTTCCGGACACTTTTTCTACACTATCTCGGGTCTGGGTGTTTCTCATACCTTCATTGCTTCCAATTCCATAACCAAGTTTAGCTACTTTGGAGACAAAACATTGTATGTGATATTGTGCCTGGATGTATTTATTATTATTTTAAAAACATGTCTGTGCTTGTAATCGTTTGATATAGTTAATTAGTTATTATTTAAATAGTCATTAGCAAATTAGTTGGCTTGGACGTAAAGATGGTGACAGGCTCACCACCTGTCACGTTGTCCCGAAAATATTCGGTGGAAGTTAGTTATCTAGACTACACCTCTATTTATCCTTTTATTAGGAATTGCGAGAAGATATTTATTATTAATTTATAGTTATTATTTACAGCATATTTCTTTTATTTAATTACTTGTCTTTTTATGAATATGAGTTTGTTCTAAAAAAATGCATTAGCCTCGAAATGAATAGGAAATTTGATCACCAACGTCGGTTAACAATTAATAAGTGCCGAATGATTTATTTCGTAATGATATAAGATCATTCAAAGATAAAGCCAGCCCGTTCACAAAATCCGGAGAGGCCCGGTGGCCAATCCATCAGGCGTGAGCCCCCGAGCGGAATGAATTGTCATGCGGTCACCGTCAGCTGATCATTGACCGGGTTGCCGCTGCGTTTGGAAGTTAATCTCTCGTTAATAAAATACATTCTTTTTTTAATATTATTCCAAAATGAATAAATATCTTCACGCTATTCCCAATGATAGAAAGATGTCTAGACTGTTGTTATTAAATAATTATATGGCACCATTCCGATGCAAAAGTGCATACCGCATGTAACTTTATAATCAATTTCCGCAAAGTAACGCCTGAGTCTATTTACTATCTTAGAGGACTAGACAATTAAGTCCTTTCGATCCAGCTTTTACCACAGACAGTTTTTACGACAACGTGACAGGTGGTGAGACATTCGCCGTCTCCAATGATGTCCAAGCCAATGATGTAAATCGTCCATAAGTTTTGGAAAAAAAAAAACATTACTACCAGCCAGCCACCAGGGTATCAAACTCGGGCCTCTTGACTCGAAATCTGATCACCCGAACCTCAGCTATATAAAATTCTGTTATAGTATATATATGTATATTTGTTGTAAATAAAATTCAATTTCTAAAATTGTCTTAAAACTAACATAACATATGCATATGTGTAGAAGGTATACAAATAAACGAATCTTAATAGATAGGGACAACATCACATACGTCGGTCTGATCCCAAAATAAGTAGCTTAGGCACCTGTGTTCTTGAATCAGGTATCACAAATACAACGAAGATACCACTAACACCTAGACCAGAGAAAATGTTGATATATGTACCCCGAGTTAACCGGGAATTGAACCAGGGACCTCAGCTTGCGACACCATGTAACCCGGTGTGTATGCCACTTTTCCACGGGGATTGTATCCATGTATAGTAATTTACGCAAGAAGTTTGCCATTTCAGATGCATCTCTCCTCTATGGGACTACTGGAAGATATTTCAGTATTGAAAAAGTACAATGTATATATATTCTATAATAATAGCTCTATGCTTTTGTTGAATGTACATAAATAAATAAAGAAAAAACGTGACAGATCGCTTAATTAATTGTTTTTGTTTTGCTTCGCTTAATTAATTTTTCTCAATTAAAAATATATTTCAACCAACAGTTTGACTAGCATTCACCTCAGAGCATTTTAATACGTTAAAGATGCTGCAAGACAAAACCCACGGTTGAAAAAAATATATAATTAGAAAAGTGAATGAGATAATCATAAAAGTGAAAACATTTAAGTTTGCAATAATGAATTTAAACACTAACAGAAAAAATTTCTATTGCATTAACATTAACAGAAAAAAAAATCACATATATAAATTGTAATAGATCTTTTCAACCGAACATTTGAGAAAATTATATTTAATTTCAGGATAGCCGTGTGGTTGGATAATCGGAATTTGATTGTAGACATCCTCGTTCGATTCTCAGGTGGTAGGCTGGTACCAATGGGTTTGTCAAAACGTATGTACGACTTATATCGTTGGCTTGGGCAACAACTTATTATATATTACATTGTCCCAAAATAAGCTCAGGTGAAACGTGGGTCGAAAGAACTACATTGTCTAGCCCTATAGCTACCCCTATGTTGGCAAATGCGTGAAGGTACATATACATATTTATTACTTCATTGTTACCTTCACCTATATAAAACTTCAGAAAGACCACCCTAGTTGAAAGGAAACATGTCACAGTTCATTAAAATTAATGACTGAAATTACGTGTAAACAAAAACTTAAGTCCTTCTAAAGGAAATATTGCAACAATATGGTAATAATATAGTCGTAATAAAAAATAATGGCACAAATGAATTTGCGGAATGGCAAAATGGCTTTATACGAATGCCAATACAATGTTGATCACAAAAACAAAAAAAAAAAACTGTATAATGGTAGCAAATGGGATGCAATACACTTAGGTGTTATACGCTAGATCGATATTAAATGGCGTCTAAATAGAATGGAAATCCATTATTTAAATATCAACAATCTTCATCACATAATAAAACTTTATTTTTATACGGAATAATGGCGAGGGAACGTAACTTATTCGAATTTAAAAAGAAAAGTGAATATTCAAACTTTCGAAGACATAGATAATTTCAAACTAAAACAGACCAGAATTTTAAATGGAATTTTGATGACTACAATTCTTTTATAATTCAATGCAAATTGATAGCATATTTAGATATAAAGAATGCATATTTTTAGACAAGTCACTATAAATAGTAGGATAAACAGTCTATTTAGATTTAAATGTCTTGTGGAAATGGAAAATTAAGTGTTAGTTCGCTCTATAGATGAATTAATTTAAATTCCATGATATAAAAATGTAAATTAAAATGTAGTGTTTATGTAACTACCACAGAGTTTTATTATTATTGCTGGCACAAAACAAGTAGAGTATTAATTTTTAACATAATATATAAAAGTGCTGTATGTGTAATAAATAGATCGTACCGCCTAAAAATTGTAATATTTTTTAAATCTTCTATTTAAAAAAATGTTACAATTTCAAAACAGTTTTAGAACAGGAGACCCGAGTTCGATCTCCAGGCGGCCGGCTCGTACCAATGGGTTTTTTAAAAACTTATGTACGAATATATCGTTTCTAAGACATAAAGACGGCTGCGGGCTCACCACTTGTCACGTTGTCTCAAAAATATTTTCAGAAAAAAGGTGGGTTAATAGGGATGTGATTGTTTAGACTAGACCTCTGTCTACACCTGTATTAGGAATGGTGAGAAGATATTTTTTCTATTTATAAGGCTTTTCTTTCTTGATCATGCCATTTATTTTATGACAAATTAACAACACCGTTTAAAATTTGGCGTTGATCATTCACAATTATGAGTTCGCTGGCAGAGTAATGTAACTTTAAATGCATGAACAATAATAAAGAACTCTAACAACCACATATTTATCATGTTTTTTTTTATGTTCACGCAATTTGCGAAATACTGTGGTAGGCAGAGTTCTCCAAGTCACTTCGAATCCTTTTTTCAGCAAAGATCATATAGGACAATGTGACAGGTGATGGGCCCATCATTGTCTTAACGGCTTGTCTTAAACTTAATGCTATTACTTATATTAATATAGATAAATATTTACATAAACATCAATGTCTCGAGTACAAACATTCATATGCATGACACAAATTTTTGCCCCTAGCGGGATTCGAACCGGAAATCCTTAGCTCGAAGGCGAGGTCTATCGGCAGGGGCTACCACCTATCGTGTCGTAGTTAGACGTTAAGCATAGAAAATTCCATTCCCTAATAAGATTTAAATTCATTGTGAATAAGGTTCGAAAGAAAGGTCTTTACCAAATAGGCTATTCAAGAAGTATATTTTGAATGAAGTAAATATAATATTAATACTTAAAAAAATTACCGAAATTAATTGTTAAAGATCTAAAATAATTATACACTTTACTACAATTATAAGGCAATACATAATTGTTGTCAATGTTTATCTATCAAATAAAAATGACACACAATTATTAATGACAAATTTGTACATCAAGTGTACTTAAAAATTTAATGACATGTGCGTTTTCCAGGCGACTGTACTGTGGCGTCGTCCGGCGGTGACATCAAAGTGGGCGGCCCGTTTGAAGTGTCGAGTTTCGACGCCATCGAAACAACACGTAGGCTCTTGGCATGGGAATGCATGCAAAGGGCTCTTTTGAAAGTTAGAAACGTGAAACTGGCCATTTCATTAGTATTCGAATTAACTCAGCTTTTATTAAATTCCACCGTCGCTTCTACATTTATTAATTTCTACAGTGGTAGAGCCACGCATCAGCTTTTGTTGTTGCATGAATGGGCCGGCTCGACCGGGGAAGTACCACGACCTCACAGAATACCGGCGTAAAGTAAAAGTCTAACTTCTGCGTTTCGTCTGGTGAGTGCAGGTAACCGGTAGCCCACACCCCCCCCTCCCCCCAATTCTGGGAAGGGGGGGGGGGAACTCTAAGGGGAGGCAACGCAATTGCTATGCCTCTGGTATTGCGGGTGTTCATGGGCGGCGGTAATCACTTACCATTAGGTGAGCCACCTGCTCGCTTGCCTCCCTTTTCTATAAAAAAAAAATAATTAACTAGCAATGTTCTTCGAGTCGAGAGACCCGAGTTCGGTCCCCAGGTGGCAGTACCAATGAGTTTTTCAAAAAACTTATGTACGAATTTCATCGTTGGCTTGGACATAAAGACGGCGACGGGCTCACCACCGGTCACGTTGTCCCGAAAATATCTTCGGTGGAAGGTTGGTCAAAGGGACTTAATTGTCCAGACTTGACCTCTGTCTACCCCTGTATTGGGAATTGCGTGAGGATATTATTTTTTTATTACTAAAGATTTCATTCTTTGTTATGAATATTGCGAATAAGTAAAAGTAAATTAGTGTCCAAAATAAGCTGTAAGTATAAAACTCTGTCGCATGTGAAAGGTGGTCATTATTATTAAGTTAGAATTTCACGCTGCTCAAATATGAAGTGTTGCTGAGTATCTACAAGTGTAAATTTATATGTCTTTCAACTTACATCTCTAACACTATATTACGATGTATTTATATAATTGATTATTAGGCTCACCACGTGTTACGTTGTCCTAAATAAACTTCGGTGAAAATTGGGTCGAAAAAAAGATCATTATTGCGACCCCTGCTTATCCCTGTATGAGAAGTTACTTGAAGATAAAGGAAGCAAATAGATTTATAAAATGCAATTGACTTTTAAATAGTTAATATGTATTAGGTGTAACTACGGGCTTCTATTAATCTTAACTTGTAGCCCTAACAAGCAAATATTTACTCAAAGTATTTGTGATACAATAATGTGGTGGCTTCACTGCTACATAAATATGCTGGCTAATCAGAATAACCGCGTCAAGTCGATTCATCTCATGTTTTTGGGTTTTATTTTTTCATGTTTTTGGGTTTTATTTTTTCTTTCTAACGACACTGGCAGCCTTTTCTTGATACGGATGTATACGATCGTGTTATTTATAGGTAACAAAATAACATGTTACACACCTATTAACGCCACCTATAATATATAAGCCGCGATAGCCAGTGGTTGCGTGGTCGGAAATTCGAGTCAAGAGACCCGAGTTCGATCCCCAGGTGGCAGTACCAATGAGTTTTTCAAAAACTTATGTACGAATTTCATCTTTGGCTTGGACATAAAAGACGACAAACATAAGACATAAAGACGGCGACGGGCTCACCACCTGTCACGTTGTCCCGAAAATATCTTCGGTGGAAGGTTGGTCAAAGGGACTTAATTGTCCAGACTTGACCTCTGTCTACCCTGTATTGGGAATTGCGTGAAGATATTTTTTATAATATATTATCTATGGCAATATATAGTCATTGTTTGACATTCGATAAATTTACTAGATCGCTCGTAATTTATTATCAAATTGTAATCCTAAGTCACGATAGCCGAGTGGTTGAATTCCGAGTCAAGAGACACTAGTTCGATCCCCAGGTGGCAGTACCAATGAGTTTTTCAAAAACTTATGTACGAATTTCATCGTTGGCTTGGACATAAAGACGGCGACGGGCTCACCACCGGTCACGTTGTCCCGAAAATATCTTCGGTGGAAGGTTGGTCAAAGGGACTTAATTGTCCAGACTTGACCTCTGTCTACCCCTGTATTGGGAATTGCGTGAGGATATTATTTTTTTATTACTAAAGATTTCATTCTTTGTTATGAATATTGCGAATAAGTAAAAGTAAATTAGTGTCCAAAATAAGCTGTAAGTATAAAACTCTGTCGCATGTGAAAGGTGGTCATTATTATTAAGTTAGAATTTCACGCTGCTCAAATATGAAGTGTTGCTGAGTATCTACAAGTGTAAATTTATATGTGTTTCAACTTACATCTCTAACACTATATTACGATGTATTTATATAATTGATTATTAGGCTCACCACGTGTTACGTTGTCCTAAATAAACTTCGGTGAAAATTGGGTCGAAAAAAGATCATTATTGCGACCCCTGCTTATCCCTGTATGAGAAGTTACTTGAAGATAAAGGAAGCAAATAGATTTATAAAATGCAATTGACTTTTAAATAGTTAATATGTATTAGGTGTAACTACGGGCTTCTATTAATCTTAACTTGTAGCCCTAACAAGCAAATATTTACTCAAAGTATTTGTGATACAATAATGTGGTGGCTTCACTGCTACATAAATATGCTGGCTAATCAGAATAACCGCGTCAAGTCGATTCATCTCATGTTTTTGGGTTTTATTTTTTCATGTTTTTGGGTTTTATTTTTTCTTTCTAACGACACTGGCAGCCTTTTCTTGATACGGATGTATACGATCGTATTATTTATAGGTAACAAAATAACATGTTACACACCTATTAACGCCACCTATAATATATAAGCCGCAATAGCCGAGTGGTTGCGTGGTCGGAAATTCGGCTCACCACCTGTCACGTTGTCCCGAAAATATCTTCGGTGGAAGGTGGGTCTAAGGGACGTAAGTGTCTTGACTAGACCTCTGTCTACCCCTGTATTGGGAATTGCGTGAAGATATTTTTTTATAATATATTATCTGTGGAAATATATAGTCATTGTTTGACATTCGATAAATTTACTAGATCGCTCATAATTTATTATCAAATTGTAATCCTAAGTCACGATAGCCGAGTGGTTGAATCTGAGTCAAGAGACACTAGTTCGATCCCCAGGTGGCAGGCTCGTACCAATGGGTTTTTTCAACACCTATGTACTATTCATATCGTTGGCTTGGACATAGAGACGGCGACGGGCTCACCACCTGTCACGTTGTCCCGAAAATATCTTCAGTGGAAGGTGGGACGACGAGACTTAATTGTCTAGACTAGACCTCTGTTTATCCCTGTATTGGGAATTGTAATTTCTATATGAAAATATTCTATTTTCTTATTAATCGAGGGTGAACCCACAGTGTTTGGTTGGAAATATAATTATTATGATATTAGTTAGTAATTCCACTTTTAATGACCAGTTAGTTAAAATTGACGCATTGTGATAGAATTATCAAAACTTGGGTTTTATTATTATCAGTTCAAAATAAACTTTTTCAGTGACCGAGCTCATTTATAAACATGTTGAAATACGGTCATAACGAATAAACTTAATAATTATTAAACTTAATTTACTAATTATTAATCAATGCTGAGAGCTGATTATGGCAGCTTTCAGCATTGATTAATAATTCAAATGCATTAGAATGAAGTAATTTTACAATATTTGCAACTAGGCACAATCCATTTTCAAATCACTAAATAAACACCTGTCAATGCTAATAACGATTCAGGGTCTGCAAACAAAGTTATAAAAGCGTTAATTATTTGACTTGAATGTGGGAATAACAGTTGCAACGTTTTGTATTAATTGCCAATTAGAACAAACTGAAATATATATAAATTTCTACTACGATTTCCCAATAGAGTTTATAATATTATTATAAATATTAATATGTTAATAAATTACTCGACGGTAATTAACTTTCACGAGTGGAGAGTGCAGGCTGTGAATTTCAACATCTTATTAATTTAATATTCCACAGATAATATCGCGAATTCATTCCCTGCGGCGCGCTGAATGCAAATACGAAGTGCAGGTTACGCTCCGTTGATATTGGATCCAATTAAATTTTAAATATACTTTTTTTTAATTGTAATTTTCGTGTAATCGAATGCAAAATTATGGCATGCTCGTTTTCGTTAAGCCAGTGTTAAAAGTTTTTATCGAAGCTACGGAACATATTTTATAGCGCGTTGCAGCAGTTTTCAATAATTTTACGATGGTCCGAACACCATTTAGTGTTTCTAAATAAAAAAACAAATCATATTTTTTGTTATATACACGTAATTAAATTAAAGGGATTTTTTTTTCAAAATTTCAACTGATACGAACCAGATTCGATCCAGCTACCTTTGCCGTCCGGAATCCCGCCCGTTTCAGTTGATTTTTTTAAACATTTTTTCTCTTTCAAGTTATATAAGTTATGTTGAACAAAAAGTTCAGGTTAACTTAAATTTTAAAAATTTATAAATTTTATAAATTTTAAATTTTAAAGGTTAAGGTAAATTTTAAAGTATATAAACTTTAAAATCAATAAAAAAAATGTATTATATACACGTAAGGTAATATAAGGATACGATCAATACAGCAAATCACGTTTGTTATTTATCATTAAATCACAGGGTACATTAAACTATGCAAACGATTTGAAATTACTTTAAATCCTGATCAATGTACGTAATAATCATCTACTAGTATGCGGGACATACATCTGTATATGTGTTATTACCTATGATGGATAGACTTATAACTTGAAGTTAAACCAGATCTCAATAATCTCACGAACCATATAACAGATTTTACATATTTTTGAGCAGAAGTGAGCAAGTGTGGTATACTAAAAACGATTTAAAATTTTCAGTACTTCCGGAAAAGCTCCAAAATCTTGATATATATATATATATATATATATATATATATATATATATATATATATATATATATATATATATATATATATATATATATATACGAATTGTGTTGATATTTTTAAATTTTGGATTGATTATTAAATCAGAATCAATCACAATTAAATTTGCGTAATATCGATTTATGGTCAATTATTCTTCTACTAACTGAATGCGTAAATCTCACTTCATGTCTAAAAATTACGTAATATCTCAATGCCAGATCAGTATTACACGATTTAATATATTCTCCATTGTTCCATGTTATAGGTACGTTCATGAATAACTCATTTTTGTTACAGCAATCATAACATCAATTTGAAAGATGATAGGGCTGCAGTACCGAAGGCGTCAACAAATGGCACGTCTAGCCCGAACATTGGTCATAATATTTCAACGCTAGTAAATGCACCGCAGTGCGTGATGTATGGCGACAGACAGACAGATAAATTGCTCATAATTTATTGTTGTAGAAGCCGCAACGGTCCTAATTACGGAACGCTTGCGAAGTTGACTCATACCGAGTTGCTGAGAAAAATGATTTGTGATTATTATCCGTGCTGTTAAACGTAGGTATCTGTTATGAAAGGCATAGCTAGATCAAAAGATATGCTTGCAGCGTTATATAATTACAAAGCACTCGAAGTCAAGTTGTTTCTTATAGTTTATAACTCATAGCATACATGAAAACATTACTGAAATGTCATAGATGTCAACATGACAAATACAGTACTTTAAATTCCATTGGAAGTGTGTGGACACGGCGTGTTCTAATTCAGGTTGAAATGAAAACTACGTCGTTGAATTAAATATTTACGTATATTTTTTTTCATTTTATCATTCTTTGTAACAACGATTTATATCAACGGATATCGGTTGCAAGAAATTACAGTGTTATTTATTAAGAATCTGGTACACGCAGTTATTATTCAGTGAGTGTCAGCCGATACAATTTATAGGTGTTCAACATCGATAGTTTTTTTTTAATCTTTTTAACATTATCTGTATTACAAAAACATAGCGCTGTTTTATCGAACATTAAAATGTAAATTGTAAAACTGTTATAATCTTATTATGACAATTTGAAAGTGGTAACACACAAACAAAATGAGACATGGACATTATTAATTCAGCGCATTCTAATCCTTAACATTTAATTGCAGATATGTGAACGTGACAGTTGCTTAAAAAATAATCGAAATATTTCGTTTACTAAAAATACAAACACAATTAACAATCCACAATAATTAATAGCAACAACTTAAAAAAATACTACGTATATTACTACTATTGATTTGGTACATAAAAATTTCGTTAATCTAACTAGAAAATAAACTCCGCGCTCGCGGTACGTCCAAGCTTAAAGACGAGCCTTTGCAGTATTCAATGCACTATAACATAATGAATATTACAAGTTAGAGATCACAGCTGTTGTGCCCACTAGGGCCTTTCCGTCCGTCGATGATATGAGCAGACTAGAAACTATAAGAACACTAGCTTATATTTACACATTCTTTAGTTTCAAATGTCATTCACAAATGGGCGTTAGTGATCGGCGCCCCCCTTTTTATGTGCGTGGAGCGCCGACGGTCCTCAAGGATGGAGAGGTCGTGGTCCGAATAGCGGATATGAAGGAAAATAAGCCGCAAGTGATGGATGAGGCGGCATCGGGAAAGGCAGCGGAGGTGATGACATCAAGTGAGACGGCTTGCTGTACGGGTGGAACCTCGGCGTCAGTGGCGACAAAGGCGGTGTCGGATACGTCCTTTGTAGTAACGGATGTGTTGCACTTAACATTGACAAGCTTGGGCTTGATTCACCGCTTGCTGTATGTGACCTTAGATGCTGAAGTAGTTCTTCTGAAGTTGCGAATCGTTTTCCACAGTAGGCGGAGTCACCAGCCATCCAACTGCATACGAATGGCAACTGCGAGGCGGCAGCTAATGCTGCCAGTTGAGCGTGAGCATACGCAGCAGCCGCCGGATGACCAGCAGGTAAAGAAAATGGCGTTTTAGCGTGATCGCATTGGGCGCAACCGGCAGGACACACTGCGGATTTAAGCAAATGAGAACTTAAAGAGCAACCCGTACAGTACGGGTCTCTGCAGATACCCAGGTCACTTCCAGGGGCTTTCATTCTTGCATAAGCAAGGTAAGGATTCAATCCGTTCTTCAAAGCATGATGTTGTGCTGCCATTAAACTGCTCGTCATTAAATCCATTGGCAAAGGAAAGCCAGTAGGAGGCAATCCTCCGAGAAATGCTGAAGAAGTTACAGGTACGCTTGGCTTGAAGCTTGAAGGTTCTTTGGTATCGGCAGTGGATGATAAGGAAGTTGGTATATAGGGTAACTTGGATGATGAACTTGTCGTTTCTGAATTCGATTTCACTGGATTGGGTGAATGAAGCGGACTAGATCGTTCGTCTGACTTCTCCGAGGGCGTTTTACGATGTGCTGGAGGTGACGTTCTTTGTGATGAAGAACTCTGATTGCTATTGCAACGCGCTTGCACGGGTGTTGTAGACGCACTACCTTTAGACGATAATGGGGTCTTGGAATGTGCATTCGCCGAGGATCTATCCTCTGGTGTCCTGGTTTTTTCTCTGGCTGTGAGGCACGATTCATAAGGTTTGAAACTGGGCTTATTATCCATGTGTATTGTTTTATCTTCGTATTTCTTACTGGCTTTCTCTGCAGCGGAGATCAGTTTCGGATTAGGAGTGTCAGCGCCGATAGCACTGCAAGTCTGCGCTAAAAGCGCCAGAGGGCTCTTTTTCGCGTCGAGCTGTAACAAAGAGAGATTTATGAAATGAAACGGTCGTGTCGAGGTTGCGAGTGACGGGTACACAAAGGGACCGCGGGGGTGGCACGGCAAGTGGAGGGAGTCCAATCACGCGACCGACGCGCCATTATCCGCGCGTCTGGCAGCCGTCGGCTCCGCTTGACATTTCACTCGGCTCCCACATGATGTAATCTCGCAGTGAAAAGGGCAATTTGTGCTGCTGAATTTGCGGCGCGTCTGAACTTGTAGCGCGCTGTCAAGTCTATTATCACGGGACTGGCGTTAGTGCTTCGACGAGTATTTAGGGGAATATTTTATGCTTAATGCACAGTTTTGGCTTGGTTGGGTTGTAGAATTTGACTTATCTAAAGCACTTGAAACGAAAATTATTACATCTTTAAATAATTAAGTTAAAAATTTGAAGAAATGCACATAATAAAATTTAGATTATGCAATTATTTTTTTTTTCAATTTCATTTGTTACGTTACGTATTCTCATCTAAAAAAAATTATATATCTTCACGCCATTCCCAATACAGGGGTAGACAGAGGTCGAGTCTAGACAATTAAGTCCCTTCGACCCACCTTCCACCGAAGATATTTTCGGGACAACGTGACAGGTGGTGAGCCCGTCGCCGTCTTTATGTCCAAGCCAACGATATTCGTACATAAGTTTTTGAAAAACCCATTGGTACGAGCCTTCCAACTGGGGATCGAGCTCGGGTCTATTGACTCGAAATTCCGACCACCCAACCACTCGGCTATCGTGACTATTCTCATCTGGTAGATTTATACGATAACTAAGAAAATGAATTGAAATTCCTTCTCTCAAAATACATAAAACAGTGACCGCCGGTTAGTCTATGTAAGCTAACTGTTCTGAAATAAGTTTAATCATTATTCTGGGAGAATTCTGTTACGCAATGACTGAAACAAACTCATGACTGTGAAAAGATAATTAATTATTTCTTTGTTTATTATTGACATCTACGAGTATTTCAGTTTACTATGATATTGTTCGACATACGATTAAGCTTTTGAGAAGTCTTTTGTAATTTCCTAAACGCCGATTTCTCGTGTTAAGTGTTAAAGTTTGATACAAAATCTTACGATCTTTAGTCATAGTATTAGATGTTGTAAAGGTCTTATTACAGTTCCTTACACTCCTATTGTCACAGATACTAGAAAGCCTTGTGAAATATACGTTATAAGTATGTTAAATATAAGTTATAATTTTAGCAGCAGTTAAGATCAATAACGAACTAAAACACATAAAAAACTGCAAATATATTTATAGTATTTTAATTTTATACAAATATCTTGTACTTTAAATATAGTTGTTATTAACTATGTATGTAGTGAAAAACATTTGTAATAAATCATTTAATATCATCATTATTAAATATGAAATTAAAACAATTAAAAACTTAAGGAACAAGATTAAGATAAGAAGAATAAGAACGATACTATTTTTTCTACGTTTATATGCTTTAAAAAATTTTACATTACAATATGTAGCGCTTCGAAATATTTGTAGAGATTCCACGTAAGTAAAGTTTTAAAAGC
Source organism: Sericinus montela (assembly GCA_029286605.1). Lineage (NCBI taxonomy): Eukaryota > Metazoa > Arthropoda > Insecta > Lepidoptera > Papilionidae > Sericinus > Sericinus montela. The sequence goes on from JAGSMR010000108.1 coordinate 1,158,742, forward strand.
CACTTTTAAACGGATTCATACAATGAACAGATTAGAGATCGCTGTTTAATTAATAAAGATCTTGTCCTTCGTCGGTCTGTAATTGTTGTTTACTATTTTACATACTTCCGGGTAAATAAATAATAATAATAAATTATAACTACATTTCCATTAGTTAAATACTAATTTTGTTGATTTGCTCGCTATTCTGCAATTTTAGAATGTTTTTAATTTCCCGAAATCGGAGAGAAAAAGGGATTACGATTTTTTACGCAGTTTTCGAAAAGCCTAAAACAGCGGTTGATTTTTTGGCACGCAAGTGTAATAAAAATACATAAACTTGAGAGGTGTTCATCGTTTTCTTTTATTTGTTATTTGTAATTGAGTATTGTTAATTGCATAAAAGTCTAAATTTTAATAATTTTTCATTAAATACCTAATAATAATATTTGCAAAACAAAGGAAATCTTCTTATTAATATATAATTATATAAAATAGTTTAATAAAATACTTCCCTGTACTGGATTAAGCTTTGATTTTTTTCTTTATTAGACTGTTGTAATGTAAAATGATGGATGAATTACAAATACAATTAAATTACTAATTTTTTTTAACATTTCGTTTGTTGAAACTAGAGTAAATGTTGTAACTATAGTAATTTCTGTAACTGTAGTTCGTAAAGAGTTATTTCGTAAATGCAACATTTTTATAAAATATTAAAATTGTACATTTATGCAATGTTATGCAAAGATTAAAATTATTAATTTAGTATTTTTTTAATTAAGTAAATACTATTTTTATTTTCATTTGAAAATTTCAACAAAGCGGCAAAAGTGGCACAGATGTGTCAAAATAAGTAAATAAAGCTGCCCATCAACGCACCGTGGTTGGAAGCGGCGACAGGTAATCCGGTCGTAGATACTGATTGCTAGACGTGAGCATATTGCTCCACAAGACGTTATCCTTTTCCAGCTTTGATGTTTTCTTCACACACACAAAAAAAATTAACACTTCACGAGACCAATATTCCGTTGTCAGCACATAATCCACAAGTCACTTGACACGGGCACGTTATTACAAACGCGTGCGGGTTACACGGCTGACGGCGCTGGACTGAGTCGCGTTCGTGTCCCCCCCTCCTGTCAGAACGTTGTCACTCGTCGCCTCGCCATTTTTGCATTCTGTGTACTTTGCGGGAGCTTAGCCGTCTTATCCCCACCGCTGTATGACACCCTCTCGTTGGCGCACTCTCTCTCTCTCTCTTGCGTGAGAAAAATTGCTAGAGCGCTTTCCGCGTTTTGATGAAAGGATTATATAAAACATGCAGCGCAGTCAAAGACGATGCGACGACAGAGATGCATAGCTGGGAAATTGAATAGCCGTGGAGCGGGTAAACGGCAGTTTCAGTAATAATTTAGTTTGATCGTCATCTCTCTGCGCTTTTGACGGCGGCAGTTGCTATTGACTTTTGAGCGGCGTTTTGAAACTCCGTCACGGTATGAGATTCAACATTAAAAGATCGCTATCTTAGTGCATTTAAATTCAGTCTGTCAAAATATTTTTCGTTTGTGAAACAGCGTAACTTAACATTTTAATAACTTTAATACAACTTAAACTTCAAGTTTTTTTTGTACACACTGGATTAGGTAAAAGAAATAGGTATTATTGAAATAGGTATTATATAATCAATAATAATTATAAAATAACAATGACTTTTTGCTTTTTATTAACAAAGCTTTATTCAGAAATTATGAAGTAGATACAGCCTTTAGGTCAAATACTGATTAGGATTTTAGTGAGTTTGTTTAATATAAATGTTACATGTGTTGCCCTGTTTACTTATTTATTATGGAAACAAACACTATTAGAGATTATAACATTATGTGCACTATGCACAAATATTTCAAATACCAAGTATTTCCACTTACATAAATATTCAGAATAAACAATAATAAAATAAATATCTTCACGCAATTCCCAATACAGGGGTAGACAGAGGTCTAGTCTAGACAATTAAGTACTCAAGTGGCCGTACCAATGGGTTTTTCTAAAAATTTATGTACGAGTTATATCGTTGGCTCGAACATAAAGAAGGCTACGGGCTCACCACCTGTCACGTTGTCCCGAAAATATCTTCGGTGGAAGGTGGGTCAAAGGGACTTAATTGTCTAGACTCGACCTCTGTCTACCCCTGTATTGGGAATTGCATGAAGATATTTTATTTATTATTTCAGGACGATAAGGGACGAATATTTTTACAGTATCGTGGTTTTAGGCTTAATTTTATAACAGGTTCAAAGGTTTTTCTTATTGAAATTAGTTTTTCTATATCAACACACTTCTGGTTTGTCGGTGGCATGCGCCCATGTTCTTTAAAGATAATCGGTCTTTAATTTAATAAAAAAAAGTTCAACATAACTTGGATGCTTTAAAATCGAAAATTGCATAATTGGTCTATCAAATTTTACATAATTTCGACCGATCTAGATTCTGACTATAGACTGCAAGCTATTCCCAATAGTGGAGTAGACATAGGTCCAGACATTTAAGTTTTATTGATACACCTTTCACCGAAGACATTATTGGGACAACGTTACAGGTGGTGAGCCCATCGCCGCCTTCATTTCTATAATTAGTGAGCCTGTCGCCGACTTTATGTCAAATCCATCAATATAAATTGTACATTGTATTGTACCAATGAACAAAACATAAGTTTTGAACTAAAAGAACTCATTGGTAAGATGTAGGCTCGTACTTAGAAATCGAACACGGCTACGGTTAATTTATTTTGTGAATTTTGTTTTGCTTAATCATAATCAATAAAACTGGAGATTATTTCATACTGTTCAATCAATCAATTAAATATAAATAAATGCATAAATAGATAGTATTGTTTGGCCAGTCTGTGTGATGACATTCGTATAACTTCGTTTGTCTGATTAATGAACGTATTCCTGATATATCTCGAATAACACCTGACTAAAAGAAAGTGTACAGGTGACGGGTAGCAGAGTCTAACGTGCAAGGTATGTGGTAACATCATTCCGCAGGCCAAGTGTAACGTTGACTTGAGAAATCTACTTTGTAATTTAGGCACAAGAAGTCACGATAGCCGTGTGGTTGGGTGGTCGGAATTTCGATTCAAGAGACCCGAGTTCGATCCCCAGGTGGCAGGATCGTACCAATGGGTTTTCCAAAAAAAACTTATGAACGAATTATATCGTTGGCTTGGACATAAAGACGGCGACGGGCTTACCACCTGTCACGTTGTCCCGAAAATATCTTTGGTAGACGGTGGGTCGAAGGGAATTGTCAAGACTAGACCTCTGTCTACCCCTGTATTGGTAATTGCGTAAAGATATTTATTTATTTTATTTTATAATTAAGGCAGACAGTCCGGAAGTGATTTTTACAGGCTTTAAGTAAGTTAAATAAACTTATCTAACAAATAACCCAGGACTAGGGATACTTAATTCTTGAAAGTCGTTTAAAATGTAGATCATAAAAAACATACTACGTTTTCGAGAACACTTTTATACTGTTTTGTTAGGGTCTTTACGGACCACCGGCGAAAGGGTAAAAAGTGTCATTTCATTGTTTACTTAGCTGTTAACAAAACGACACAGTCATGGTAATTTAGTAATCCATTAAACCCACAGTTTAAATGTCCTAATCATTACATATTTTTAAAATTCCTTAAATAAAATAAATATATAAATATCTTCACGCAATTCCATAATACAGGGGTAGACAGAGGTCTAGTCTAGACAATTAAGTCCCTTTGACCCACCTTCCACCGAAGATATTTTCGGGACAACGTGACAGGTGGTGAGCTCGTCGCCGTCTTTATGTCAAAGCCAACGAAATAAGTTTTTGAAAAACCCATTGCTTTGGCCTGCTACCAGGGGATCGAACTCGGGTTTCTCTACTCGAAATTCCGACCACCCAACCTCTCGGCTATCGTGACTTTTATGTTGCTGAAGCACTTGCATTATGTCCAAGCCAACGATAAAATTCGTATATAAGTTTTTGAAAAACCCATTGGTACGACTTGCCACTTTTTTTTCAAACGAGCAGGTGGCTCACGTGATCCGCCGCCCATGAACACCCGCAATACCAGAGGCATAGCGTCCCCAGAATTTGGGGAGAGGGGTGTGTGGGCCTCCGGTTACCTGCACTCACCAGACGAAACGCAGAAGTGTGTTAGACGTCTGCTTCACGCCGGTATTCTGTGAGGACGTGGTACTTCCCCGGTCGAGCCGGCTCATTCATGCAACAACAAAAGCTGATGCGTGGCTCTACCACTGTGAGGGTTACTCTTGGGGATCGAATGCGGTTAAAATTCTTTAAACGAAAATATTTTTTAAGTTTTCACGTTATTCCTCTTACTGAGACCAATCCCATCCCAAGATGTCACGACGAATAAAGTCCTTTCGACATACTGTTTCTCGAAGCTTGTTTGGGACAACGAGATAAGAGATTCAAGAGTCAAGATCAATTAGAGTCAAGAGATCCGAGTTCGATCCCCAGGTGCCAGGCTCATACCTATGGGTTTTTTCAAAAAACTTATGCACTAATTATATCGTAGGCTTGGACATAAAGACGGCGACGGGCTCACCGCCTGTCACGTTGTCCCGAAAATAAATCCGGTGGAATGTGGGGTCGAAGGGACTTAATTGTCTCGACTAGACCTTTGTCTGCCCCTGTATTGGGAGATAAAAAGTGATGAGCTCATAGCCAATCAAGTACAGGTGGTGATCCATCGCCGTATATTCTGACAGCGTTATAGCAGTCGACATAATGCATCGTGATTCTAAAGAAATTAAACTCTAAGCTATTTTGAACATAGAGTATGTATCCTATTCTCAAAACGTTCTTAAAAAATGTAAAAAAGAAACAAAAGAATAATCGTCAAAGAACAAAAACTCTAGCTGTTGGTGCCAACACTCGCAAAGCTCAGTAATCGAAGGTGACTTGCCGAATCCGGGTGAAGACGAGGCAGTAAATTGGTGCGCGCTGGTGCCGCGGCCGTGGGACGAGTTAACCGGCTCGTCGGACCTCGTTTCACGCCGGCAACAATCAATGGCATAATAAACGCCGACACAATAGGGTTGCGCTGAAAGAAAAATATTTACGATTTTAAGTTAACGAAGATAGCGAGGCGATCAATGAGACTAGGAACTTAATTAATTATAAATAAATTAATAAAAAGATATCAAGGGACAACTATGTGTCTGATTCTATTGCCTAAGTGCTTTAGAAACATTGGGATCAGTGTAATGTATGTGATATTGTAAATATTTATGTATATATATATGTATGATGTGTAATGAAATCCATTGCACAACATACATATATAAACAAGCTGTTATGTTAAGCACATACATGTATGTATGTGTGTATGTTCAAGAAATTAGCAATAAAATTATAAAACAACCTTTTCCAATGCCTACTGAGTGACTGGGAGAGAATGTCTAGAAGGTATTAAGTTCTATCATTGTTATCCTTATTTTTAAGGTTAATACAATAAAGAATAAATTAATAAAAATACATAAATATGGCAACCCTATAGCGATCAAAGGAGTCGCCGCCGACGCCCCGTGTCACGATCCTGTCGCTACCGTGGCGACTACGCGGTGGGGGCCCGATTGGACACGATGAGATCGCCTTTTTAATAATACACTGTCATCGTGACATGACCCGCCGTTCAACTTAAGACTGTTATATTGAACATATAATAGATTACTTTAGAATAGTTTATAAAGACAGACAGATATATAAAGTACTCAATAAATAACTAAAGTACTCAAAGGTACAATAAATAGTATAGTCGTCCTACAATTTCACTAGATATGCTTCACTATGACAAGTGGTGAGTTGTTGTCAACGTTAACAAATCAACACACAACAGTAAATCACACAAAACTTTCTAAAAACTCTTTTCGCATGGGGCCCATAAAAATATCTTCACGCCAATTCTATGTAGACAGAGGTCTAGACAATTAACACCTCTCGAGATACCTTCCACCGAAGACATTTTTATTACAAGGTGATTGTTGACTGTATGTCTAAACAAACGATATAAATCGTACGTAAAATTTCGAAAGAAAAAAAAACAATGCTAAAAACCCTACCACCTGTGGATTAAACTCTCTTCTCTCTCTCTTGACACGAATTCCGATCATTGACTTTTAATACATTAGTAAACTAATATTATCAAAGCATACTTGCTTTATTAATGTATTAACGAGAAGCAATGGAATACTTCGAAACGAGCTTCTCGTCTATTTTGCCAGAGCATAACCGGTAAATAGTTTCGAGTAGTGTCGGCACGCTATGTAGACGTTTCGCTAAGCAAATACATCGTAGAGCGATCCAAGCTGGGACGTCCGACAACCACTTAGTGGCCGCATTGTGCCCCTAGTGGTGTAGAACATGAGTTGAGTTAGCAAACATACAGACAGGACGGAAAAATTAATAACGTAGTTAACGAAACAGAGAAACTAATTCAGTTTATGAATACGGCGTATTTATTCAGAAAGATAACTTTGAGAATATTTTCAATAAAAAACATTGATCGTAATCTAATAACACCGTCTAAAAATGTATAGTAAGAGAATATGTACATACATAATGGCATATGAAAAATGGCATATGAAAGTCTGCATGACGAAGGCCTCTCTCATAAGGAAGGTTTTGCCACAATCGTCTTGCATTGTAGGCCGATTGATGGCTGTTGACTATAATCGGTCTATTAATTTTTAATTTAAGCCAATGATATTTTATCTTAGTCGTCTTTTATGATACCCACTGGAAGTAAGGGAAAATATTCTTACGCTTATTATATGAACACATGTATGGGTGTAAAATTATGGTAAGTTATAAATTACTTAAGGAATAAATTTTTGAGACCTATGCCTACTTTGTAATTGGAAAATTGCGTGCGTATATATATATATATATATATATATATATATATATATATATATATATATATATATATATATATATATATATATATATATATATATATATATATATATATATATATATGTATGTATAAATATATATATATATATATATATATATATATATATGTATGTATAAATATATATATATATATATAAATATATATATATATATATACATATATATATATATATATATATATATATATATATACATATATATATATATATATATATATATATATATATATATATACATATATATATATATATATATATATGTATATATATATATATATATATATATATATATATATATATATATATATATATATATATATATATATATATATATATATATATATATATATATATATATATATATATATATATATATGTATATATATATATATATATATATATATATATATATATATATATATATATATATATATATATATATATATATATATATATATATATATATATATATATATATATTCTAAGAATTATACAATTTGTCCAGTAACGAAAAGGAATCCCGGTGAAATAAAACACAGTTGTCATATCTATTAGATACATAGTACTGTTTCAGTAAGAGATCGCTGAAAGCAAGTCACCGTGTGACTTCCGTAGATAGGAGATAGGAGCTCTTGGTTGACACGAACAGCCATCTACTTGCATGCGGGCGGTGTGTTTGTACATTACGTATGCATTTGAACTACTCACAAAGAAAGTAATATTAAAATTAAATTTAAATAAAAAAAAACTGTTTCATGGCGCGACTAAGGCAAAAGCCTTGTTTGTAAAGTTTCATCAAATAAACTATAGACAATTATTGCGGCAATAGCCTAATGGCTTAGAGTGCGGACTGCGAAACATAACGTCGCAAGTTCGGGCCCCGCCATTCGACAATTGACGTAAACCAACTCCAGACACAAGCATTGCAGCTTACTTGGAATGGTTAACCAGAATACTAGTAATGATAGTAGCAGTGTGGTAATGGGGGTAAATCCTTAGAAATGTCCATGACTAACGTAAGATGGCGGTATAACTATCGTCAAAAATATCAAATCAAAATTGAACCGAGTGGCAGCAACATTTAAAGTTATCATGGTCTGGTAATGCGATCGCCAATCCAAGCTTGGCAATTAAGAACATTAAGACATAAGCCTCTTCCGTAAAGAAGGTTCCCTTACGGAAGAGGCTTATGTGCTGCAGTGGACTTTTACACGCCGTAATGTATATGTATGTATGTAACCTCTGTTTATTCATGAAGTCCAGCCCGATTTGCTCGAAGTGCGTTGATCCGCTAACAAACTGAGCCAAAAATTTCCAAGCACGATAAGAATGCTACTAGCGTAACCAGTATTTGCATACTGTTGCCTTAATGAGCACCAAACTGCTCGAAACGTTGTTCCGCGAGCAATAAACGTCGGAAATACTGCAGTTCCCGAAGTAAAGTATGCTGTTACTTCTCGACTATTCATGGTTTAGATCGAGCTTTTAAATTTCCAGTGTTTAACGTAATTATTATAGACTATGTTTATTTCCTGCTCATGAATATGTTAAAAGGTTTGGAAATAGAGTGGTCAAATAAATTGAAGCGGACAATGAAAACAAATGGAGTCAATCTTGTAACCTCATAATAACGTAAATGAAAGAAAACCTTTGAAAATATTTTAAATCTATATAATGGAATATATAATAGAGTTAGAAAACCATTTCTGAGACTTACTTTCAAAGAATATGTGATCAAACTGCTCGAAGAGAAGAAGGTCAATAGTACTCGGATACCTAGAAGTGTGTATGAAGAAAATAAAGAAGCGAAAGAGGGGGATCGTGACTCTTTAACAGTGGTAGAGCCACGCATCAGCTTTTGTTGTTGCATGAATGGGCCGGCTCGACCGGGGAAGTGCCACGACCTCACAGAATACCGGCGTGAAATAGAAGTCTAACAAACTTCTGCGTTTCGTCAGGTGAGTGCAGGTAACCGGAGGCCCACATACCCCCCTCCCCCAATTCTGGGGGGGGGGCACTCTAAGGCCGGCAACGCATCTGCTATGCCTCTGGTATTGCGGGTGTTCATGGGCGGCGGTAATCACTTACCATTACGTGAGCCGCCTGCTCGTTTGCCTCCCTTTTCTATAAAAAAAAAAAAACTTGACGATCTGTTTTGTCGTGGTAACCTCAGCGCCTATGCGTGACGTTATTTATTTTAAAATAATTATTTATACTTTGAATACCTGCGCTCAATGTGCTCGCACGTTCAGCTCAGAAATCGGTTACGTCAGTCACCTGCGAGCACACGAACGACGCTTGCAATATTATAAGAAGCTTTAATATTGTATTTCATAATGCTGAATACCTAGGTCACGAAAAAAAAAATTACCGATAGCCGAGTGGTTTTGTGGTCGCAGTTTCGAGTCGAGAGACCCGAGTGGCAGGCTCGTACCAATGGGTTTTTCAAAAACTTATTTACGAATTATATCGTTAGCTTGGACATAAAGACGGCGACGGGCTCACCACCTGTCACGTTGTCGTGAAATTATCTTCCGTGGAAGGTGGGTCAAAGGGACTTAATTGTCTAGACTAGACCTCTGTCTAAAATAAATAAATATCTTCACGCAATTCCCAATACAGGGGGTATTGAGAACTTATATTTAGAAACTCCAGAATTGTTTCTGAAATACCAAATATACGTATATACAGTAATAGCAAATATCAACTTCACAATCATAGCAACTTCACAATTGCACCACTTATTGAAGGCAGAGGAAGTGTGGGAAGAGACAAAACTTTCTACTAAAAACGCAAGTATTACTTAGCTACACTGCAACATTAAAGAAAGCAAAGAGAGAAAACCAAAACCACTTTTTTTCTTAACATTTGTTTTTATTTAATTATTTGACTTCTATTACCAAATAGTTTCTTATTTTTACATGTGGTGGTACCCAAAAAAAATTAATACAATAAATAATAAATCAATAAAATTTAATATCACTTATAAATAAATAAATATTTTCCCGTCATTACTATATTATAAATACAGGGGCATACAAAGGTCTGTACAATTAAATCTTCGCGACCCATCTTCCACCGATGATATTTTTGGGACTACGTAACAGGCGATGAATCTGTCGCCGTCTTTATGTCAAAGCCAACGACATAAATAATCTTCATAATCTCACTTGTACTTTATATATAATTAAGTGTTATATTCTCATGGGTGCTGTAGTTATATTGGCAACCAACTTCCTGGTGCCTTCCAGCGGATGATAGATGACCGAGAGTGATTTATACCAGCCATCAGCCGGCTCCTATTTATGCACTTATTGTGAGGGTAAAACGATCATAATTCATAATGTCACCGGTTTGAGGCAAAGGCGAAAGCGTTTTTATAATTTAGGTATCTTTTTAGAAACCAGATTGTAATAAAAGGAAAAGGTATGTAAGGATCACGATCCTTAGCCAGGGAGAACAGATCGCCAAGTGACACTTGGCAATCTGTTCTCTCTGGCTACCCCGTCAGGGATTATGCGTGAAAATAAGTAAAGATTATAATAGTTAACATGCTAAGTATCATGTATAGTAGCCGGTAGAAGAATGTGCCACTCCCTTGCTGTGGGCGTCGTAAGAGGCGACTAAGGAACCTTAAGAAGCCTTAGTAAGTAACTATACCACCGACAGATTGCGAAATAAAAGATCAAAAAGTAGCAGAAAATAAAAAGAGAAATGCCGTGCAGCATTTTAAGGTGCTCGGGCAAACTTTTTGACGATGGCCACATCATTGTCGTCAGGTTTACTCATGCAAAAAAATTACAAGGGCTTATAAATTCTTTGTGATGAATATCTTTGTACTTTCAATGTTTTTCTTTGTAATTAATTATTAAGGATATAAGTCACGATAGCCGAGTTGTTGGGTGGTCGGAATTTCGAGTCGAAAGACCCGAGTTCGATCCCCAGGTGGCAGTACCAATGAGTTTTTCAAAAACTTATGTACGAATTTCATCGTTGGCTTGGACATAAAGGCGGCGACGGGCTCACCACCTGTCACGTTGTCCCGAAAATATCTTCGGTGGAAGGTGGGTCAAAGGGACTTAATTGTCTAGACTTGACCTCTGTCTACCCCTGTATTGGGAATTGCGTGAAGATGTTTTTTATTTTTTTTTTTTTGGATAAAGATTTAAACCGAAAGGAGGTCAAAGAGGAATTAAGTCCTTGCGACCCACCTTTCACCGAAGATTATGAGGGACAACGTGCTAGGTGGTGAGTCATATCGCCATATACCTCTCCAAGCTACCTATATATAAACATACGCATATCTATATATAAACATCCATGACTTAAGTACAAACATTCATATTCATCAGACAAATATTTGGCCATAGCGGGTTTAAAAGGTACGGTCACTATCAACTCAAATCTGAGGTCGTCTATTCTATAAAAACATGGATGTTCATCAACAAGGGCTGGATCGAACGAGCCAGGTCCAAGCCTTACAGAACCTCGAAGTAGAGGCCATGCGCTTAGTCATCGCCGGCGCAGTACGTGCCGTATATACGTATATTGTTCGATAATAATTTTACTTTTTACTTTTAATTCTACCGGCAATATTCCACAAATTTTAAAGAGTTTGTTATAATCTTTATTTAGTGACTTTAAGGTTTTTTCATCAACAAGTAGTTTCAAAATTCTTATTTGTAGAAATCTTATTTTATTTAGATGAACAGGAAAGGTGAGGCCATATGCGCCCAATCCGTAACATATAACTGCATCGACTAATGCATGATATAGTACGTACATAATACTTCTTGAAACTGTAAACTTTAAGTTTTGCAGTTTACAGTAAATTAATCTTAATTTGTTACACACAGAATCAACCTGTACATTCTATCCAAAATGTTTGTCTATGTTTGATTCCAGGTATTTATAGCAAGACACAATTTCTAAGTTTGGACATTTACATTTGATTTTATTTTTATGTAGACAATCGTAGGTGTGTCCTTTTATATTTATGGATATAACTTTATTTTTCATATGGAGATAATATAGCCATACATTTGGTTTTTCTAAATGAATTATAATACTATTGTCATGGGTGCAGCGTACCACATTGTCGAAGTCATTCTGTATTGCTTCCTGGACCGAATTTTGGTTTGTATCACTATAGGTAATGCATGTGTCATCTGCGTACATATAACATGTACATCTTTTTATAACAGTAGGCATACTATTTACGTGCATTATGAAGCCAACAGGACCATATACCGATCCTGTTGGAACGCCAAATTTAACCGGTTTAGTTTTACTTTCAGTCTCAAAAATACGTACTTTAAGATGTCTGTTACTTAAATATTCCCTAAACCAATCGATTATTGGCCCTCTTATGCCACATTCCTTCATAGACTGTAGTAAATCGCCATGATCCATAGTATCGAAGGTTTTCTTAAAGTCGATGAATAAAGCAAATGTAATATTTTGTTCATTCAAGGCTCTATTTATGTCATCTGAAAACTCAGAGAGTACTGTAGCTGTACTCCTATTTGAACGAAAGCCATTTTAATTATTCAATGATTGGTGTTGGTATTCAAGAGTAACCACTCTTGAATACCAAAACCACCCAACCGGGTGGTCGGAATTTCGAGTCGAAGGACCCGAGTTCAATCCCCTGGTGACAGGCTCGTACCAATGGGTTTTTCAAAAACTTATGTACGAATCATATCGTTGTCTTAGACGCAAAGACGGCGACGGGCTTTCCACATGTCACGTTGTCCCGAAAATATCTTCAGTGGAAGGTGGGTCAATGGGACTTAATCGTCTAGACTAGACCTCTGTCTACCCCTGTATTGCGTGAAGATATTTATATGTTATTTATAAATAACAATGTAATTGCAACCGCGATCAGGTTATATCTTAAGCACCGCACAAAGACTGGCCCGGAGCTCATTAGTCGAAAAGATAATCAATCATGGGGAATTACCGCGGCTCGCACGCCGTCGAAAGGTTGCCCGCTGTCGAAATGTTTACCATCGCACTCCTGATAAGCGATTTATTTGCTACTTTAATATCATGCGTTATTATTGGTGTAATTACGCGCGTCATTTCCTTATGCCAATAGTTTTTTAACAGACAACTAGAAGTTAATGGCTTTTTTCTGCATGCCAGTAGTTGTCGTTACAAAAGGAAATTTGATAGCAGACTCCCATATATACGCAACGGATATTTTTTTATGAGAAAAATAAAATAAACAACCATGGTTTAATGTTTATAAAGCGTAGCTAATTGTCAGTACAAAAATTAGAGGTTAAATTTATCCTAGATAAAGTTTATAGCATTTTTTCATACATTAAGTCTAAGTCATCCGATCCCAAATTAGAATTTCCTCTCTTGATATTAGAATGGTGATAAGATATATAATATAGTTACTTAGACTTACGATTAGACAAATAGTGGTAAATAAATATACATTAATGAGTCGACAATCAACATTTACATCCATCTAACAAATTATTTCCTCTAGCAGGAATCGAAGTACAGCTTTAGCTTTGAAGGTAAAATCACTACAAGCTGGATAATGTTCTAAATATTTGATAGAGCTTTGATAATCATCAACAAGTGAAGTATTACTTTTAGCTTGCATTCGTGTTATGCTTGGATGCATGTTAATATCAAAGTAAAAAAATCTACAATATTAACAAAGAAATTTGGTTTCTCTAAATAAAGTCATTAAATAAAGTAATAAATTAAAGTTCTATAAATTTGAATCATTACAAATTGTTTTCCGGGATATAAGATATCTTATATTATGTTAATATTATAATTCTAGATTCTAATAATTCTGGAGATAAAATTCGTTAAAAACAATGCCATGACGATTATTTTGATACACACATTACTTTACCTAATTCAAATTAAGTTGTTATTGAAAAAGTTACTTCGCATAATTCCGCACGCAAATATAAAAAGGTATATGTTACCTGGTCCGAAGAGAAGAAGAGACCGTTACTTTGCGGAATTTTTATGAATTTCCGCAAAGTAATGCCTGAGTTAATTAACTATAATTCAAATTATCAAAAATCAACGAATGTTTTATTTAAAGTTATCTTCATTCATCACTTTTTAAAGTCTTCTTTATCTATAGGACAATTAGCAAAGCCTTTATTTCGTCTCACGTAAGCACTTCAAATGAGTTCAGTGCAAAAAATTTGTAAATATTAAAAGTTTCTTGTCCAAAATGAAATTGTACTCAACTAACAAAAGTGAACGAATTACTGTCAGAAGTCAACATAAAAGACAGCACTTAAACAAGTTACATATCTAATAAGCAATTAGGGTTCCTCGCAAAGGGCTGTGGATAATAACAGATCCGAGACGGACTGTAATGAAAGAACGAACGGTCAGCTAACACGGAGCAAACGTGTGCGGGAGGTATTTGGGAATCTTTGTCGGTTAGCGCGTGTGGTAAATTGCGCTTGCCTTCTTATTACGTTTTGTGATAGACACTGTCGATATTTGTTTTAAATTATTTAGAATTATTATTTTTTTTGTAGTTTTTGTAGTCCAGAGAGTGGATTCACCAGATTATCTGTCCGATAACTGGTTGGAGCCGCTACGGGTACGCGACCCCGGACCGCTCTAGCTTCCAGTGTCACATACCTCTCTATCTCCGTGGCACTGGTATCCCATCCATCCCCTCCCACTTCCCTTCAATCTATTCTTCTTCTTCAAAACCTAGAATTGCCAAGGAGAGATGATGGCAGGCAGGCGGCCGAATTTAAAACATTGCCAAATACTTTACAACATGGGTGAAGACACGTTGTGCCTACCCCACACAGCATGGGATAAGGGCAGGAAGAAGAAGATTTGTTTTAAATTTTTCATCGTGACGTAATGAGTATTGGTACTAGATTAGTCAGATGAAATGAGACGGAGTATCTATCGCATTCTTTAGGAATGATTTTTCGTTGGACTATCATAGTCTTTAACTTTTATGTTATAATGTTATTGTTGTTAATCTTGGAAGTCACGATAGCTGATAGTTCGATCCTCAGGTGGCAGGCTCGTACCAATGGGTTTTTCGAAAGTTATCTACGTATTACTGTCGGGTAGGACATAAAGACGTCGAAGGGCTCACCCTGTCACCTGTCACATTGTCCCGAAAATATCTTCAGTGAAAGGTGGGTCGAAAGGACTAGTCTAGACCTCTGTCTACCCCTGTATAGGGAATTGCGTGAAGACATTTATATTTATTTGTTTATTGTTAAGCTGCAATTATCCTTAATTCGGATGTTTTGAAAAACAAAAAAATATCCATATTTTTTATTAAGTTAGTATTGATAAATGTGAAGTTTCTATTGGCAATCAAATACGTAATGCTACAAAAGGAGTCAGCAAGTGGTCGGAATGTTTGGCTTAACGCGACGCTTCACGACACGAAAAGAGATATGACTTGGTCAAATTAAAGGGGAGTGTACTTTGTTTATTCTTCGCTCTATATTGCTCACAAACTCAGCAGCTACTGAAAAGAAATAAAATGTCAACATAATGTGTCAACATAGTGTTTTCTTTTTCAAACAAATAAAGAGACACTATCTCTGTATTATTTTGTAGGAAGATGGATAAGCCAGGGACAGCATCCAATATATTGCTCTAATCCCGAAATAAGTAGCTAAAGCACTTGTGTTATGAAATCGGAAACAGAGCTTTATGTTGGAACAAATGCCCAGACTGAAGACGATGTAGAAAAAGTGGTGTTTTACATTGATTCAAGGAGGTCAACTAGCGTATTCGTATGAAAATATCTACGATAATCTTCATTTGTAAACTTACATTGATAAATTAGGAATATCCAGTAAGATTACTCGGTTAAGTTACGATAGCCGAGTGGTTGGGTGGTCGAAGAGACCCGAGTTCGATCCTCAGGTGGCAGGCTCGTACCAATGGGTTTTTGAAAGTTATCTACGTATTACTGTCGGTTAGGACATAAAGACGTCGAAGGGCTCACCCTGTCACCTGTCACATTGTCCCGAAAATATCTTCAGTGAAAGGTGGGTCGAAAGGACTAGTCTAGACCTCTGTCTACCCCTGTATAGGGAATTGCGTGAAGACATTTATATTTATTTGTTTATTGTTAAGCTGCAATTATCCTTAATTCGGATGTTTTGAAAAACAAAAAAAATATCCATATTTTTTATTAAGTTAGTATTGATAAATGTGAAGTTTCTATTGGCAATCAAATACGTAATGCTACAAAAGGAGTCAGCAAGTGGTCGGAATGTTTGGCTTAACGCGACGCTTCACGACACGAAAAGAGATATGACTTGGTCAAATTAAAGGGGAGTGTACTTTGTTTATTCTTCGCTCTATATTGCTCACAAACTCAGCAGCTACTGAAAAGAAATAAAATGTCAACATAATGTGTCAACATAGTGTTTTCTTTTTCAAACAAATAAAGAGACACTATCTCTGTATTATTTTGTAGGAAGATGGATAAGCCAGGGACAGCATCCAATATATTGCTCTAATCCCGAAATAAGTAGCTAAAGCACTTGTGTTATGAAATCGGAAACAGAGCTTTATGTTGGAACAAATGCCCAGACTGAAGACGATGTAGAAAAAGTGGTGTTTTACATTGATTCAAGGAGGTCAACTAGCGTATTCGTATGAAAATATCTACGATAATCTTCATTTGTAAACTTACATTGATAAATTAGGAATATCCAGTAAGATTACTCGGTTAAGTTACGATAGCCGAGTGGTTGGGTGGTCGAAGAGACCCGAGTTCGATCCCCAGGTGGTGGGCTCGTACCAATGGGTTTTTCAAAAACTTATTTACGAATGACATCGTTGGCTTGGACATAAAGACGGCGACAGGCTCACCACCTGTCACGTTGTCCCGAAAATATCTTCGGTGGAAGGTGGGTCAAAGGGACTTAATTGTCTGTCTACCCCTGTATTGGGAATTGCGTGACGATCTTAATTATTATTTATAATAATATAAAAATTATACTCGTAAAAAAGAAAAAATACACCTTTCGACCCACCTTCCACCGAAGCCGTTTTCGAGACAACTTGACAGGTTGCCGTCTTTATGACCAAGCCAATGAAATAAGCCGTACATATCGTAAATAGTCTTTGGTAAGAGCCTACTTGGGGATCGAACTCAGATCTCTCGACTCGAATACCGAGCACCGAACCACTCGACTATCGTGACAGTTAATAAATTATTAGAAAGGAAACATTACAACTTTCAAAACTGCAAAATAATAACTTTTAAAACAAAATTAACTTCAACAACCCGCAGTCAAAAACCACAACAATGGAGTAGGCTGAACGACGACAAAACGTTACGAAAACTATATTGAAAATATCTTCGGTGGAAGGTGGGTCAAAGGGACTTAATTGTCTGTCTACCCCTGTATTGGGAATTGCGTGGCGATCTTAATTATTATTTATAATAATATAAAATTATACTCGTAAAAAGAAAAATACACCTTTCGAGCCACCTTCTACCGAAGATATTTTCGGGACAACGTTACAGGTGGTGAGCCCGTCCCCGTCTTTATATCCAAGCCTGCGATATAAGTCGTACATAAGTTTTTGAAAAATCCATTGGTACGAGTCTGCCACCAGGGGATCGAACTCAGATCTCTCGACTCGAATACCGAGCACCGAACCACTCGGCTATCGTGACTATATTTTGTTTTGTTAAGTTTGATATTTAATCTAATATTTATAGTACTTAATACATATAAAATTTTATCGAATTCTGGTCTCTTGACAAGAATTCCGATCACCTAACCACTCGGCTATCGTGACTATATTTTGTTTTGTTAAGTTTGATATTTAATCTAATATTTATAGTACTTAATACATATAAAATTTTATCGAATTCTGGTCTCTTGACAAGAATTCCGATCATAACCACTCGGCTATCGTGACTTTTTTTATATAGATATATAGTTACAAATATAAATTGCACCACATACCTTGTGTCTGTGTTATATTTCTTTACGTCTATGGTTGCCTGGAAGAGTCTACTAAGTTTGATATTTAATCTAATATTTATAGTACTTAATACATATAAAATTTTATCGAATTCTGGTCTCTTGACAAGAATTCCGATCATAACCACTCGGCTATCGTGACTTTTTATATAGATATATAGTTACAAATATAAATTGCACCACATACCTTGTGTCTGTGTTATATTTCTTAACGTCTATGGTTGCCTGGAAGAGTCTACTAAGTTTGATATTTAATCTAATATTTATAGTACTTAATACATATAAAATTTTATCGAATTCTGGTCTCTTGACAAGAATTCCGATCATAACCACTCGGCTATCGTGACTTTTTATATAGATATATAGTTACAAATATAAATTGCACCACATACCTTGTGTCTGTGTTATATTTCTTAACGTCTATGGTTGCTGAGTACCCATGTGACGAGTACTGCGAGATTGATCGATTTTTTAATGTATTGTGCGTATTTTTTGTGTGACTTTTGAGTATAATATGAAACTATATCCTTTTGGTGTACGCGACTTATTTCGTGATTGTAATAGGGTGTTTTATTCAAGTTTATTGGAGAATGAATTATATTAAATGACCTTACGGAGATAAAGTGACGATTTGTGTAATGTTGTGGGAAATAAATATTTCAAAATTTTATTTATCTACATCAGTGGATATTTTTAAGTATAAGCCTCCGTGGACTATGATGGAATGCCCTGTACCCTGTGATTCCATGGTATATGCCATTTGAACCGGAATACTACAGTTGTTACACTGCTTTGGTGGCAGGAATAGGTAAGAGTGTGATCAGACTCAGACAACTCCTAGGCAGAGAAGGAATCGACTAAATTTAGCTTATCGTTCTATATATTTGAAATAATTACTTATTTATCTTCACGCCCAATCCTTCACGGAGTAGCCAGATGGAACATATCGCCAAGTATCACAATCCTTACCTCTTTCGTTTCCTGCTAATTCATAATTTTTGATCATACAGAGTAAGAGAATACTGTGAGAAAACTCGGATGCTTATACGTGCATGTCTAAGTATCCGAGTATTCTCGAGTTTTCTCTTTTCGAGCAATTTCCTCACATGGTCTTAGTCTTAAGTTAGTTAGTCTAGGCCTAACTTTTATTTAAATATTTATGGTCTTAATTTGATTATTTTACGATCGTTCGTTGGAAACACTCGACTGTAATTTGTTGGTCCTGACTGAAAATCAACGCTTTGGTGTCATTGCAGTGGTATGCAGTTACTGAAGCATTTATTTACGACATTTCTGGTTTAGTGATTTATAGTCCGGTTTTCGGTATCTCCAGCTCTAAAATTCTCTGTTCTATTCCTGATCAGCTCAATATAACTTTTTCTATATTTCCTTAGGTCTGAGAACATAACACGTGAAACACTTTGGCACCAGGGTGATTTATGTGATGTTGTCCATGTCTTTTATTTATATTTATTCATTCAGATGTAAAGAAGGCTTTGGCTTCTGTAATTAGTTTTTCCCAGAGCTTTTAATATTAAAATATATGCTTTTTAATTTACCAAAAAAATCTATTTCTTCTATTAATCTTCAAGATATGATTAAATATTATTAAAGATTATTTTACCATCTTATAAAGTAGTAGAATGTTTTACAGAACAGTTTTACGATTGCCCTTCGTAGCCTATGTAAATTTATTTTAAAACAAATTGCACTACTATTGAAGCCTGACTTACCTTTGAGAGAAGCGGATTCTTTCATGTACCCGTCAATTCAAAAACAATCCAGTTTTACTATCAAACAATCAACAGTTATAAGCGACTGTAGCTAAATGGATTAAATGCTGAAGTTTTGAATACATTCCGTTCTTTGTGCTGGGATCCAATTTGACTAAGAATAGCGATATTTTAATTGGTTTTTGGCTTATTTTATTTTGTGGTGCACAATAAAGTATTAATTTATTCATTCAGATGTAAAGAAGGCTTTGGCTTCTGTAATTAGTTTTTCCCAGAGCTTTTAATATTAAAATATATGCTTTTTTAATTTACCAAAAAAAATCTATTTCTTCTATTAATCTTCAAGATATGATTAAATATTATTAAAGATTATTTTACCATCTTATAAAGTAGTAGAATGTTTTACAGAACAGTTTTACGATTGCCCTTCGTAGCCTATGTAAATTTATTTTAAAATAAATTGCACTACTATTGAAGCCTGACTTACCTTTGAGAGAAGCGGATTCTTTCATGTACCCGTCAATTCAAAAACAATCCAGTTTTACTATCAAACAATCAACAGTTATAAGCGACTGTAGCTAAATGGATTAAATGCTGAAGTTTTGAATACGTTCCGTTCTTTGTGCTGGGATCCAATTTGACTAAGAATAGCGACATTTTAATTGAACATATCCCATGATGCGTGAAACGATTAAGGGCTTTTGTTGCTGAGTACCCATGTGACGAGTACTGCGAGATTGATCGATTTTTTTAATGTATTGTGCGTATTTTTTGTGTGACTTTTGAGTATAATATGAAACTATATCCTTTTGGTGTACGCGACTTATTTCGTGATTGTAATAGGGTGTTTTATTCAAGTTTATTGGAGAATGAATTATATTAAATGACCTTACGGAGATAAAGTGACGATTTGTGTAATGTTGTGGGAAATAAATATTTCAAAATTTTATTTATCTACATCAGTGGATATTTTTAAGTATAAGCCTCCGTGGACTATGATGGAATGCCCTGTACCCTGTGATTCCATGGTATATGCCATTTGAACCGGAATACTACAGTTGTTACACTGCTTTGGTGGCAGGAATAGGTAAGAGTGTGATCAGACTCAGACAACTCCTAGGCAGAGAAGGAATCGACTAAATTTAGCTTATCGTTCTATATATTTGAAATAATTACATATTTATCTTCACGCCCAATCCTTCACGGAGTAGCCAGATGGAACATATCGCCAAGTATCACAATCCTTACCTCTTTCGTTTCCTGCTAATTCATAATTTTTGATCATACAGAGTAAGAGAATACTGTGAGAAAACTCGGATGCTTATACGTGCATGTCTAAGTATCCGAGTATTCTCGAGTTTTCTCTTTTCGAGCAATTTCCTCACATGGTCTTAGTCTTAAGTTAGTTAGTCTAGGCCTAACTTTTATTTAAATATTTATGGTCTTAATTTGATTATTTTACGATCGTTCGTTGGAAACACTCGACTGTAATTTGTTGGTCCTGACTGAAAATCAACGCTTTGGTGTCATTGCAGTGGTATGCAGTTACTGAAGCATTTATTTACGACATTTCTGGTTTAGTGATTTATAGTCCGGTTTTCGGTATCTCCAGCTCTAAAATTCTCTGTTCTATTCCTGATCAGCTCAATATAACTTTTTCTATATTTCCTTAGGTCTGAGAACATAACACGTGAAACACTTTGGCACCAGGGTGACTTATGTGATGTTGTCCATGTCTTTTTATTTATATTTATTCATTCAAAATCATTTGAAAGAACAGAGAAATATATCAAGGTCGTAGCAAGTTGAAGGATCTTTAGCTAGCACTACGGGAAGGAGGCTTGATATTTTTGTAGGTATGTATGAAATTTTAAGATAAATAATAATAAATAAATATCTTCACGCAATTCCCAATACAGGGGTAGACAGAGGTCAAGTCTAGACAATTAAGTCCTTTTGACCCACCTTCCACCGAAGATATTTTCGGGACAACGTGACAGGTGGTGAGCCCGTCGCCGCCTTTATGTCCAAGCCTACGATGAAATTCGTATATAAGTTTTTTGAAAAACTCATTGGTACTGCCACTTGGGGATCGAACTCGGGTCTCTCGACTCGAAATTCCGAGCACCCAACAACTCGGCTATCGTGACTTTTTTTTTAATTTTAAGATCGTGAATGCAGATATAAATATAACATTAAAAGATGCTGGTATGAAACAATTTCTAGTTTCCTTTATCACATGCATACTTATAAACTTTGGAGAGGTGTTAAACATGCTAAGCGATCTGTCTACGAGTGTGAAATCTCAGTGTTTGTTCAGCGTCTGCTGGGCGTTGCCTCGGATATACTCCGATAAAGGTAATCCTTGGGATGCGGTGCGAAGCACGAAACTGTTAGCGGTTCTTTTCGTGTACAAATTTAAATATGTTTTTCTAATATGTGACAGGTTTTAAACTAGCAAATTAATTACTTGAGATAACATTTTATATAAGCTGAGATGCCCCAAAATATCTTTGGTAGAAGGTGGGTCGAAACGACTTTGTCTAGACCTCTGTCTACCCCAGTATTGGGAATGGGTTATTTTTTACCATTTTAGATGATTAATTTATTAGTTTCATGTCCATTAAGCATTTTAAATATTTATTATAGAACGAAGGTTCGGAGGCGAATTGACTAAAGTGCCATTCTGCACAATATAGAGTTATATCCATCATTGGATTCAGCAAATTTATGCGTTTTTAGCTAGGTTTTGTGATTGAGGTAAAACAAAATAAGAGGATTATTTTAATACACCGACGCAATCAAGAGACAAAATTTATACAAATTTTCAGTAAGTAAGAATTAGAATCATTTTGCATTTTGAATATATTTGTCATGTCACTTAATCTTTTTTGTCTTTTCCTTTTTTTGTAAATATGTATTTTGAACCATAGTACCTCTTAATAAATTGGCAATGTTTCTTTTGTACGACATTTTAACTACTATTTATATTCTTGGCGTCGTTCGAGTCAATTAGCCTAAAAGTAATACTTTAATATATTTATGTATTAATGTACTTTAAATAATATTATCCTGAATAGGAAATAGCATAAGCTGCATAAACCCTACATGTATATTTGTATCTGTATTACCTCAAACCAATTACACTTAAACAGAAGCCCAAGTGCAGGCGACTCTTAATTCACAGAATAATGCTCTAATCTACTAAATACTTGTATACATCATAATAAAGAATAACATCCTTGCAAGCCACGATGGCCGAGTTGTTGGGTGGTCGGAATTTCAAGTCGAAAGACCCGAGTTCGATCCCCAGGTGACACTAATAATGAGTTTTTCAACTCTCAAGTTCAACTTTCAAGTTTTTCACCCTAGCGGATTCAAACTCGCAACCCTTAGCTTCTGACAAGGCCACTACCAACTATCGCGTCAGAAAATTTGCTAGTTTTTATAAAAATCAGTCTAATTAAACTACCAACAACAAGACTATAAAGCGTACTATTAGAATCAATCGTTTAAATTCTGTATTGAACGTGTAAACAAATGATGGCTGTAGCAAGAACGATTTCCGTCGGCGATAAAATTAAAACCGCTCATTGAGACGGCCATGGAACGCGTTCGTTTGATTGGAGTCGGACACGGAGGCAATCAAGAAGGTACGTGGTCGAGGTACGTGACGTCGTTGTCTCGTTAGTGGGGGGTTGATTGCTTTTTGTCTTATTGAATGTTGAATTGTAAATTGTAAAGACATCAAAGAATAAAGAATAATAATATATGTTGTTATGTCGATGGTTAGACAGCTTAGTTGCTAAGCGAAAATAAAAAAATAAATTCTAGTAATGCCCAATAATATTAAAAAAATCACAATAGCCGAGCTTCGATTGAGTGAGTGCGCTCGATTCCTAGGTGTCTAAACTAGACCTCTGTCTACCCCTGTATTGGGAATTGCCAGATAATATTAGTAGTAGTTATTTAAACCTCTCTAACAAAGCTGCAATGGTTGTGTCTAAAGTGGTCTACACAATACAATAGTTGAATGGACACACTTGCTAATTGCATAAGGCTATAATCGCCGCACTTGGCTCGCGTATTAGAAAAATCAAACGTCTCACATTAGATGCTGTTGCGCTTTACCAATGAGCTTAATTTTGACATGGTAAATTTGGAGATGGCTATTCAAGATATCGGTAGTAAACTATTTATAATTAGAAATAAGTGCAAGAAACAACAAGGTAATATAGAAGGCGGCCTTATTACTAAAAAGCAACCCTTTCCAGACAAAGTTGGAGGGAAGGGAGGGAAGTGTACTGTTACAATGACAGATAGAGTTACAAGGTGATGACAGCCGTAATACATATAAAGGATTGTCAGGAATAGAGAAAGAGAAAGATGGCAAAAACAAAGAGGGTAAAACTAAGCTAAAAATGTGGGAAATGTTAAATTTCAAGGTAATGGAAAATATTTAATGGGGGAAGAGATGAGGCTCTTTATGTATTTTAAAAATGAATACGCTGTATGTATTTTAAAAATGAATTTTTATATACAGGTCAAAAATACTTCTTACAATATGCAAATCGTTTTCTAAAAAAATGCAAATATGCAATAGACAACTTCATATTTCGCTTCTGATTCACGCTCTAAATATATGAATTATAAATCTAATCTTTCCGAACGGGCATCCGGTATATGTCAATTTAGTTAATACGCTTTTGCGAGACTAAATTATTCATTCTCGCCCGCGGCTACCGAAGGGTTCAATTCGCGAACAAGTCCCGCGGGGGGATCAGGGTTTTGTTCCCGAGATGCAGTCGCCGACCGGGCGCAATTTCCGTGCCCCGGGCACTTGGCTTAACCTCTGCTGTTATTGGTGGGCGTGCTTTATCATTAATGTCACTTTGACGTGGTAACTTCGTTTTGGAGTGAACTGACTGTTAGAAAATTAAATAATGACAGTCACGTCACGATAACCGAGTGGTTGGGTGGTCAGAATTTGGAGTCGAGAGACCCGAGTTCGATCCCCAGGCGGCAGGCTCGTACTAATGGATTTTTCAAAGAACTTTGTACGAATAATATCGTTGGCTTGGCGGCGACGGGCTCACCACCTGTCATGTTTTCCCGAAAATATCTTTGGTGGAAGGTGGGTCGAAGGGACTTAATTGTTTAGACTAGACCTCTGTCTACCCTTGTATTGGGAATTGCGTGGAGATATTTATTTATTTCATTTTAAATATTGACGACACGATAGCGTAGTTGGTGACCCTGCCTTCGAAGCCAAGTGAAGTTCATCACCTGTGAAGTTCTCTTAAGTAGTCTCCTGTGCAAGGTGGGTAGAAGGATTTAAATACCTAGAGCTCTGTCTACTCCAGTATTGGGAATATGAATGGAAATATTTATATTTTATTTAGTTGATAAGAATTCGTCACGTTTAATTAAGTTCATGAGTTCAGTTACTTTCACTCTCACACTCATTTTATATTTATAAATTGTACCTTGAATGTAATTAGATACTTAACTACATTCATCATCGGCCCCGACGGGGTAGCCAGAGAGCATAGATAGCAAGATGTTGCTATCCTTAAATAAAATATCTTAACGCCATTCTCAATACAGAGGTATAAAATTGAGTCCTTTCATCAAAGAAATTTTTTTGTTTTCAAAGACATTTCCTGCCGCCGTCTTTATGTCCAAGCCAATGATATTAATCATGCTTATGCACACACGTTTTTTTTTTCAGAACTTATCTTCTGAAAAAACTCATTGGCACAACTCGGACTCAAACTCGGCGCTTTCGCCTCGTATTCCGATTACCCAACCACTCGGCTAACGTGACTCGGCCCTCCACCGAAGACATTTTGGTAAAACGTGACAGGCCATCGATACGTTCGTACGTAGGTTTAAAAAAAACCATAGGTACGAGGCTTAGGGATCAAAGTCGAGACTCGCGACTCAAATTCCGATTACCTAACCACACAGTTATCGCGACAATCATTGTATAATTAACAAGGAATAAATGAAACTGTATAATAGATAAATAACTGCCTAAAAAAACTAGAGGGTATATGCCTATCCCGTGAGAGAGTATTTGCCATAATAAAGACTACTAGCAAGCGGATTGGCAATCCAAATAAATAAATATTTTGAAGTTAAGTCCAAAATAGAACCAAAAACTATTTTACTTAGTTTGTTTATTCGGTTGGATAATATTAAAATTTAAATAAGCCCCCCGTGAGATATTTCTTAAAAAAATAATATTATCATAAACGATTTTAACACTCCAACGACTCTCGAGTATTGTTATTATCGCGAGGGTCTACAAAATTCTTCTATTGTTATACAATCTAAGCATCAACCGGTATCGAGTGATCGTCTAAATGAACACAACAAACAAACACAATGGTTGAAAACACGTCACACGTTTTAACCGTTTCGAACGCTTTCGAAAAGCACACAGTAACCCTTCGACGTCGTGGGGCTACGCGGCAAATATTGTCATTGTGGCGGGCCGCTTCGACCCGAGTAATGATCTCACGTCCCTCGTGCGTGTCCTGATAAAGGGTTAAGTACATACTAACAACCTGACGTGAGTCACAAATCCACCATTATTATGTTATTGTGGGAGCCTTGTCGTTTCGGGCCCCGCATTTACATACAATTTAACATGAAATGTGGGCAATAATTCATTGCGTTTGTTATGTTATTATTTCTATTATAAAGTGTTTAACTGGACGTTTTTCATGACGCAGTCTGGTAGATTACTTTGCACGGTGATATGGTTCATGTAATGTGCTAACGGTTGCAGACGAAATGTTAGTTAAATTTGAATTTTATTGTTATGGCTTTAGAGTGATAATTGAACTTACAGTACACCTGATGGTAAGTGGCTACTGTAAACCTGACCAGCAAATTATTAAAAAAGAAGAAGGCTAGAGATGCGTTTTAATCCTCGCGGACTAAGATGGATAAATTTACTTTGGTTCTTTATATCCCACGTATACTGCTCTAACTAGAACTCAACAGTTTTACTATATTTGAGAACAGAAATTGGTAAAAGTGTGGTACTGACCCTGAATACCCCGACTATTCTACAACTGAAATTTTAGTAAATGTAATATATAGATATACACAGTAAAGTACTTTTCTATTAACATAACATTAATAATACAGTCACATAGATAGGTATAGGATAGGCCAACATCACTTACAATAAGTATTTTCAAAACTTATGTACGTTCATATATACGTACGTACCTATCATATATTTATACCGTTGGAAAGGACTAAATTGTCTAGACCTCTGGCTACCTTTGTATTGGGAACTTTAAGAAGATAAAATATAGCATATATATATATATATATATATATATATATATATATATATATATATATATATATATATATATATATATATATATATATATATATATATATATATATATATATATATATATATTCAGGAAGTTGTTTTTCTACGTATATTGCACTTTAATTTAACAATGTCATTAACAATGTAGAGACATTTTATATTTTTATTATAATTATCATATACATAATTTTATACATTACAAACATTGCCACCATCAATTTTGTTCTTAAGATTTCTGTTACCAAAGATTGACTGGCAATAAAGATTGGCTTATAACATTAAGTCTACCTATTGTATTTATTATTAAGGATCAATGAAGTATAAATAAAATAAAATCGACAAATAAATAAATTTAATTATGAATAGTCATTAAGATCGGATGAAAACACGCTCTGCAGTTTACTTACAACAAATAAATAAACCCAAAACAAATTAATCAAGTGAAAATGAGCGTTATTTCCGTATCACGAAATAATAAAAAGGATGTAGAGTACGTTTCGTAACACGACAAAAGCGGGACCCATTTAACGGCGCGATCAACGACAAATCTCGACAACCTTTTATCTATGCATCGCTTAACACGAATTCAAATGAAGGCATTCACCGTTCAAAATATTAATCGATGTGAGAAGCTTATTGAATATTTTTACCACGATTTATGCCCAATTAGCAGCCGGTGCGTGAATTGAATTGTTTGTGCCCAAAATCTGTATAAATACCACAATATTTACGATAATGTCCGGTCTTTTGAATAGGCGGCTCCGTAAACGCGCCGCGGGAGAGTAGCGGTCGGAGTAGTTTATTATGCGGCGGCGAAGGGTTAGGGCTCTTTGTATGACGTTTTCATGTTAATTTACGTGCTAGCTGACAAGGTGGTCCAAGAGACCCCGACGGGTTACGAGTCTCGATTTTAAAAATGATATTTTAGTGTTAATACGCTCGTTGAATGTGATTCCCTGCTCAATTTATTTTAGTGTTAAAGGAATATTTATGAGATGGGATTACGGACCCGTTGTTAAATATCAGTTCCCTTTCAAAGCTCCGTCGAAACAGGTTTGATATATCAAATAAATAATAGGTATGTGAAAGCGATATCTCTTCTATTATTCGTGTTAATGAAATAAAACTAAAATATAACCGAAATTAATATGTATCTTCTTTAGTATGTTTGGTTTCCGTTTCAGGCGTTCGTTTTGAGATTATTTGGTCTTCTGATATCATGGGGAACCTTGGCTACTGTCAGGTTAATTATAGATTTCGGCCCGATTTACAAAAATAAATCCAAAAAGTTAATTTTAAATTCTTGATGTCGTAAGAGTATATAGATATCCTAGTCACTAGAATATCCAAGACATTGTAAATTTTTTGCGTAACGTTGCTTCATTCAAAAGACTCTTTATTTTATTTACACAACCGTAGACTAAGGTAATCAGGAGCCTCAGACACATAAATACTTATAGCTCATTTTCATCAGAACTTATTTTGGATAAAGTGACAGTCTGTCTCGTCTTAGTGTCTTACTGTACAAACCAATATCACGAAGTAATATATATAAGATTGAAAATCTCAAAACTTATCTACATTTTGTGTCTCCATTTTGACGTATTCCTCTGTTGTTCCAACCACAAATAATATCGGTGATAATGTCTAATTACATGGATCCGTCCAATGCTTATTTCCGTGCGGTTAAACATTTCATAATGCCACATTATTAACGTAAATTAATTACGCTCGCGTTTGTTCAACTCGGATGGTTTAATTGTTACTTTGAAACAAGCTCCACGCGATGATCAAAGCTTTGTGGGCGCTATCATTTGGATATAAGTCGTTGATGTCGGCGTATTGTAATGATTATTATGCATGACAGTGTGTTTATATTGAATGACTGTTAGATGTTATTTTCTATAGTTTTCAAATTCAAATTTCAATGCACAAAAATTCAAATTCTTCATTTGCCGTAAGTAATTTCAATTATTGTGTGAAGATGTTACAGTGGTATAATTGTGTCTCATTAACTATTACTTAGCTATTTTATAGCATGCAAAGCATTTTGTTTAGTTATATCTTCACGCTTTTTCCCAATACTGGGGTAGAGAGAGAGAGAGAGAGAGAGAGAGAGAGAGCAATTTTCAACGGAGTCTATTTAGGACAATATCACTGGTGAGGAGGCTACCGTTATCTTAACGTACAAGCTAACGTTACAAAGATTCAAGTAAATAAAATAAAATAAATAAATAAATATCTTCACGCAATTCCCAATACAGGGGTAGACAGAGGTCTAGACAATTAAGTCCCTTCGACCCACCTTCCACCGAAGATATTTTCGGGACAACGTGACAGGTGGTGCACCCGTCGCCGTCTTTATGTCCAAGCCATCGATATAATTCGTACATAAGTTTTGAAAACCCATTGGTACCGCTATCTATCGGTTGCCTTTACGATATTAAAGGCTGTTTCCCTTAGTCGCCTCCTACGATACCCACGGGAAGAAAGGGAGTGGCAATATTCTTACACCGTTACCACACTGTCTCCGTTACCACACAATCACGGTAAGTAGGCTCATGGGTCATCAATTATGAATACAGATAATCGAAGTGCTAATCGAATGCTAATAAATCGAAGTGCTAACTCAGATCGAAGACTTCAACAAATTTAACATTAGATGGGTCGTATTCATTAATGGAATATTCGGCTTATATTGGCACAAGTTGATGAAAACGGTGGGATATCCCGTTGGTTCAGAATGTGCAGAAGTGCTTACTGAACAATTTTCACTGTGACAGAGACCGCGCCCGCTTTCTAGGTGTTTCGACAAAGGAATCCAGTTACTGGCTACATGCTTAACCATCAAGTAACCTTGGTCCATTACTAGATAACGAAAGTTTACGTATAGCTGTAGGAATACGATTGGAAGCATCGATTCATTAGCGGCCTCTCATATCAAGGGTACTTCGATAAGGGCCGGGGCGGCATCAGAGGCAGCTGAATCGGGTAAATGGCGTAAATATGAGTCTTTGAAAGGAGACTATATATTTGTTCCATTTGCCGTAGAGACAATCGGTCCGTGGAGTCCCCGCGCGATGCAATTTCTAAAGGAATTGTATCCGCGACTTATCGTTGCCGCTGGTGACAAGAGGGCTGGTTCTTTTCTCGCTCAACGGTTAAGTCTAGCCATTCAACGTGGAAATGCAGCCAGCGTTCTTGGTACCATGCCACGAGGAGTAGGGCTCTACGATTATAATAGTTTTTAGTTAATAAGTATTGTAAATATTAACATAATTTTTTCTGTATTTGAATTTGGAATATAAAGTTGATGAATTAATCGTTTTCTACCTTTATTTTGTTTATCTAAACACATTAACCAATACTGACATAGTCCGAACTCCAGACAATTTACCTCTCTCCTTCTTCATTTCACCGGAGTTTATTTGGGAAGACGTACAATATACAAAATCATGACTCGAGTACAAAAGTTCATATTTATATAAATACAAATACGGGATTCGAATACGCAACCATCGACTTTGAAGGCATGGTCACTACCACCTAAGTTATCGGGTCAACGATTAGATTCGAAAGGAAATCTAAATTTTTCTTTGCTACATATTGCATGTATTCTAACTTTTAACATGATCAGACCTAATATAAAATTACTCGAAGCTATAGACATAAATATTTTTTCTACTCATTTATAGACATCTTTAACTACCGCGTCTATTATAATAAAAAAGAAAAAAAATATTGAAAGCCAACATCTATCCGTCCACACAAATCATTAACACTTTCCATTTGGCATTAAAAGAAGATCGGCATTCTGCAAGTCTAAATTTTCAAAGTAGTTTAGTGAGTAATTACACTAAATATGTCATCGTCCTTTGATTCGGATGCATTAATAAGGGGCAGCGTAAGGTATGAATTATGGCCGGTGAAAATAGATGGCCGCTTTGTGATGGCAATGTTACAGTAGTATCGATAAAATTACTTGTTACTTATACGTATTTTTTTGATTTAAGATGATATTACGTAAGAGGTAACCAAAACCCTTTGTCCAAATTCGTATTTCGAGGGAATGGAGTGCTAAATTAGAGACAAAATTAAAGGTGTGCTGAAAAGTTCGAAAGCGCGAAAATTAAAAATAATTTAATCTTTACAAATTTTAGCGATTGTAATGTAATTTTTCTACACCAGTATTCTGTGACATCGTTTTAAACACAGGTATTAATTTTTTTTAGAATTTTGCCTAGAGGACCAGAGTTGCTCCTCAGCAATGTATGATATAATATATAAATAATCCTCTGGTACGGCAAGTAATTGAAATGAAACTTAAGTTGAATACAAATGATAAAAAAGTCATCTTATATTATCTTCAAACGCATGCTTAAAGTTAACTTGATAGTTCACAACTAGCTTCCCTCCACATCAATCAATTTAAGAGGATCGACCCCAAAATTCTCCATTTTAACGTATGTCCTTAAACCGAAACAAACGGGTTGCAGAATCGGTCATATAGTGAAAAAAGCTCCGAAAACAGATGAAATGCTTCGAAAACAAATGAAATTAACTCTGAAATGTAAGAAAAAATCGGCCGGAATATAGGTGATATATTATAACATAAGTGTGTTTCAGAACGTTTTATTTTAAAAAAGTATATTGGTTAGATAGACCATTCTGTCGGACTTGTAGTAGATTATACGTCGATGGCTGTTGTAGAAACGGATTTCTAGTTCAATTAAAATAAATAATAAATAAATAAATATCTTCACGCAATTCTCAATACAGGGGTAGACAGAGGACTAGTCTAGACAATTAATTCCCTTCGACTCACCTTCCACCGAAGATATTTTCGGGACAACATGACAGGTGGTAAGCCCATTGCCGTCTTAATGTCCATGCCAACGACATAATTCATACATAAGTTTTAAAAACCCAATGGTACGGGCCTGCCACCAGGGGAACGAACTCGGGTCTCTTGACTCGAAATTCCGACCACTAGACCAGACGGCTATAGTTACTTTTAGTTCAATTAGAAAATAAAATATTTAAATAAAGTATATTATCTAAGATGTATATGACTCGTATATCGATATCGACAATATTTTGTACAAAACATCACTGACTGTGGCCGCACCTGTCCCTCATAAAGTATCGCAGCATAAATATAAAACGACTAAAATAAACTACCTCCTTTAATCTTTACTTACCACTTGCGTTTGATACTAACGGCTGAAATTTAATTGATAAATGGAATTATGCGTAGACTCGCTGAATCTTAACTTTTTATGCTACATGTTTTTCAATCATTGAGGATTTAATTCGGTTTATATTTATGCTTTTGTTATATTTTATCTGTATCGTAAATAATTAAAAAGATAGAGACAGAAAGAGAAAGAGAGAGAAAGAGTGTGTGAGAGATATTTATTCCTTAAAACAATACTCATCAATTATCATTCACAATCAAAGATAGTGAAAGATAAAAATTAGGAAAGAGAGCTGAATATTTTTTCATAACGAATACTAAAATACCCAAGAGTTCTCCTAAATCGTAATCTAAATTTAAAAACTAGAACATCTGCTTTTTTCCTCTTATCATCATAATCTGTCACGATAGCCGAGTGATTGGTTGGTCGGAATTTCGAGTCGTGAGAGCCGAGTTCGATCCCCAGGACCAATAGGTTTTTCAAGAACTTATCTACGAATTATATCGTTGGTTTGGACATGGCTCCGACGGGCTCATCACCAATCACGTTGTCCCGAAAATGTCTTCGGAAGGTGGGTCAAACGGACTTTATGTCTAGAATAGACCTCTGTCTACCACTGTATTAGGAATTGCGTGAAGATATTTATTATATTTATTATTTATCAAATTTTCATCAATAACAACGGAAAGAATGAGTAAGACTGCGAGATGCATGTAGCATATTCACGCTCGAACCAAAAAAAATAGAAATTATAGAGAAAAACATTTAGAATTCCGACAAAATTTGTATTTTTATTCTGAAATAACTGAAATTATTAGGTAATGTGAATGCTTTACAGAATACAAATTGGGCTATTTTTCACATAGATTCATGATTATTTTTTCGTAACCTAATAACCATATCTTCACGCCTTTTCCTAATACAGAGGTCTCTGCAATTAAGTCTTTTCGACCCTCCATTTACCGAAGATATTTTTGGGATAACGTCAATCACCGTCTTTTTGTCCAAGCCTACGATATAAATCGTATGAACTATTTGGAAAAAACCCATAGGTGGCCTTGGGGATTGAAATCGGGTCTCGTGGCTTTAATTCCGATCACCTAACCACTCGGCTATCGTGATTTATTAATATAATAACATTAAGGTTTTTTATAATTTAAAAATTGTTCAGAGTGTGGTGACATCTATATTACAACATTAGAAGTCTCTAGCCCACATAGATCTGATGAAGCGCAAGAGTTATGTGAGGATCGTGTCTCTAGACGATTTGTCTATGCGAGTGTATGTATGAATGTGCGTGAAAAATTAATTGGTAGATGCCAACACAAAAACGAGCGTGCATCTCCATTGAATGCAATACATTTTTTTACTAGAACAAGCAATAAACAACATAATGATCCTGACCTTATTATTAGCACATCGGACCGGGATCTTTGAAAAAGTAGAAATGGCAAGAAGCGACCAAGAATGATAAGTACCTAATACGTAAATATGTACATTTATTGCAGGATAGTATCTGTCGTAAAGAAGGATTCATTTTAATCGCCACGCTTGATACATATATAGATTGATGACTTCTGGCATACACGCCGAATTTCAAAGTGTCGCCAGCACTCAGGTCCCTGGTTAGATTCCCGGTCGTCTCAATGTAGATAATATTCTTTCTAAATTTTCTCGAGTCTCGCTGTTGTGGTATCTTCGATGTTTCTGATTCCATTATACAGGTGTTTAAGCTGCTTACTTTGAGATCAGAGCTATGTATGTGATGTTGTCCCTGTCTATGTATGTATTTATCTTTGTACATATTCAGTTTGTTTGTGTATATTTAACAGATGCAGACCATCACCAGTTTGTTGCATTTTACTATTTGTAACCGCCTGCAACTTATTTCACTACCTTAATGTTACCTGGCAGAGAATGCTTTTAGCAATAAGTCCGTCTTATGCACCATTACAGTTTTGTAACGTTCATTGAAGAATAAATAAATGTTTTCTCGCCATTTGTCGATAGCCAACAGTATTTTCCCTTAGTACTTTTTCACTTAGTACATTCTTACGTCGTAATCACACGGTAATAATAAGACAATATAATAAACACCTTCAAATAAAATCGATGAATAAATAATCTCACAATAACCTTCAAATTGATATAACCCAAAAAAGGTGACCCAAGACTAAAAAGATACAGCCAAATAGTACTTATTTACGTACTAAACAACTTTTAAATTGCAGGACATAGCCCTTCAGCAATTATCGGCATTTGTATTAAAATCGCCACACTGGTTTAGCGAATTGGCGATTGTAGCAGCAGCCTAAAGTGCAAGGTGTCTGGATAGCTCCCCGTTTTTGGTCTTGATATATAATTTTGGTCTTGTAATCAAAGAGCTGGTAAAGCTGCTATCTGTCGATGGTGAAAGCTTTACTTCATGTCTCCTCTTACTATACTTACCGACATAAATGAGGTAGTATATATTATTTGATGATCTCCGTGGACAAGTGGCATACTCACCAGTTTTCATTACGTCGCAAGCTCTGAGGTCCCTGGATAGATTCCCAGCCGGGTTTATGTATTTCTACATTTTCTAGGGGTCTGGGTGATTGAAATACTTTCATTGTTTCTGATTCCATAACACATGTGATAAAGTTACTTAATTTGAGATCAAAGCAATGTATATACGATTTATATCGTATATATCGATATATCGATACGATTTATATCGTAATAAGTCACGATAGCCGAGTTGTTGGGTGGTCGGAATTTCGAGTCGAGAGACCCGAGTTCGATCCTCAGGTGGCAGTACCAATGAGTTTTTCAAAAACTTATGTACGAATTTCGTCGTTGGCTTGGACATAAAGGCGGCGACGGGCTCACCACGTTGTTTGTCACGTTGTCCCGAAAATATCTTCGGTAGAAGGTGGGTCAAAGGGACTTAATTGTCTAGACTTGACCTCTGTCTACCCCTGTATTGGGAATTGCGTGAAGATTTTTTTTTTTTTTTTTTATTAAAGCAATGTATTAGATGTTGTCTGTCTATGTATGTATGTATATATTTACGCTGTTACCACATATCTAGTAAAAATGCAATCATTAACAAACGTAGAGGTGAAAAAACCTTACTTAATCATTCCCCTGAAGCCACACCCATATCATTTTATTCGCGAACAGAACAGCGACAGATCCGCGCATGTTCATAGACCATAAATCATGTGCCCATTCTAATGGATAACTAGATATAAATCTATTAATGCGAAGTTTTCAATGCACGTTTTGCATGTTCCGAGAACATTTACGTCATGGGCTTCCACCAGGCCATAAATATCTTCGGCGCATACAACAATAACTTGTTATTTTTAAATTGTTATCCGTTCAACAGTGTTGCAATTAATTAAAATTGCTGTAATAATTAACATTGCAGAAGTAAACGTATTCTATGTTAATGAGCAGATAAATAGTGCGATGATGGAGATAACTGGAAATGTGGTGTAATTGTTGCATTTCAATTATTTGTTACATGTGTTTTTTACTTCATAACCTTGATAGTTAAGTGGTTAGGGAATCTATCCTTGAATGAATTGTAAATTGATAAAAAATAAATGTTGTCGTATCCATAAAACCGGTTTCTCAACGGTATCATCTTTGTCTTCTAACTTCTGCTCACTATGCCTGAGTTATAGTTTTGAGACAAAGAACATATTAAATATTAGGACCACATTTTTGATATTGGCATATTGTAAGAAAATAAGAGAAAAATATTATTCCTTATTTAAAAAAAAGTTGAAATAATAAGTAATTATAAAGTAGTTTTACTTCTTCTTCTTTACAGCCTATCAAGAGACTACTGCTGGACATAGGTCTCCACTAGAATAAGCCACGAAAAACGGTCCCCAGCCACCTGCATTCATCCATAGTTTTACTATGACAATGATATTCTAAAACATTGGGAATTAACAGGAAGTGAACAATGAAACATTTTAACTTTTATCCTAATTTAAATCTGGAGAGGTTAAAATTGGAATGAAAGTTTGTATAAAAAAAATATATTTTTTAAGTTGATATTGGAATAAAATAAAAAGTCACGTTGTCCCGAAAATATCTTCGGTGGAAGGTGGGTCGAAGGGACTTAATTGTCTAGACTAGACCTTTGTCTCCTCTCTCTCTTTATAAAAAAAATAGTCACCCCAACAATTTCAACACAAAATTGAATGAATGTCGAAATTTAAAGTTTATCTTTAAGTTAAATGAATAAATAAATAAATATCTTCACGCATTTCCCAATACAGGGGTAGACAGAGGTCTAGTCTAGACTATTAAGTCCCTTTGACCTACCTTCCACCGAAGATATTTTTTCGGGACAACGTGACAGGTGGTGACCCCGTCCCCTTCTTTATGTAAAAGCCAACGATATAATTCGTATATAAGTTTTTGAAAAATCCATTGGTACGAGCCTGCCACCTGGGGATCGAACTCGGGTCTCTCGACTCAAATTCCTACCACCCAACCGGTTATCGTGACTTTTAAGTTAAATGACAGGTGTAATTTTGTCTGTGCCTTTCGCGTTGTCAGTTCTACCCGTTTCAGCGGCAATATATTTACTTTTATTTAATCGTCCGATCGTCGGTTTTGCATGTTTCAATGTACCAGCGATATGGCGGCGCGATTTGACATGGTACTGATTGCAACGGTGCACGGAGAAGAGTCCGTGGCACGCGAAGTTCGATGTTCGACTTATACATTTGAAATTTTACGGTCGGAGCAAATGCGATAAATTTGATGAAACAAGGAAGGTGTCACTTGATATTCAATCTTTTTTTCATTTTGAGGTTCACTTTACCTTTCTATTCTAAGTTCGTTATGAACATAATAAGTAATGTTTATTAGAATATTCTGTTCAATCAAAAAGTTGAAAACAGCCAAATTCACGTTATAATAATCGGTGTAGGTACTGACTAGTTTCAGACCGTAGAGGTCCTTTATCAGGGAATGAGTCGGTACCTACACCGATTTTTATAACGTGAGTTTAGCCGTTTTTAACTCTTTGATTGAAAATGTCTCACGAAAGCTTTAACAATTTAATATTCTGTTAAATTAATAAGTTTAGCTTATTCTTTGATTTTTTTTTGTATTCTTTGGTGGCTCAATTTGTATAAAAAATAAATATTTTTTTTTATAATCTGAACCTCTTAACTACTGAAGCATTAGGAAATATCAAAGATAAATACGGTTAAAGATTCCTTTCTTTTTGTTATCCCGCCTTTGTTATTTGAATTTTTTTTAATTCTCTTTAATTTAATAACATGAACTCCAGTATTATTTCCATGCTTTAAAATTAATAAAATTATACTATTCCTTGTTTTGATTGTTTTTTGTGTTTAAAATATATTTTTATGTACTAACATATTTGACCAAGTGTAAAATTTAAGAGGTAAGAAATAAATGTTTGAATGAAAATGATATCAAATCTTAGGCTTACTAACACAAAACGTGACTTACATAAGAGCCAGTACATTCCAGTAAGGGCTTGCTACGTTCGGTAGCAGATTAGCGATCGTAGTAAAGAAAGAAAGCAGGAAAAAAACTTTATTTATTGCACCTCAATTACAATTAATAAAATTTTATAATTAAAAATATAATTTAAGATATTTCAAATTTTAACATGTTACTATAAAAAGGTCTACGGTCAGGATTTGTCACGGGTATCTGAAACACAGTCCTTCAGCGCTGCTTATGGTTTATTCAGACACCTTACATTTTAGATGCTGCTGCCCGTCACCGGTCTGCCTTAAATTAAATTTGTTACTTTTTTAAAGCTGTTTAAATCTGTCGGTTTTTAAGATTTCCTCAGTCGCCTCTTACACTCAACACTCACGATAAGAAAGACGGTGAGGAAGGTTTCACCATACCTGAACATGAATCTAATGAAAATAAAACAAAACAGTATTCGTAATAGTACAGTTCAATATCGAAATAGGATCTGAAGGAAAGCTCTATTCCCTGATCGAAACAGCGCGTATCAGTTGTGTAGACACGTCCCAATCAACCTTTACTTCACAGAGGCCTGCCGCAGACGTCTCTCGATACAATCGGAACTGCGACTGCATTTCCAGTTGCCCGAGCCTTTGATACGTCCATCGCTTGTCTGTCCAAACGATTGTACGACACGACCAAACTACGCAGACCTCTTACCCTATTAACCGCAACCCTCCTCGATGCTAGAAGCAAAGGGACGCGGGAAACGAGACGGGCCAGATGATATTGGTCGGTTGTCAGTCTCCTTTGAATTTAGTCTACGGCGTCATTTCAATTGTCAAGCCGTAACTCGTAAACAGGGGGAGGTGATAAATTAATGCGGGAGTACATTAGACGCCTTTGATAATAAAACATGCATTAAAATGTAATTGCCGACAAGCTTGATACTCATATTGGGCATTCCCGGATACGAAACATCCATTCCTTGCGGCTGGCAGTGTAGTTGCATTAGTGTAAAACAAATACAGCAATGGAAGGGAGATAAAAAGATACGACGGCTATGAAAGTGGGGTAAAGAGTCGTGTCAGGGGGCGTCTAACAGCGAAACTCACTCTCGAGGGTAATCGCGCACGAAAGCGTCTAGTAATAAAAGTGGTCGTAAAATTGTAACGTTACGACTCGCGAGATGGTAGAGTGCACACGATGGCACACTGATACGTTTTTCGGGTTCAGTTGTTGCCTCTCGGACTTCTATGGGTTGTTCAATTGATTTACGCATTTGTTTACTGTATTGACAGTATTAATGTTGCTTGAATGTTTCCGTTGGTCCTCCTTTTCACGCTATTGACTGCAAAGATATTTGTATAAGGGGAATTTGTTTGTTTCATAACTTTAGTTGACTATTTTGACAGTAGCATAAAAGTTATATAAAATTACATTACATTGAGGACTGTAAAAATTTACTGCAGGACAGATATTTCACATAAAAAAGGATATGCAATAATCGATTTGCAAGCGGATTAAAGATCGGATTACAAAACAAGATGTGGACTTCTACCAGACTATCTCTCTAACACAAGAGGCATTTGAGAAACTAGACAGGTATTTAAAGGCATAGAAAAATAATAGTATTGTAGAATAAATAAAAGTTAACTTGAATTGTTATAGTAAAATATTGACTTTACGAGTCAACTTTAAGCTCGAGTTCATTTGTAAAAAGGGAAATCACATGTTTCTTTTGCGCATAAACAAAAAAAAAACATGTAGTTTGAATTTACATAATATACTGATAAAATGTGAGAATATTAAAAATATTGACAGTGGAAAAGTCCGCATTATAAGATGTCAAAAACGTCAACACAATAATAGAAATTTGAACCCAAGAACTTAATTACTTTTTAAGTGTTGTCCACCGCACAACGTGTACAACATTGTAAAATTAATAACATATATAAGATAGATAACAAGGTTGTAGATGGCAACTTACAAAGTACCACAAAACAAAGTATCAAAGCGCATAAATACTCTAATACATAAGAATTTTTATAACAAAAGAGATTCTTTTCTATATCTTATCTTTCGAAGGTAAAAGCTAGCTTACCTTGGAATCATTGTAGAATAAACCCCGGCCGTAATTCCGTCACTAAACGGAGCAAGCTTTCAAAGGCTTTATCTGCTTCGGTAATTGGTCATAAGATGGTGACTTTACACGGTATGTCACGAATTTTATTATTGTTTGTTTTCGTGAGTAGGATCTTTCAACAAATCGTGATGTTTAATGATAAAGCCTATGTAAGATTTCTTTCTTTTTATCTTCAATAAATAAATATAAATAAATAAATATCTTCACGCAATTCCCAATACAGGGGTAGACAGAGGTCTAGTCTAGACAATTAAGTCCTTCCGACCCTCCTTCCACCGAAGATATTTTCGGGACAACGTGACAGGTGGTGAGCTCGTCGTCGTCGTTATGTCCAAGCCAACGATATAATATATCGTACATAGGTTTTAGAAAAATCACGTTGGTAAGTGCCTGCCATCTGGGGATCGAACTCGGGTCTCTTGACTCGAAATTCTGACCACCCAACCACTCGGCTATCGTGACTTCAAACATTTTCCAATAGTAGGGTAGTAGACGGTCAAGACGAACTATCTATTGTGTGACCCACACATCACCGGAGCTTGTTTTGGGGGCAATGCGACAGGTGATGGTGGTCGCCGTCTCCATTTGGAGACGGCGACCACCATATCCTGTCGCATTTGGAATTGGAAATCCAAACTAATTGGAGCTTGTTTTGGGGGCAATGCGACAGGTGATGGTGGTCGCATTGCCCCCATTTGGATTTGGAAATCCAAACGAAAGATGGTAGCTCCTTAACAAAAAATTACGATTAAAATTCATTGTTTAACACTTATTACTAATAAGCTCTGTCAATACCCTAATGATGCCGTAATGCGAAAGCGGTCGGTTAACTAATAAATAATCGAAATAAAGTGAATTGTGTACAAGTGTTGAACAATGAATTTTAATGCAATGCAATTTCACCAAGTGACAACAATCGCAAGTATTAATTATTAAAAAAATTGCGAGCCGATAACCGTGTTGGCAGTGACCCTGCTTGAAGTTAAGGGTAGCGGGTTCTAATGCTAGAGGCAAACATCAGTGTGTAACATATAAGTTTCTACACGAGTCATGGACTTTTATTTACTTGTCATGGAATATACAAGTATGTAAATATATATGTATGAAAGAATCTTGTAAGATAGCTTGGGCACCAAGATACGAAAAGGCACACCACCTGTCCAGTTGTAGAAAATAGCTTCGATTAACGATGGCTCGAAATGAATTGATATTCTTCACCTCTGTTGACCCGAGATAAATAACATGTTGATGAATTATGTAAAATACTATATAATGGATAACCACAAACGTTTAAATTGCTTTAAAAAAAACTTACCACGTTTCGTTACCCACATCCACTGCAAAAGCTTTAAAACTGAAAATATTTTTTATCCGACCAAAACGGAAAACAAAGTTTACACTTTACTCGCAACTTGGGGCGAAGCGGAACGCGCAAAGTGACTCTTTTGAGTTTTCACCCGACATTTTAAAGTAAAGACCAATTAAGCGAGACCTGTGCTGAAGTATAAAACTGCCGCTGCTACTTCTAATATATAAAATAGAGAGAGGGGAACGGGAGGCCACTTAAAATGGCCAGATCTAAATATGTTTTTAATTTATTACACCTCGGTGCATTTTTTGGGCGTATTTTATGAAATACGGTCCGCCGAGTGTAATGCAGGGAGCGGTTAGTTTGAAAACGCTGTTAGAATGAATATAACTTCTCTTTACTTTGTTTTTATCTAGTTTTACTTCCATTTTAAAAATCTGCTGTTATGTAGGTATTGTCTGTCTGTAAATTCATATAATCATGGAGCCAA
This sequence comes from Sericinus montela, assembly GCA_029286605.1. NCBI lineage: Eukaryota > Metazoa > Arthropoda > Insecta > Lepidoptera > Papilionidae > Sericinus > Sericinus montela. The sequence goes on from JAGSMR010000108.1 coordinate 1,200,397, forward strand.
GAGACTCGAGTTCGACACCTAGACTCGTCCAATGGGTTTTTTCAAAAACTTGTCTACGATTTATATCGTTGGCTTGGACATAAAGATGGCTACGGGCTCACGACTTGTCACGTTGTCGCAAAAAATGTCTTCGGTGGAAGGTAGGTCGAAAGCACTTCAGTGTCTAGAACTCTGTTTACTGCTGTATTGGGATTAGCGTGAAGACATTTTTTTCACAATACACGCGCTTTTCAGCTCAATATGAAGATCCATAATTAGAACAATCTGTAGCGCTCCAAAATTAAATCTGTAAAACGGCTACCTTTAGATAAAGTAGAAACACATTTATAACTGGCTGAAAATTTTAATCCATCCTTATGTCCATGAACTACACACAATACTACAAGAACATATACTAAATTAACGAATAAGAATTTGTCAATAAAAAAAAACTTCCGCAGCGAATACAATTATGAACGTATCATTTGCGTATTCAAAATGGCGGAGCCGTGAATAACGCCAATGTAAACTGACCATTGACGTGTCGTTTTTATAAAAGCGCGCGAATATAAAGCATCGCGAACAGCGGCCCTTTCACGTAATGTTATTGAGAGGAACGCCTTTCCAAGGTTGAAGCGACAGCGGTAATGATGTGTGAAAGATTGATCGGGCCAGCCTTGAAGTGGAGTACGAAATTACGCTCTCATAATGTATTTTAACTAGAAAAGATTTATTGCTTTGTTATTGAGATAGTGATTAAAGGGAAGCTTTTATTTGAATTTTCGTTGAAGAGCATAAAAACAGAAAAACATAAAGTCATCTTGCTGTGCAAGATGACTTTATTTTTTAATGTTTATGGATTTGATGAATGTTAATTTCCTAAAAGTGTGTTAATGAGATAAATTATGCTAATCTTAATGAAGACACGTGATTCAAATACCCAAAACGAATCTCCAAATTCTATAAGAGAGGATAGTTTATTTCACATTATCACGCCATTTCCAATACAGGGGTAGACAGAGGTCTAGACAATTAAGTCCTTTCGACTCACATTCTACCAAAGACATTTCATCGGGACAATGTGTCTGTCGTCATGATAGAAGAGTAGGGTGATCGGAATTCGGATCAAGAGGCTCGAGTTCGTACCCCAGGTTGGAGGTCCATAACAATGAGTTTTTCAAAAATTTGTTACACATCTTTATGTTATAAGGTTACAATTTTTAGTTATTTAAGTTAGGCTCCTGTTTATTATTTCAAGAACTACAGGTTCATTGTATATTTTTATAATCTTCGCACAGGTAATCTTCACTGGGTAGCCGGAGGTCTAGACAATTCAGTTTGGAACAACATTTAACCGTACATTTGTATTTATTTCAATCTTGGTTATGGGTGAACCATCTTGCTACAGGTAAACGCCTACTAATTTAATTATGCCTACTAGACAGACTGAAGTAAATATTTTTGATTTTTGTACTGTTGTTGTGTTAACTAAAAATATTATCCACGTATTACGTGTTCTTATTTGCAAAATTTGCAATAAATCTAAATAATATTTTAGGTATAATAAAAAAATAAAATATGTGTCACAATTTATACCTAACAAATTGAAATCTCTTTGGCAACTTTATAAATAAAAAAAAATTAACGGAGTAAATTACGACCTCCTTCTCTCTTGATATCTGTTACTATTCATTTTGTGTCAAGACAAAGCAAAACGTTGACAGATAAAATATGACTGTACAGCCGCGTGCATAATTTATTAGCGCCGTTTGCCAAAAAACATACGGGCGATTAATGTTTTTAATGCGACTGAAAAACGGGCGACAATCGTTTACATACTTTGATATTAACGGTAGTCGAGTAGTTGAATTTCGAGTCGAGAGACCCGAGTTCGATCCCCAGGTGGCCGGCTTGTACCGATGGGTTTTTCAAAAAACTTATGTACGAATTATATCGTTGGCTTGGACATAAAGACGGGGACGGGCTCACCACCTGTCACGTTGTCCTGAAAATATCTTCGGTGGAAGGTGGGTCGAAGGGACTTAATTGTCTAGACTAGACCTCTGTCTACTCCTGTATTGGGAATTGTGTGAAGATATTATTTTATAACATACACACGGTAGTTTAGGCATAGAGACAGCGAGATTCTCACCTCCTGTCTCGTTGTCCCAAATAATGTCTTAGCAAACTTAATTGTCTAGACCTGTGTCTACACCAGTGTTTGGAAAGGCGTGAACATATTTTTTTTTTGTTTTGAAGAGACAATAAACGAAGCAGTAATGTACTGTAAACAAGTCCGCTGTTTTATAACGAGTGTTTGTGGCATTTATGAACGACTGTAGAGTAAGATTGTGAAAAATTTTTGCTGACACCAACATTCAGTGTAACTTATGTGACTGTAAAATTTATATAGACAAATGTTCTTTAAATTTACTTCAAGGTGAGTGCAGTTGTTTTATCTTTACACAATTTTTCATACTGGTGTAGGCACAGGTTAAACAAAAAAGTCCTTCCGACCCACTTTCCACTGAAGCTTATTTGCGATAACGTGATAGGGAATGAGTAAATACGTTCATACGTAAATAGGGCCAAAATCATATACATTGCCCTACTCACAAATATATGCTCCCTAGAGGGATTCGAATCCGCTGTGTTGATAAGAATGTCTATCCGATGGTCTAGTAACTTCACTACTAGACTACTACATTCTTATCAACACACGGTTTAGTGTGACAAAACTTAGAACCGGCACAAAATCTCACGATTCTGAACAACACGACGTTTTTCTGAACAACACAATGTTGCAACTTTGACTTTGACTTTCTCATGAAGAATAAAATTTTACTGCCGCTGTAGCAGACCAAGCGGTGTACGTCATTCCAGCTTCACCAGCGTCAATTACTCGGACCTTCCGACACTTTATAATTGCCCACTTCAACGCTACGTCGCTCGTTAAGCTGTCATATATTTTTTTCTAACATTTCCACTCGTCAAATTACGAAGCTTAAGTCTCATTCTGAGCTGTGTCAGCTAGAATTTTTCCAACTAATTAAACTTTTTATTAATAATTATCGCGTTTAACATATCACAGATTTTTAAACGCTCTTCGCGTAAATATCTATGCGTTTTTATAGAAAACATGGTCGTTGTTTACTTGTTAGCGATCTTTTTGCGGAGGTGTATTTAATTTTTTTTCTTTGCATTCTTGTTTTTTTAAAGTTATGTACGAATTATATCGTTGGCTTGGACATAAATACGGCGACGGGCTCACCAACTGTCACGTTCTCCCGAAAATATCTTCGGTGGAAGGTGGGTCAAAGGGACTTAATTGTCTAGACTAGACCTCTGTCTACCCCTGTATTGGGAATTGCGTGAAGAAATATATATTTACTTTTTTTATTTTTATTTATTTGAAATATTCGTTTGTGGAATATTCTTTGCTAGCCTTAAAAAGGTGTATAGCTATAAGTGATGAAAAATAAGATGACAATAAAAAGAATACCTATTGAGTTTATTTTGGATAATTCAATCAGACGAGACTCATTATAAAAGTAAGTTTTTGAAATTAATGTTCTTATGACGTAAAAATAAAGACTTTGATTTCTGTTTAGTTTTGTCGGTTTTAGGATCAAAATGTATGTGAAATACATATTTTCTTTCTTATTTATTATTACTTTCATATCTTTTAAATTGCATTGGTGAGGTAGTAAAATTTTTAACTGAACTCAAAATCGATATATTTGTTTTACAAACATCTAAATTTCACTTGACAAAAGATCAGTATGTAAATTTCTACGAGTATCTACTTCGTAATGATGTTTTCTTTGACAGAAAACATTTAGGAGAAAGAAAATCCGGACATATGTTTTTGTCATGGTGTAGCCTCTGAAGTCCCAGGATAGATTCCCGGTGGGGTCAATGTAGAAAACATTTTTTCTTCATTTGATCGGTTCTGGGTGTTTATGGTGCCTTCGTTGTGTCTGATTTCATAAATCAAATGCTTAAGCTGCTTACTTTGGGATTAGAGTAATGTATGTGTTGTTGTCCCTATCTATGTGTTTATTTTACAACAAGTAAGGGAAGAAGTTCATATTACTATTACTTAAGAACCACGATGCAGAATATCCTGTCAATATCTTTAGAGATGATTATCCATCTAACAGTGACCAATTGCATTTTCAAGACCACCTCTGTCACCTCTTCACGACGTCCACGGGAAAGTGGGTGATATAAATTTTAAATCTCTACATTAATATATAAATTTTATCTCTGCCTACTTCTATGATCTTTAATGTTAACATTATCAACATTCGTTCACATAACAAAGAAATAATGCCGTTTTAATCAACTTAATAGATCATTGCATTTCATTACAGTATAAAAACTTTCATGACCCTCATTTCGAAGCAATTTTCTTTCGTCTCAAATTCCACACGGTTGACGTCGCGTCGCTGATGCCTTTCATTCCTATCCCGAGGTATGCAGTTTTTGTTATCGCATTATGAAGATAATAAGCCGGTGCGACACGTACATGTCTCGCATTGTACGTAGTTCGTTCGTTATAAAGAATCATGTTTAAAACAATTACAATTGTCGATAAAAAAATCGATTGTCAGTGCGAATCGATAAAAAGCACAACATGTGTTGCCGGTGTAACGGTTTTTATCCATATACGTTAACACCCAAGACGTTGTACGTAATTGTCGACAGTTATTTTCGCGGCATTCGATTCTTTGTTCTTTACATGGACATGCCTCATTGGTTATTCCATGTAATTTAGTTTTATAATTGATTTAAACTGTGATCGTTTCCTTAGTTGTCTCTGATTGAAGTTATGAACTCGTACCAATCCATATTGATGGATGCAGTTTGTCCGAACTAGGAATCTTGCTAGCAAACTTTGATAACAAGTTTTCAACTTGCGATCTTCATGTCATCCAGCATAGATCATATTTTAGGATTTAAATCTCAGGTAACATATTCCCAATGCATATATCGTGATCGTGGACTGCGTTGTCGAGCCAGGTCTAAATGATCAGCATGTTCATTTAGAATTATTCTGCGAAGGTCTACGGAAAGGAGCAGAAATTGCCCTGCAATTAGGTTATGCCATTTTTTCGTTAAAAAATGTAAAGGTTGTTTGAATTCGATCCCCTGGTAGCAGGCCAAAGCAATGGGTTTTTCAAAAACTTATTTCGTTGGCTTTGACATAAAGACGGCGACGAGCTCACCACCTGTCACGTTGTCCCGAAAATATCTTCGGTGGAAGGTGGGTCAAAGGGACTTAATTGTCTAGACTCGACCTCTGTCTACCCCTGTATTGGGAAGTGCGTGAAGATATTTTTTATCCTAATAGTAAAAGTGTTTACAAAACGTACAATTAAAGTAAACGTGTTACTTGACATCTTTTCAAATGACTATCCCGTCAGAAAAGCTGCATAAAGACATATAAATTTATCCATACTTATTCAATATAACAGATTTTTCCAGTTTATAATATCAGTGTAGATTAATGAAAGACTTATTTCATGGCTCCACGACACACTTTACTTTTTGTAAAAGGAAAATTATACAACAAACGCGTATTATCCAGAAACGGAGTCAGAGCCGCATTGCAAAAAGTCGACGACATATTTCTCTATAGACGTCAAACCCTAACAGTCGTCGAGTTGGACCGGTCAGAATTAGCCGACAAAAAGCGCAACAATGGTACTATATTTTACAGAGATAATTTATTGTTGCGATTCTGTAGATTTATAACGAGAGTTCCTTTCACAACGCCGGTGTTGACGCGGAATTGTGTCGTTTATGCGTATTTTGCGTAATCCTCTTTAGTAAACTTGTTTCGAAATAACTTTTACTATGGGAATAGAGTGAAAAATAAATAAATTGCTAGTTGCCACATGGTAAATCGTTACTGGAGCTCATATCACCTGTAAAATATTTAAATAAAACGATTATTTACCGACAATATCGCGTTTTATTTAGTTATTTTAATGCCGAGAAGTTTAAAAACCTTAATAAAACGCGATGAAATACGTAAATAATCGTTTCATTTATATGTGAAACATTACTCGTAAATACAAGTAATTATTACCTGTAAACTATATCAAAACAAGACATTTACTCGTTTATTTTTACCACTGACGACCGTAGTATAATATTTGTTATACTGCTATTCGGCGACAGAAATAGGTAAGTTTGTGGTATAACTCAATGTAAACTCTTACGAGGCAGTAACAACGATTTGTGGATGCAACAAATATTGCAGGTGTAGAGTTATGGACGTTGAGTTACAAGCTGTCATACTTCCTGGCAGATGTCGCCAGGACGAAAGAAAATTATAAAATTTCAACTGATGCCGACAGCCTCCGTGGCTCGGAGGACAGAGCGTCGTCACGGTACGGTGGTCGCGAGTTCCGATCCCGCCCGTGTCAGGTATAGATATTTTTATATCTTGCTTATTCATCTTTGGGGAAGGCCTTTGTTCAGCAGTGGACTCTGGTAGACTGTAATGATAACTCAATACAAAGTATTAACTCTCGCTAATCTAAAATGGGCAGTCGAATAATGTACAATTTTTTTCCAAAGCATTCGCATACACCATTTCTGATCTATATGATTGTCTAGGCCAAAGAAAACGTACCATTGGCAACGAAACGATTCTGTGCCAACTAAATAAAGTATGGCGACAGGCTCACCACGTGTCACGTTATCCCAGATAACTCCCGGTGAACAGTGGGTCGACATGACTTAATTTTCTTGACCTCTGCCTAGTAGAGGCAGTATTTTTTTTTACATTGACGTAATGCGTGAATATGTAAATCTGGTTTTGTTGCGTGCAGATTCGAACATCAGTGCTGGAAGTAATTATGTCAATATTAATTGCCAGCGGCCGTCGGACGTGGGCTTAGTGATCCCGATCCCTCAAGCAGCTGTCGTGCGATTTATACATGTTGCTTTAAGACAAATCCTCTCGACTTACGTCTTGGATAAATTTGATGAGTCACGTATCCGTTTAAAGGGAATACAAGATAATATTGATGGCTATAAATACAGCAGAAGGCTCCAAGATTCAAATGTCCTTTAAAAGCAGGAGGACTTAGCAAGCTATCATAGTATTTATTTGAAGAATTTTTCTAAAAAATTTGTGTGGATCAACTTTTATCCTTTTTACATTTATTTGAAAGAATTAATAATTTATTGTAATACACTTACAAAACTTTAGTGTAAACAACAAAATAAAAATAAATTGACGACCTCCGTGGACGAGTGGCTTAAACACCGGTTTTCAAGGTGTCGCCATCTCGAGGTCCCAGGATCGATTCCCGGTTCGGTCAATGTAGAAAAACCACTTTTTCTACATTTTCTCGGGTCTGGGTGTTTTTGGTGCCGTCGTTGTTTCCGATTCCCATACATTTATTGCTTTAGCATCTTACATTGGGATCGGAGCAATGTATTTGATGTTGTCCCTATCTATATAAGTATCTTCACGCAATTCCCAATACAGGGGTAGACAGAGGTCAAGTCTAGACAATTAAGTCCCTTTGACCCACCTTCCACCGAAGATATTTTCGGGACAACGTGACAGGTGGCGAGCCTGTCGCCGTCTTTATGTCCAAGCCAACGATGAAATTCGTACATAAGTTTTTTTTTTTTAAAAACTCATTGGTACTGCCACCTGGGGATCGAACTCGGGTCTCTCGACTCGAAATACCGACCACCCATCAACTCGGCTATCGTGACTACATGATCTTATTTCATCTTAGCCAGTTCATTTTCACTTCACTTTCATACGCCCTCGAACTGACCGAAACCTGTCGATATCTTCACATGCTACACCAAGAAAGTTGTTGGATTCAGGAAACGTGGGGGAAGTCAAGAACGTTTTGTAAGTCGCGACGTGTTTGAGTTACAAATGAAAGGTAATTAACCAAGCTTGTTGTTAAATATTGTCGGCACTCGGATTCCGTGCGACGCAGTGACGTGCGTGCTCGAGAACAAGAAATTGTGGAGTCGATTTAAATTAATAAATAACGTTTTATAATAAACGTTAAATTAATAAATAATGTTATAGTAGTGTGGTAACGGCGTTAGTGTGTTCCAACACTTTTCTAATGTATAGCGTAATGACAAAAATCATTTGTGCTTGCCTTCCTCCTAGAGACCTAGTTCAGATTACCTGTTGCGACCTAGTCGCGATAGCCTTGTGGATAGGGCTTTTACTTCGTATGCATGTGACCCAAGTTTGATTTTAGGTGCAGAATTTATCAATATATAGATAGAGAACAAAAAAAAAGAGCGAAGAAACCTCTCTGTTTGAGAAATAATAGTGAAAAATCCGTAAATAAAAAAGCAGGTCTACTGGAATAGGTTACTAAAGAAATAAGCAGGGCCTTTGCACAAACTTCATGTTGTAATTATAAGGTTAAGGTTGGTTTTTATTGTGCACATAAAATATTAAATAAATAAATAAAAACAAATAGTAACTTTTAAGAAGACGTGTTAAATCTGCCAAAGGCGACTAAAGTAGCGTGGCGGACGTTTCTAGAAGTATTTTATTTTTTAATTTTTGAAAAAAAAGGCCTTTGCCCAGCAGAGGAAATTTACAGGCTGTTATTAAACTTTTTTACCCCAGTCGTCGTAACGTCGGCTCTATCGTAAGGTTAAGTTAGCTATAAAAGACCTATAACTTTAAGTATATACGTTTTTTTAATTTGCCGATATTAGGGTAGTTAGAGATATAGAAAACCTTTTGACCCATATTTCATTGGAGCTTGTTAGTGGTGTGCATGTCCTATCAATCCACCGAAACCACTCAACCACTCGGTTATCGTGAATTTTTGTTTTATCGTGACTATATTTTTAGAACAAAAAAATTCAATTATTAATATGTAAATATCAAACGACATTCTCCGTTCCTTCATCTGTCCGTCCCATTACAATCGCTAATGGTTTTGAAGTATTGGCATTGTGTGCCTCTTCCCTTCTTCCTTGTGCTGTGTTATTTATGTCCGCGCCCATTAATACATTATTGCAGCTGTGTAAGTTCACGGGGCGTTTATTCATGTGCTCGTGACTATTTGCTTTCATATCATAATTCAAGATATAAGTTTCCAAGGTTCAATACAGTTCCTGTTTTTTTTTCAAATTGTTATAGTAGATTGTTCAACTGTCAAAGTAGATTGAGTACGTTTTATATTTCGATTTCAAGTGTTAATTTTGTTTGTTAAAATAAATCGTAATAAACAAATTATGACAGTTATTATCGTAACTACTAAGTAATTATTGTTATTATTATTTACAGAAAATTGAGCAAATTGCTCGAAGAGGGAAGGCCTTAATACAGGTTTGTTAAAGTCATTAACTTTAACAAACCTGTATTTAAGCAGAAACTAATGAATCTGAAAGAAGCGAAAAACTTGGCTATATGTTTTCTCTAGCTACCCCGTCAGGGACTGCGTAAAGAGATATTTAATACATTTATTATTACTACAAATTATACTAAATTATTTAATTGTTATTTTTATAGAGTTACTACCAATTTGTCTCTTTTCACGGTTCGTTATTACTTAATGAATCACATTCTGGCGTATGCATGTAAAAAACAATAGTTTTTATAAACGAAACAAACATATATTACTACATGTTTTTATTTTCACGCATTTCCCAAAACAGAGGCAGCTAAAGAGCTAGACAACTAAGTCTTCCGACCCACATTTCCCTAAAGTTGCATTGGTGCATAAATAAATATCTTTCCGCAATTCCCAATACAGGGGTAAACAAAGGTCTAGACGGTTAAGTCCTTTCGACCCACCTTCTACCGAAGATATTTTGGTGAATAAGTTTGATAAAAAACAAACAATTATTACGACTCTACCTCCTGGAGATCAAAGTCAGGCCTCTTGACTCGAATTCCGATCACCCAACCACAAAGCTTCCGTGACTCTTCTGTATCGTGATTCCCTTACGAGAGTGGCATATTGCAGTGGATTTCAAGAAGAAATAAAATATATCTTCACGCCATTCCCAATATAGGGGTAGACGGAAGTCTAAATAATTAAGACCTTTCGACCCACCTTCCAGCATTTGTTGTTATGGAATAGGGAAGAACGAAGACACCACAAACATCCAGACTTGAGATAATGTAGAAAAATTGGTTTTTGGCCGATTGTGCCATCCGGGAATGGAACCTGATACCTCAGAAATAGCGACAACTTGAAAACCGATGTTTTCGCCACTCATCCATGAGGTCGTCAGACGTCAAAAATAATAGTTTACATGAACCAATAAACAAATCTGGAGATCACATTCATAACGACGTAACGGCTCCTAAAGCCGCCCACTGACGCCCGTCATGTGTAATCGCGAAAATAAATCAACTATTATCTCGCCTCTCGAAGGCAACAGAACAAAACTGCGACTCCAACAAATGACCGCCATTTTTCTCCGGCATCCGTAACCGAGGACTCTGTCAATATATCCGAGAGTGTTTGCGGCTTGAATGCGAGCGGTTAGCGTTTTCATCACTGAAGAAGTATGTATTTTTAAAAAGTTATTCATTTCATTTCTTTGCTATAAACATTGTACACAATGACAATTATAAAACAAAAAGATCAAACATACTTCGTCCATAATATTTATTTATAATTAATTTTCTTCGAATCTGTTTTTTTTTTGTCTGTATAAATACTGGACGTGTTAAATTATGGACAGCCTATTTGTCGTATGTTAAACAGTTAAAGAAACGCTTATATTTTGGCACCTAATTACATTCTTCAACTACTATTATTTAACAAGGGTTCTTATTTAATAAGGGTTATCCGGCTGAGTTAAAAAGTCACGATAGCCGAGTGGTTGGGTGGTCGGAATTTCGAGTCGAGAGATCCGAGTTCGATCCCTAGGTGGCAGGCTCGTACCAATGGGTTTTTTGGTGAACGTGACAGATGGCGAGCCCGTTGCCGTCTTTAGGTCCAAGCAAACGATATAATTCGTACATAAGTTTTTGAAAACCCCATTGGATACGAGCCTGATACCTGGGATATCGAACTCGGGTCTCTTGACTGGAAATTCCGACCACTCGGCTATCTGACTGTCTTTTACCAATCTGAAAGGATTGAAAAACTGGAAGGAAAAGAGAGAACTTTTCGGAGACTTACATACCTACCGTATGTAAGTCTCCGAAAAGTTTTAAGTTACTCAGTTTGTATATGCTGCAAATGAAAATGTTTTGAAACAAAAACGCTTCTAGCGTATAATTCGTACCATATCTTACATCTCTCGCCCCATCTGCCGCCCCTAACCAATGTTGTATTTTATTCGCGCAATAAATTACATTTTATTACACATATTTTGTCGTGTTATAATAACTAATGTACCTACTCTCAAATCGCATGTAACGCTACACTGAGCTTTTTTTTTGTCATTTATCTCCTCTGTTTATTGCAGTCAACCCTCCGGTTTTCAAATATAATATAAATTTATGATTTTTGTTCAAACATTTTATGTGAATATTCACCTATATTTTGTTCAAGCATTGATCTACTTCAGGACCCAGGGGTCTAACGGACGGGTTAACATAATCGCCATGCTTGGGAAGCGGATTGGCGATCGCGGTATCAGACACCTTGTACCTTAGACGCTGCTACCATTCACTGGTCTGCATTCTGTTGATCTGACATATTTCCAGATGTTTATCCCACCATCTGTCGGTAGCCTATTGCATTTACAACATTTTCCTTAGTCGCCTCTTACGACAACCACGGGAAGAAAGTTGGTGGTAGTTTCACGCTGTTACCACAACCTCCGTAGAAATTATTTGAACTAATTTCAGTTCTAAATTATTCTATGTGGGTGAAAAGTCAGCATCGGCTGCCAACGGCCTTGCAGAGTATCATGTGCTTGGTTTGTTTGGTGGTAGCTGAAGAGTTTATCCTCCTTTCCTTTATTCTCCTTCACCTTTCCGAATCCCGCGCGTCGGTAGGCACTAAGCATATCGATTACTCGTTTGCTACTAACTTCCATAAAAAGAAGTGTAACGTATATAAAGTAACTGGCTAACCTCGTGATATTGCAGTGTAGCTATGTTATGGTCACGGTATCCGAGTAGTTTGGTGATTACATTTCTAGTCAAGAGACCCGTCAAAAGACTTGCTTGTCTGAACCTCTGTTTACCCCTGTATTGGGAATAGCATTAAGATTTTAACAAACGGGCCTGTTGCTCGATTGACCAGGATTATTATGTTTACAACAAAGTTACTTTTTATGCATATAATAAATAATTATTAAATTATTATGTACTTGTAATAATAGGTATTATAAAATTTTAATTAAGACGATCACGATTGTTTTTAACGAAAATTGTCAGATTTTATATATATCTAGGTAAACATTTATCTCAAAATACTGTCTAAATACATCTTAGCGACTTCTTTAGCGATGTTTGAGGTAGCTAAGGTACAAAAAATTAGTAGATAGATTATTAGCAACAAAAATATTAGCAATATTATTATAAAGATACATCCGTGTGGTAACGACTTAAGAATATTACCACTCCCTGTCTTCCCAAGGATATCATAAGAGGCGACTAAGGGAAACACTCTTGAATATCGGCACACAAAAACATCGGACCAAAAAATCAGACCAAAATTATCAGACCAATGATGGGCAGCAGCGTATGAGGTGCGATTGGTCTGGTACTGCGATCGCCAATCCGCTTGCTAAGCGGGGCGATTATGACAAATACTCCCTACGGGAGAGGCCTACGTCCTGCAATAGACTGTAACGATATGTATGTATGTGGATATACAAAATTACACCTTGGATAAAGTAATAACTTAAGATTAAAAATTATTATATTTTTTTTAATTCGTAAACTACAAGCATGACGAAGAGTTTTTTTAAATGCAATTGGTGGCCAGTAGCACTAAAAGAAATTACTAAGTCATTAGTCACTGTCCATTTTTAAATTGGCAGTCAGCAATGTACCTTGTCATTATTCTTTTATGCAGAGTCATTGAGGGGGGGGGGGGTGCGATGGAGAAAAATAGAGTTTCAATTACCCCGCGTTTCAGGCTAAGATGTATGGGCCCCATTACAGCGCCACGCCACACAAATCATTCTTACAACCCGAGCTTCGAGCGTTCGGATCATTTCAATTTATTTTTCTATTCGATGGTCGAATGCGATGAGATACCGTGTTGTACAATGAAGCGTTGACAATTTGTTTTATTTTAATACTGAAAGGTAAATACTAGGGTTGTCAAAAAGGATTTTTTAATGTTTTTCCGAATACAGAGAACTCGATACTCTTGACTGCGTAGCAATAGAAATAATATTTTGTTTATTTTTTTTTTATATTTTATTATGATATTTTTTGAAATGTAAAATGAATGACAAATTTCAAAATTCAGCACATGGGAAGGATGCGAAATAGCGGTGTTCACCAATTGGGCACCGAGAGATGGCGCGATAAGAAATTCGAACAATGTCAAACTAAAATAAGTAGATCAGTGACAGGCAGTTGCGGTTAAGCGCAAGGTGATTATGCTAGACGCTTCCACTGCTTAGGACTATATCCAGCAGAATTATGTATGTATGTAAAAAAGATGTTTGGTTTGCATTAAAAGAAAACTTTAAATAACCAGTCTTAGAGTGGAGCTGTCTTTCACTATAAGATAAAAAGTTTCAAGAATAGATAAAGATCTCCAAACGTAGTATTTTTAAGCACTCTATTTGATGGTAAAGTTATGAGAGAAATATAAATCAGAATTATAACAGACTGTCGTTTTAAATCGAGGGGTATAAAGACATAGAAGACATAAATTTGGGGGATTTATTAGATGCTCGATCCTGTGCTGCAGCTGTAAATAATATTAATCGCATAAATAAAAATAAAAAATTAAAATGCGTAACAAAATCTACACATTAAAGTAATAAAATATTTAAATACGACATTTTGAGAAATTGCCGAGAAATTTCAATAATTAAACAAATAAGAATAAATAAAAAAAAAAACTTGTTCGTTGCGTTACTACATCAGTTCATTCCACCTCTTTCTTTCGGCGGATGTTGAAGAGATGAGAGTTTCTTTAATTCACCTTTTACAAATCACAATATCCAAAGTTGGGTGATAGGATTTCGAGTCAAGAGGCCCCGAATTCGATGTCCAATGGTGGTACCAATGTGTTTTTTTCAAAAACTTACGTACGATATATATTTGTATTGGTATTGTACGAATTTTTATATTATCACGTTGTCCCAAAAATATCTTCGGTGGAAGGTGGGTCGAAAGGACTTAATTAACTAGACCTCTGCCTATTACTTATACAGGGGTATAGGGAATAGCGTGAAGATATTTTAGTTTCTTTTATTTAATTTTGAATATTAAAGTATTTTTTAAAATTGAAAACAAACAAACTTACTTATGTGACATTAACAAAACTTTTAACTTGTAATTCATCAGAAGGTATTCCAAGTCCTGATCTGATAGTCCCATCCACACGTGACCGGTAATTTAGAACTAAAATCAGAAATAGACACACAACTCAACGGCCGAATGCTACACATTTCCGCGGCATTAAATATGAAACGCTAGGGGTGACGTGATGGATGGAGCGAATATAATTGGCCTTCCCCTGAATGTTAATGAATCGTACATAATGAAAAATGATTGTGGGACCGTGTCGCGGCTTGTCCCCGTCTCAGGTTTGATGTACGGTCACACTAGTTTCCGTAACGGATCGCTATAATGACAGACTCAACACACAAATAAATAAATACAAACACTAAAAAATATCTTCACGCCATTCCCTAAACTTTGGTAGACAGAGGTCTAGACAATTAAGTCCTTTTGCCGTTTCCAACCTTTCTTATCTTCACGTATTTAATCTTCACGCTATTCCAAATACTGAGGTTGACAGTGGTCTAGACAATTAAGTCTTATCGATTCAACTTTTACCAGACGTTTTTTGGGACAGCGTGACGGGTGGTGAGCCTGTCACCGTCTCTAAGTCCAAGCCAACGATGTAAATAAGGAAAGATAGGGATAATAATACGCAGACCGGTGTCGAATATCTAATATGTAAGATTTTTGTTTCTGATGGTATCGAAAAAAATAAGCACTGTTAAAAAGTTGGTTGAAAAATACCTAAATTGTCTCGACTTTGATCTACTTGAGTATAGAGAAATGCGTGAAGATAAAAAATAAACAACTAGGGGTAAAAACGTAATGGTTAATGAATAACATAATTATAGACATCGCCACAAAAAATTAAGTTTGAATTGTCATTGTTGTGGATGCATTCTTTTATATTTAAAAGGCGGTAGATTCCTTCACTGTGTGGCTCTTTCTGGATCAATACGTTTCTGGATCAGTTTTAAAGTCACGATAGCCGAATGGTTGGGTGGTCGGAATTTCGAGTCGAGAGACCCGAGTTCGATCCCCAGGTGATAGGCTCGTATCAATGTGTTTTTAAACAAACTTATGTACGAATAACATCGTTGGCTTGGACATAAAGACGGCGAGGGGTCACCACCTGTCACGTTGTGCCGAAAATATCTTCGATGGAAGGTGGGTCGAAGGGACTTAATTGTCTAAACTCGACCTCTGTCTACCCCTGTATTGGGAATTGCGTGAAGATATTTTTTTTATATATCAGTTTTAAGTATTATAAAGATACCTAAATAACGATACCCTCTTTACACGAAACCTAAAAAAATGACATTCCCGTGTAAAAATAAATCTGCATTATTGGTGAAGCATCTATAATTTTTTCCTAGCCACCCTAAATTATGGACTACAGATAAGCGGCAATGAAATGACCACTGTGCCTATAAAAGTGTTGTCCGATGACATACTATCGCGCATAACGGGCATCCACCCTCGTATTTTTTCATTTAAAAGCACTCAACACCCTTTGTATCCCTCTGCACACAACTTCCTATCTCACGAATATTAAAAAAAAACATCCAATTTTGAACAGAACACTCAACTCTTAAGGTCCTTTTCGGTTTGCGGTTATTCGGAGACCCGACAAATTTTTAGACGAGAAATCTAATTTATTTAACAATTTTATTGTACAGTCATAATAAATTCAAATTTATCGCTCGATTAGTTTCATCGATTGCAACGCGAAAGTTCACAGATAATAAAGTGGCAACTGGCCATCTGTCAACTTTCACTGACGTTCCAAATGACGCTAAAGGGGAGTGAGTGTTCATAAAATTATCTCGCGCATGCACCCGTATTTATTTTTCGGTATAATGTTCGTGTGAATTTGACAGATTTATGACACATATAAATAACTTACATTTAATAAATAACTAAATTAAATATTTAAAAACAGCCGAGTGGTTGGGTGGTCGGAATCGAGTCGAGAGATCCGAGTTCGATCCCAAGGTGGCAGGCTCGTACCAATGGGGTTTTCAAAACACTTATGTACGAATTATATCGTTGGCTTGGACATAAAGACAGCGACGGGCTCACCATCTGTCACGTTGTCCCGAAAGTATCTTCGGTGGAAGGTGGGTCAAAGGGACTTAATTGTCTAGACTAGACCTCTCTCTACCCCTGTATTGGGAATTGCATGAAGATGTTAATAATTAATTATCGGAATGTTACGTACAGGTTCCTTTGCACATTCATTTTCATGAAAGTATAAAAAAAGTAATGGATCAAACAACACCTGTCTAGTCAATGGATTCTTATGGTTCTATGTTATTCTTTTTTTTAAAAAAAAGTCACAACACCCTATCGTTAATGCTAAGAGCCGTCACTAAACTTTACTGAATCATTCACAAAATATCGTCAAAATCAGCCTGGAAAACTGCATTAAGGGTATATTTATGAAATAAGGAAAAATACAAACTTGAAATAAAGCAGCAAATTTAAACAAGTAAATAAAATCGTAATGTCTATTTGTAACGTAAAACAAAGGCTTTTTACTGCATGCATATGAAAGTTTTCACAATTTTTGTTCGTCTGTCTGTTGGTTTGGGTTATCTTTGGAAAGCCTGGACTGATTTTGACAGGATATTCACTAGCAGATAGCTAATGGTACAAAAAGTGACTACTGCATATTTTATTTAATAAACGTCCTCCATGGAATGGCATACATATCTGTTTTCAGCTGCCTGCTCTGAGGTCCCGGCTTCGTTTCCAGGACGGATTACACATTATTATTACGGATTATATAACGTTTCTGGTACCATCGTTGATTCCGATTCCAAAATACAATGTATGTGATGTTGTATCTATCGCTTTATATAAATGTATCTGTATTTCATTAATTTATTAATTTAACAAAAAGTCACGATAGCCGAGTGGTTCGTGTCAAGAGACCCGAGTTCGATACCCAGGTGGCAGTTCCAATCAGTTTATCAAAAACTTTTGTACAAATTACATTGTTGGCTTGGACATAAAAACGGCGACGGGCTCACCACCTGTCACGTTGTCCCGAAAACATCTTCGGTGGAAGGTGGGTCAAAGGAACTTAATTGTCTAGATTAGACCTCTGTCTACCCCTGTATTGGGAATTGCGTGAAGATATTTATTTATTTTTTTTAACAAAAAGTCAGGCTTTTTTATACAATAGGATGTAAAGGAGCAGGTGGCTCACGTGATGGTAAGTGATCACTGCCACCCAAGAACACCTATAATACCAGAGGAATAGCAGTTGCGTTGCCGGCGTTTGAGAAAGGTATAGGCTCTTTTCTTGTAGGTCCCTAGGTCGTATCGGTTCGGAAAAACTGATGACGGCAGCACATACCATAAAATGCAAGTGTGGGGCAGAAAAATGCCAAGTATTATCTTGTTATGTTGTTAACTTCCGCGTTAACTTTTAAACTGCCAAAGCAGCGTTGCTCACCCAGTACTAAATATTATAATGTTTGATCAGCACACATGCGTAACCATCACGCACACTAACATACCAAACTTGTACTTACGGGCTAATTCCAACGAGAGTTTGACGTAACGAAATCAGAAAGGCGAAAATTCAAATTGGATCATGTCACTTCGATGTTGAACTTGTAACATATTTCCATCTCCCTCCCACTCACCGGTAAGTGAATTACTCCGACTTTTAAGAGGGCTACGTGATTATTATATTTGACAGGGTAATTTGGCGACAGGAGGCAGTGTCACGCTTCAATCTTATTAAGGATGTAAATGAATATGGAATGAATCCATTATTTCACAAACAAGCCCTCGGCCGGGGTGATAATATTGTAGGGTACTGCCTATCTAAATTATAATTAGTATAGTATAGAGTGGATACAACAGTAATTTAAGTAATCAAATCAAAATCGAATGAAAACCGTGCATCTTGTAAGTGAAAGTTCATTTTAGTAGAGAGGTTTAAACAATAAAGTCCTCTAAATCCTAATTAAGATCTCACCGAAGACATTTTTGGGACAACGTGACAAGTGGTTAGGTGGTCGCCATCTAACCACTTGTCACGTTGGGCGTACCATGCTCTTAAGTTACAATTCCTAATAATGTTGTACCAATAAAATAAACTTTATAAAAAAGGTCACGATAGCCGAGTAGTTAAGTGGTCGGAATTTCGAGTCAAGAGATCGGAGAAAGAAGAGGAGTTCGATCCCCAGGTAGCAGGCTTGTACTAATAGGTTTTTAAAAAAAATTTGTGTACGAAATACATCGTTGGATTGGACATCAAGACGGCGACGAGCTCACCACCTGTCACGTTGTCTCAAAAATATCTTCGGTGGAGGTGGGTCGAAGGGACTTAATTGTCTAGATTAGACCTCTGTCTACCCCTGTATTGGGAATTGCGTGAAGATATTTATTTATTTCTTTTAACAAAAAGTCAGGCTTTTTTATACAATAGGATGTAAAGGAGCAGGTGGCTCACGTGATGGTAAGTGATCACTGCCACCCAAGAACACCTATAATACCAGAGGAATAGCAGTTGCGTTGCCGGCGTTTGAGAAAGGTATAGGCTCTTTTCTTGTAGGTCCCTAGGTCGTATCGGTTCGGAAAAACTGATGACGGCAGCACATACCATAAAATGCAAGTGTGGGGCAGAAAAATGCCAAGTATTATCTTGTTATGTTGTTAACTTCCGCGTTAACTTTTAAACTGCCAAAGCAGCGTTGCTCACCCAGTACTAAATATTATAATGTTTGATCAGCACACATGCGTAACCATCACGCACACTAACATACCAAACTTGTACTTACGGGCTAATTCCAACGAGAGTTTGACGTAACGAAATCAGAAAGGCGAAAATTCTAATTGGATCATGTCACTTCGATGTTGAACTTGTAACATATTTCCATCTCCCTCCCACTCACCGGTAAGTGAATTACTCCGACTTTTAAGAGGGCTACGTGATTATTATATTTGACAGGGTAATTTGGCGACAGGAGGCAGTGTCACGCTTCAATCTTATTAAGGATGTAAATGAATATGGAATGAATCCATTATTTCACAAACAAGCCCTCGGCCGGGGTGATAATATTGTAGGGTACTGCCTATCTAAATTATAATTAGTATAGTATAGAGTGGATACAACAGTAATTTAAGTAATCAAATCAAAATCGAATGAAAACCGTGCATCTTGTAAGTGAAAGTTCATTTTAGTCGAGATGTTTAAACAATAAAGTCCTTTAAATCCTAATTAAGATCTCACCGAAGACATTTTTGGGACAACGTGACAAGTGGTTAGGTGGTCGCCATCTAACCACTTGTCACGTTGGGCGTACCAAGCTCTTAAGTTACAATTCCTAATAATGTTGTACCAATAAAATAAACTTTATAAAAAAGGTCACGATAGCCGAGTAGTTAAGTGGTCGGAATTTCGAGTCAAGAGATAGGAGAAAGAAGAGGAGTTCGATCCCCAGGTAGCAGGCTCGTACTAATAGGTTTTTAAAAAAAACTTGTGTACGAAATACATCGTTGGATTGGACATCAAGACGGCGACGAGCTCACCACCTGTCACGTTGTCTCAAAAATATCTTCGGTGGAGGTGGGTCGAAGGGACTTAATTGTCTAGATTAGACCTCTGTCTACCCCTGTATTGGGAATTGCGTGAAGATATTTATTTATTTCTTTTAACAAAAAGTCAGGCTTTTTATACAATAGGATGTAAAGGAGCAGGTGGCTCACGTGATGGTAGTGATCACTGCCACCCAAGAACACCTATAATACCAGAGGAATAGCAGTTGCGTTGCCGGCGTTTGAGAAAGGTATAGGCTCTTTTCTTGTAGGTCCCTAGGTCGTATCGGTTCGGAAAAACTGATGACGGCAGCACATACCATAAAATGCAAGTGTGGGGCAGAAAAATGCCAAGTATTATCTTGTTATGTTGTTAACTTCCGCGTTAACTTTTAAACTGCCAAAGCAGCGTTGCTCACCCCAGTACTAAATATTATAATGTTTGATCAGCACACATGCGTAACCATCACGCACACTAACATACCAAACTTGTACTTACGGGCTAATTCCAACGAGAGTTTGACGTAACGAAATCAGAAAGGCGAAAATTCAAATTGGATCATGTCACTTCGATGTTGAACTTGTAACATATTTCCATCTCCCTCCCACTCACCGGTAAGTGAATTACTCCGACTTTTAAGAGGGCTACGTGATTATTATATTTGACAGGGTAATTTGGCGACAGGAGGCAGTGTCACGCTTCAATCTTATTAAGGATGTAAATGAATATGGAATGAATCCATTATTTCACAAACAAGCCCTCGGCCGGGGTGATAATATTGTAGGGTACTGCCTATCTAAATTATAATTAGTATAGTATAGAGTGGATACAACAGTAATTTAAGTAATCAAATCAAAATCGAATGAAAACCGTGCATCTTGTAAGTGAAAGTTCATTTTAGTCGAGATGTTTAAACAATAAAGTCCTTTAAATCCTAATTAAGATCTCACCGAAGACATTTTTGGGACAACGTGACAAGTGGTTAGGTGGTCGCCATCTAACCACTTGTCACGTTGGGCGTACCAAGCTCTTAAGTTACAATTCCTAATAATGTTGTACCAATAAAATAAACTTTATAAAAAAGGTCACGATAGCCGAGTAGTTAAGTGGTCGGAATTTCGAGTCAAGAGATAGGAGAAAGAAGAGGAGTTCGATCCCCAGGTAGCAGGCTCGTACTAATAGGTTTTTAAAAAAAACTTGTGTACGAAATACATCGTTGGATTGGACATCAAGACGGCGACGAGCTCACCACCTGTCACGTTGTCTCAAAAATGTCTTCGGTGGAGGTGGGTCGAAGGGACTTAATTGTCAAGACTAGATCTCTGTGTGCCCCTGTATTGGGAATTGCGTGAAGATATTTTTTTAAAGTTAATTAACTAAATAAGTATTGTGTGTAAAAAAACAATACTTACAGTACTACAAAAACAATACTTTCTTTTTCTATTACATGACAACTGTAAGTCATGCATACCTTAGGAAATCGGTATTTAAATGCAAATTAAAATGTTAAAGATGTTTGGACTACGTAATTGTTATCCTTTTGATAAATGATAGCTTTTGTTCCAGATGTACGATATTTTGGTATAATTTTCATTTATACCCAATACCTTGTTCGTAGAATAAATATATAATTAGATAGAGACAACACCACATACTGCTCTGATCCAAAATAAGTATTTCTTTATATATATATATATATATATATATATATATATATATATATATATATATATATATATATATATATATATATATATATATATATATATATATATATATATATATATATATATATTCACCTGTGTGTGATCCCCCATTATTATGTTGACCCCACCGGAAATCGAACCCGGGTCCTCAGAACTGGCAACACCATAAAATCCGTTGTGTACGTCACTCATCCACGGAGATCGTCAAAAGGCGTACGAAAGAATGCGCACAAAACCAATGGTACTCATATTTACGTATCTTCAGAGACCCGTATTCACAATCCTTAAAGAATAATGGTGTGAGTCGTAAAAAATAAAGTGAAAGTCCACTACAGGACATAGGCCTCTCTCTTATATGGGAGTTTACCACAATCGCCATGCTTGGAAAATGGATTGGCGATTGCAGTACCAAACTTTAGTCTCGTATTTTTCGAATGGTATTTTTCCATCTGTTTGTAGCCATTTGCATATATAAGGCTTCCCTGAGTCGCCTCATATGACACCCACTTACGCCAATATCACACGGCCTAAATTTATTTTATTTAGGAGCTTTATTTATTTATTTATTTATCTTCACACATAATCCCTGACGGGGTAGCCAGAGAGAACAGATCGCAAACGATCCACGATCCTTACATGCCTCTTTCACTTCATTTCACTTCACTTTAGGAGCTTAATTATATATTTTCAAAAAAGTTACGTTATCCGAGTATCTCCAGTGAAAGATGGGTCGGCAGGACATAATTGTCTAGACCTCTATCTACCTCATTATTGTAAATAACGTGAAGATATTTTTTATAAGCTTAACTTTTTATAGAGGAAATGTATGGAATGAAGCATGTACCACTTGGCGATCTGCTCTCTCTGGCTACCCCGTGAGAGATTATTATCATGAAGATGTTTATCATATTTTAGAATTTATTTCAACTCTATGTGATTCACCAACACTGTGGACGCTATTAAGCCTGGATGTATAATAAATGCGTCACCATATTTTCGTCTGCATTACGCAGGGTGTTATTTATTGGCTTAAAATTGTAGTCATCGCATACATTATGTATGACGTTGGTAATAAACCCCTCGGCGTCTTGTCACACGTCCGCACGGCGAGGTCGGCATATTGCAGATTAAAAATTAATTTGTTTCCATGCTTAACTACCTCCGTTTTCATGATGTGGCCGGCTCTGAGCTGAGTTTGATTCCCGGTCGGGTTAGTTTAGAAAACAGTTTCTACATTTTATTGGGTCTGGCTGTGTGTTGAGTCTGATTCTATAATACAAGTGCTTTAACTACTTATTTTAGAATCGGAACAATGTAACTGATGCTATCACTATCTATGTATGGTATATATTTACTTATTTTAAATTTATTTATTAAATTATATCTGTCCAATAACGTCTGAAAGAAGATATAGTGACTAAAATTGAAAAAGGTATGCTGACTAAAATTGATGGTATGACTATGTCGAGAGAATGAATGAAGAACGATTGACGAAAAGAGTATACAAGGTGAGTGTGAATGGAAGGGTAGGAAGGGGAGGACCTCGGCGGACGTTTCGAGACCAAATCAGGGACGTCCTGAAAAAGGGCCATGTAAAGAGTACCCTAAATCGAAGAGAATCTATGGAGGGAATAATGAAAGTGGACGAAGCTAAACAAGTATGTAAGAATCGTAGCAAGTGGAAAGAAGTGGTCTCTGCCTCTCGGGAAAGAGACGTAATTGTATATATGTATGTAATAACGTATATAGAAATATTGGCCCTATCAAACTATTATCGGTTCTCAGAGGTCATAATATCTCGCTATATTAACCAATTGTCACCACCTGATAGACAAGTTGCTAGTGATCTTTCCTTTGAAGCTAAGGGATGTCGGTATGAATCTCACTGATAAAGTATTCGAGTTATGGACGTTTACAAGTACATATGAATATTTAGCTATTATATATCTATATATCACAGATTATTTATATATTTAATATATTTTTCAATATTGCTCACGCCTACCATTTACTTTTCTCTTTCAACCAGAGTTGACAGTTGGTAGAGAATGCCTCAAGGCATTAAGTCCGCTCATTGGAACCCTTAGTTTATAAGGTTTACAATAAAGTATAAATAAATAAATATCTATGAAAGTACATTTTACAGTGGTAGAGCCACGCATCAGCTTTTGTTGTTGCACGAATGGGCCGGCTCGACCGGGAAAGTACCACGACCTGACAGAATACCGGCGTGAAGTAGAAGTCTAACAAACTTCTGCGTTTCGTCTGGTGAGTGCAGGTAACCGGAGGACTACACATCCCCTCCCCTTTTCTGGGGAAGGGGGGCACTTTAAGGCCGGCAACGCATCTGCTATGCCTCTGGTTTTGCGGGTGTTCATGGGCGGCGGTAATCGCTTACCATCACGTGAGCCACCGGCTCGTTTGCCTCCCTATTCTATAAAAAAAATGTATCGTTAGTATGGACGCTTAGACGGCGATAGGCTCACCACCTATCATGTTGTCCGAAAATAAGCTTCGGTGGACAGGGATCAAGAGAACTTCATTGCTTGTAGCTCTGTCTAACCCAGAATAGGGAAAATGCACGAAAAGAAATATGCTGCGAAACATGTGGACAATTTAGAACAGCAGAGTAATGTCCGAACTATTTTTAAAACAAAGCCCTATTAAACAAAGTTGTTCTCCCCTCTCAGCACTGATTTAAGCGGAAAGGAAAAGATAAATTAATTCCGCAAAAGCGGGAGCTTTGTTTTATTAGACAGTGCTTTTACTTTGTCTATGTTTTAGTAGTATTTGATTAAAAGCAGGTTTTAAAAAACTACATTGCTGTGCTGTAAATCTAAAATAATAAAATAAATATCTTCAAGCTATTCCCAATACAGGAGTAGACAGAGGTGTAGTTTAGACAATAAAGCTCCTTGTACCCACTGTCCACCGAAGATATTTTGGGACAACGTGACAGGCGGTGAGCCCGTCGCCGTCTTTTATGAATCGTACAAAGGATTTTTGAAAAGACCCATTGCTACGAGCCTGCCAACTAAGGACCGAGCTCGGATCTCTGGACTCGAGTTCCCATCACCCAACCACAGTTACTCTATATCGTTATCAAATAAGGTTTTTTAAAATCCCTTATGTAAATAATAAAAACAACTATTAAATTCAAACAAGAGTCAAAGAGCACTATGTGTCCTCAGTAGTATAGTTTTCTGGTTATTAGGTTATGTGTGTTGTGTCTTGTGTATAATTATATATATGTTTGTAGGTGTTTCAGTATATTCTATATGTATTTTTTGTATACATGTGTATGTATATATTTTTCTAAGTATTATATATACTAGTATTATATTTGTACGCGCGAAATCTACCTTTCTATTTATTCATACTCCAATCTCAGGTCTGCTAGAAGAAATTTCTTAAGAAATAAGCAGTACCTTTGTACAAACTTTTCCTCTTATTATATTTCTTCTTTCATTCATATTGTTTGTACATAAATTGTTAAATAAATCTATCTATCTAAAATAAGTAATATAAAAATGAGGTGATAAAATCTTAGCAAAACTTAAGTAAACTCCAAAAACACTGAAAACCGAAAATCAAGTGTGAATATTCCTTTGCTCTGTCTAATTTAATATCCCCTAAACAATGTTTCATTATTACACAAACACAATAAGATACAAGCATCGTACAACGACAGCGCTAGCTATTAACCCGTCGCCCGACACTGGCCGTTTAATTCAATTAACAGCAACCATCGGTCCTTTTCACCCTTGCATTTGTAAACTGTTGGTTTCTCTTTCCCGCGCTCTAATCTGCTTCCTTGCGGTGACCCCAGCTAGTTAACATGTTGGCCATTGTTTCGGAGATTTCAGAGGGTTGCGGGATGAACTCGGCGACTTTAGTACATTTGTCGCGGTCTACCGTAACCCTGTTCCGTTTTGCACGAAATTGTGGTAGTCTCAGTAGGATTTGATCGTTATGCTATATGCTACGGTTTTGTTCCCTATATTTGTTTCGAACTCTGGTAATTTAGTTAATAATTACTAATAATTACTCTACGATTTTTTTAATAACCCCAAGGTTGGGAGGGGGTGCAGAGAATGCCTAAAGGCATTAAGTCCGCTCCTTGTTTCCTTTTTCGTTAAGTTTAAGCAATAAAGTTTAAATAAATAATATTTTTTTAAGTGAAGAATTCTTTGAAACCGAATTTTTAACCGAAAATTTATTACTAAAAGAGAAAAGTGAATTATAACCTTTCTTTAATAATGGTTTAATGAGAATGTTTGCTGTTGAAAAGAAACATCAACAAGTCTATTATTTTGTCTTTTCACTTTTCAGATAATGAATCTTCAAATCAATCTTCCAATTTCTTTTTTTTTTTAAAGTCATCTTTCCATCGGTTTTCTGATTAAAACTTGTATTACTGATACTTGTATTACTGATACAAAGGCTATTTACCAATTTTTTATTAATTCTCAAACAGAAATACCGGTTTACTCCGGCATAAGCTTAATATATCTATAATTAACATGTCATAAATGAAAAATTCGACAGAGGTTTATGTTCTATAGTCAGTGGACTCTCCCTGTAATATCAGAGTAGGAATATACCACTACCTTTCTTCCAGTAGATATCGTAAGAGGCGACAAATAAAATGGATTCAAAACGCCATTGCCTATAGACTGATATAGGGTAAAACATCCTGAAATATATCCAAACAAAATCCAGCAGACAGTTGTCGAGAAGCAGCTCCTAAATTGCGATGTTTCTAGTCGCTATCACCATTAATATTGCCAAATGTGACTTGTCCTATCGAACTTTCGCAGGCAGAACTCTTTTAAAAATAGTTGTATAAAAACTTAAAGTCACAAAAGCTAAAACACCCAACCACTCGGTTGGGTGGTCGGAATTTCGAGTCATGAGACCCGAGTTCGATCCTTAGGTGGTAGTCACGTACCAAGGGGTTTATCTAAAACTTATGAACGAATTATATCGTTGGCTTGTACATAAAGACAACGACGACTTAATTGTCTAGACTAGGCCTCTGTCTAACCCTGTATTGGGAATTGCGTGAAGATATTTTAAAAAAAACTAATATTTCTGGGCAAGCTTAAATAATATAGGTCAACTAAGCCTGCATTTCCCCTTTAGTAGAGTTGACCGGGAGATTTACTGTTTTAATAGGTGGCAATATAGCGACTAGAGCTCGCAATTTATCAGCGGGGATCGTCGACGACTAAATTAAAGGCTTCCGAATGTAATAAAGGCTTATTCGACCAGCATTAGGCTGGTCATAGGGTTGCGGACTTAACATAATAGCAGGGGTTTTTCAACGCGGCCATTTAATATTGATCTAGGGTTATGTGTTCATTTTTATACGTGTTTTAGTTATTCTGCGTGTATTAAAAATGTATCTTCACACCATTCTCAATATAGGGGCAGACAGAGGTATGGACAATTTAGACCTTTCTCCCCCCATTCTCAATTTGCTATAAATGTCACACATGGCGAGCGGATTGGCGTTCGCTGTACCATACAACTCGCACCTTAGAGGCTGCTGCCCATCACCAGTCTGTTGAAATTTGGTCTGGAATTTTTCAAAACAGATATCCCGCTAGTTTTTGATAGCCTATATCATTTTCAATTTCGATAAGGAGGGCTCGTACCAAAACCTTTTGCTGGACTATTTGCGATTAATGAATGTATGTATGTATGTATGGGTTTATGCTTATATTATTAATAAAATTACAATAATTAATACATATGTAGGGACAAAATACATTACTTTGATCCCAAAAAACGTAGTTATGAAGGTACCAAAACCAAAATCCAAGAAAATGTAGAAAAAGTGGTTTTATTAATTTAAGACGACCCGATAGCCGAGTTGATAGTGGACCTTACCTCGGCAGCTAAGGTTTGCGAGTTCGAATCCCACTAGCATGCATTTATGGTTGCATCATTGGTTGGATGCGTTGCTGGCCTTTGAGCAAGGTATAGGCTCTTTTCTTGAAGTTCCCTAAGTCGTATCGGTCCGGAAAAACCCCTGACGGTAGCACATTCCATAAAGTGCGTGGCAGAAAGTTCCGCGAAAAACGCACTTTCGTGGAATGCTATGCCGTAAGGTACGATGGTGAAATTCAGCGGCTGGGATTAATCCGAACAATTCCTTCGTACACTCCCCGTAGAAGATTATGTTATTAATTAATATGTATATGTGTAGTCGAGTCATAGATATTATAAGGTAAAAAAAAGCTATAGGCGTGTAATTGAGCCTCAACGTCTACATACAAATAATACATTAAGGAACACTACATATAAAATAGGGAAATCTTTTATTACTTACCCGGATATTATCGCGGTGGCCAATTTACGTGAGGGTGTATCCAGAGCAACGGGAATCGCAGGACTGAATTACAAGGGTACGGGTAATAGCCGGAAGATTTGGTCCGGCATCGTAATAGGTGAGTTACTAGTGGGCGGAATTCCAAGACTCTCCTTTTGAATTCATGCTACATGAATAGATAATATGTAGACATGGACAACATCATATAAATTACTCTGATGCCTAAGTGAATAGCTTGAGCACTTGTGTTATGAATAAAAAAAATATCGTCACGTAGTTCCCAATACAGGGGTAAACAGAGGTCTTGTCTAGACAATTAAGTCCCTTCGACCCATCTTCCACCGAAAATATTTTCGGGACAACGTGACAGGTGGTGAGCCCGTCGCCGTCTTAATGTCCAAGTCAACGATATAATTCGTACATAGGTTTTTGAAAAACCCATTGGTACGAGTTTGCC
The DNA here is from genome assembly GCA_029286605.1 of Sericinus montela. NCBI lineage: Eukaryota > Metazoa > Arthropoda > Insecta > Lepidoptera > Papilionidae > Sericinus > Sericinus montela. Next base: position 1,228,837 of record JAGSMR010000108.1, read on the forward strand.
ATCTGAGGATCTGAGGAACTAAGTTTTTGAGAAACCTATTGGTACGAACTTACTACGTGGATTTCGAACTCAGGTCGATTCGATATCCAATTACCCAACCACTTGGCTATCATGACGTTTTTTTTTCTAATCTTAATGTTCCACCGAGGATAATTTTTGGGACAACGTGATAGGTGGTGAGCCTGTCGCCGTATTTATGTCCAAGCCAACAATATGAATAGAATAGAATAGAATAGAAAAAACATTTATTCAGCACAAGCAGTTCCTACACATGAAAGTATAAGTACATATTGAGTTTAAAATATAAAAAGGTCGTATTGTGCCAAAAAGGGGTTGGCTCAGCATGTGTTGTGTGAGTGACATTAAATATAACGTCACTCACGCAATAAAGTGACATTAAATATAACCTTATACATAATTGTGTGTGGTAACAACTATAAATTATCAATTTAAATGGATTAGTAATAATAATAATAAACAAAAACGAAAAAAAAAGGAAAATGAAAATATGAATGCGATACTAATATGTCAATCAATACAGTTTATATTGATAAACATACCGACATAACAGAAACATACAAACAATTTTGTAAATAACCGTACAATGCGTTATAGGAAGGAGGTTTCTCGGTTGATATTGCCATGTTGTATTTGTGCATCAATAAGAAACTTTTTTAGCTTGATTTAATTGGTGGAAATTTTTTAAATCGATTTTAAATCGAACATAAGTTTTTGAAAAAACCCATTGGTACGAGCCTTGGGGATCAAACGTTTACCCAACCACTTGGGTGGTGACATTATATCAATAAGATACTCTTTTAAATTAATTAAATATAATAAAAAAATATAATTAAATTTCCAAATATTGTGTATAGTCTATTGTTAGATGGTGACAAAACCCATAGCGATTATTCGGAATATTTTAGTAAGTTTATGCACTAAACATTTTCCAAAATTCCGAATTCATTTAACATAGTGTTTGATTCTAAACTAATATGTAGTTTAGAATAATTTCATATAATACCGGGATTGATATCTAATAGAAAGCTATCTATAATAACGAGTGGCTATTAGCTTTAACGTGCTCATATCAGGTACTTAAATTAAGAGGATTTATCCATTTATGCTAATGGAAGAAGCTGGAATATATTCCTTCCACATTACATAAATATACACATAGATAGAAAAGAATGTAAGTGACATTAAGTCTCAAAGTAAGTAGCTAAAGCACTTGTGTTATGGAATCGGAAACACCACGTATACCCGAGGCAATGGAGAAAAACTTTTTTTTACATTGACTCGTTTGGGAATCGGACCCAGGACGACGAAGTTGGCGATACCATGAAAACCGCTGTGTCACTCTTCCACAGACGTCCTTCTCATAAATACTGAAGAATTAAAAATTTAGAAGAAAGTTAGCAGTTAGATTAGAAGTTTTCTATGTAGAATTCTGATTTTTACAGTGGTAGAGCCACGCGTCAGCTTTTGTTGTTACATGAATGGGCCGGCTCGACCGGGGTAGTACCACGACCTCACAGAATACCGGCGTGAAGTAGAAGTCTAACAAACTTCTTCGTTTCGTCTGGTGAGTGCAGGTAGCCGGTGGAGCACACTCTCACACTCTAAGGAAGACAACGCATCTGATATTCCTCGGGTATTGCGGGTGTTCATGGGCGGCGGTAATCACTTACCATCACGTGAGCCACCTGCTCGTTTGCCTCCCTTTTCTATAAAAAAAAAAAACAAATCTTAATAATAGAAGTTTAGTTTAAATAATAGAGTGAATTCAAAACTAATGTAGTCTAAAATGCCCATTGCTTAGCAAAAAAATATCTTTATCCGTTCCCAGTACTGGGGTAGACAGATGTCTAGACATTTCTTTTCATCCTAACATTAAAAATCATATTTTTTTAATTGGATTCATGTACACTTTTATCCGCATTGTAAACAAGAATTATAAACGATTTTTTTCAAGCGTTGCTTCTTGATATCGCATTCAGGGTAGTGTGAAATACCAAGTAGACGAAGCGACGAAACTGTGTAAAAAATTTGTCCTCTGCGAATGGGGTCAGTAAAAATGTGTCTGTGTTACGAGCCATTTCTATGTTAATGTTATTGGGTCGTCCGTTTAATCCAGCGCTTTGCCTGTTCCGAAAGCGCTTGTATCTGGTTTAAACTGGATTAGGGCTGCCGCTAAACTAATGCGCCAAACTTTCCAACGTAAATAGGCGGTCGTTTAATTACTACTGTTAACTTCTAATATGTGTAATATTTAGATTAGATATAAAAGGCACTATAGCCGAGTGGTTGGGTAGTTGGACATCGAGTCAGGAGACTCAAGATCGTTCCCCAAGAGGGAGGCTCACCCCAATAGATTTTTCAAAAACTTATCTACGATTTATATCGTTGGCTGGGATATAAAGACGGTGTCAAGCTCACCACCTGTCATGTTGTCCCGAAAATATCTTCGGTAGAAGGTGGGACGAAGGGACTTAATTGTCTAGACTAGACCTCTGTCTAGCCCTGTATTGGGAATTGCGTGAAGATATTTATTTATTAAAAAATATGTAATGTCATGCTCTATTGTACAAAGTACGATTTTAACAACCTTTAGAAGCAACGAGGTGTCACAAATATGTTCGTAACCAACCCTGGTTTGAAATTGCTAAAGATTCGTTGATAGTTTGGCGAGAACTTGGGAACAATGGCAAGAAAAGTTAAAAAAAGGCTTAAGTGCTACCCATCTTGGAAATTCTGAACGATATCAAGTTTGAAATGTTTTCCTTGGAATCAGTAGTATTTATGAGTTTACAGATTGCATTTAGTTAGTTTGTTATATAATTTTTCAGTTACTGTTGACTATACATTAAAAAAAACCTTGCATAATCCTTTTACAGGCACATAAAGTTCGTAATACTAAACCAACAATACCTCAAGTTACGATATAAAAGATGATTTGCTTACGCTTATCTTCACGGCATTCCCAATACAGGGGTAGGCAGAGGTCTATACCAGTATTAGGAATGGGAACAATTAAGCCATTTTGAACCTCCTTCCATCGAATAATTTTTTGGGACAAAGTGACTGGTAGTGAGCCCGTCGTGGTCTTTATGTCCAAGCCATTGCCATTAAAAGGTACTGGTATAGAATCCGTATGTAATACTTTTTTTAAACCTTCAAACACATTCCCAATACTGGAGAAGACAGAGGTTTACACAATTAAGCCCTTTTGACTCCTGACCTCCAGACCTCTAGACCTCTGTCTAGCCCGGTATTGAGAATGGTGTGAAGATATTACATATATTTTTATAGTGTTTCTTCTCAAGCATATAACATGCTGCATGTTGCGTGTAAATTTATTTAATGCAAATATAACTTTATAATTCGTTGCAATGTTCAAAATGCATTAATTTAAAAACCCAATAAAGGAATATCTTCAATCTGCCATCTATTGTTTATTCGGAATCTAACGATTTCAATTTTATCTAGATACTAGAGAATCCGATATCAGATTTGAAATGGCTATGTTGATGGCGACACTGGTTGAATACAAATCAGCTCCTGGTTGTTATAAAGCGACACGGTTCTATCTTTGAAACATTGTTCGGATTTGTTACGACTGTGTCGCTTATTGTCTACCGTTTCTGAGTGTTTTGAAATTTGTGACTTAACCGTAAAGTAATAGAGTTTAAAATTAAAATGTATATAGAACGCGCTAAGTTTTACGTTGTAATGTAGTTGGGTTAGTGTTGGCATAAACTCCATTATCGATAAAGATAAGGCGATCCGAGGGTAAGTATTAGAATGAATGTAACTTTATTAAGGTGTTTCAAGACGCCGGCTCTATCCACACAATATCGTTGCTTGTTTAACTTTATGTTTGTGCTAGGTATAAATTTTAAAAAGAATACTAAAATATTTTTCTGATATTATACATACTTGAAATCATTTTGTGATTTGAATGATTTGATAGAATAACACTTGTATAGCTACTTACTTTGGGATCACAGCAATGTATGTCACGTTGCCCTTATTTATGTATGTACGTCACGATAATCGAGTACTTGGTTGATCGGAATTCGAGGCAAGAAACCAATGGGTTTTTTTCAAAAACATTGATTTATATCGTTGGCTTTTACTCAAAGACGGCGATAGACTCACCACTTGTCACGTTGTCCCAAAAAGGACGTCGGTGGAAGGTGAGTCGAACTCCACTGTCTACCCTTGTATTGGGAATGGCGTGAATATTTACTTATTTTACTTATCTTCACGCACAGTCCCTGACGGGGTAACCCGAGAGAAAAAATCGCCAAGTATCACGATCCTTACATACCTCTTTAGAGAATATATCCTAATACCTCTTTAGAAAGAGGTAAGAAGAGGCGTGAATATTTTTTTAATGAATAAAACATTGTTTAAATGTAATAAGTTTAGTTGTTCTTTAACAGATTTCTCTCTCGCACAGTGCTAAGTGAGTTTAACTAACAGAGCACAGGACGGCGTGTAATTAAGTGAGTAGGAAAGGCAGTCAAATAAGGCGGAACGTAAATCCTAAACAACCTACTTGCGACTGACAGACAGATTTGTGGTACAGTTTAAAAACTTATTTGACTAAAAACCATTTTTATGTTTAATTATTTAATATAATAATTTAAGTAACAGCAGCAAATTCCCCCTGCGCGGCATTGCTGCCAAGTTGGAGTGGTTTACAGGAATACTAGGAATGTTATTTAGCATGCTATTATTTTTTTTTTTTAATAACAGTCACAGTCACAGTTAATTTGCAGCTTTCATCATTTGAAAAAAATATGCATAATAAATTTCAAAAAGAACATAAAAAGACAAATAACTTATTAAAACTCGCGAGACATAAAAATCAAATAATTAAAAACAGCTTAACTCACGTATAAATAATCGGTGTAGGTACTGACTAGTTTCGGACCTGTCGGAGGTCCTGACGGACTCCTACACCGTTTGTTTAAATGTGAGTTTAACCGTTTTTTTTAATATTTGTCGGATAATTATTTTACTTATTAATTTAAATGAAATAATAATATATTTTATTTTATATGTATCTAAACCCAAATATACGAGAACATAAAAACAAATATCCCCATAATAATAATTTTAAATAAAATATACTAATAATATTGCAGTCATGATAGCCGAGGGGAAGGGTGATTGGAATTTCGAGTTGATAGACCCGAGTTCGATCCCCAGGTGGCAGGCTCGTACCAATGGTTTTATTTTAAAACCTATGAACGATTCATATCGTTGGCTTGGACATAAAGACGGCGACGGGCTCACTACCTGTCACGTTGTCCCGAAATATCTTCGGTGGAAGGTGGGTCAAAGGGACTTAATTGTCTAGACTAAGGGACTTTATTGTTGTTTTAAAGTCACGATAGCTGAGTGGTTGGGTGGTCGGAATTTTGAGTCAAGAGACCCGAGATCGATCTCCAGGTGGCAGTACCAAAGAGTTTTTCAAAAACTTATGTACGAATTACATCGTTGGCTTGGACATAAAGACGGCGACGGGCTCACCATCTGTCACGTTGTCTTAATGGTCTTAGTGGGCTTCATTGTTTAGACTAGACCTCTGTCTACGCCCGTATTGTGAATGGCGTAAAGATATTTATTTATTTATTTTATTTAAATAAAATTTACTGAGCTTCAAGCTTCAAGCACATAGTGTGCGCGCCCACGAATATTAAGTCCATTAGAAAATTTATAAGCGGATATATTTTTAGTATTATATTGTATGTTTTGTAGGAATGCTAATATTTTTTAACTTGGACCTCACATTTGAACACGTCACGCGAACTCAGCGCTAGTAAATGTAAGTAAGCGCTAACTAACGCAAGGAAGACGTCGACGCGAAATATTTGCGCCGCGTTGCACTTAACTCCGCTATCGCTCCAATAAATCGCTTCAAGCGCTTGTTTGTTGAAGTGTTGTAAGATATCTTGTAACTTCCTAAGTGTAGCCGCTATTTAGGATTGTCTGTGAGACTTCTTCAATTGAATCTATAGCCGTGATAAGGGCATTTAGAAAGAACTTATGAGGAATGTCAATTTATGGATGTGCAAATTACATACATGCATATTAGTCTCTAAAATATAGGTATAGACACCCTGTCACAGGCCATAGCCATAGGGAGGACCAGCGGATTGGCGATCACAGTTCCAGAAACCACGTACCTTAGAAGCTGCTGGGCTTTATCGAACTGCTGAATTTTTGCATGGGCATTTTGAAATGGCATGGGATTGTTGAAAAGGCAGATGATATTCTGCCCTTTGTCGGTGACCCATTGCATTTTCAAGGCTGTTCCGTTAGTCGCCTCTTACGAAACGGACGAGAAGAAAGGTGGCAGTAAGTTCAAATCATTTAGGGCGTAATAAATTCTTTATTAATATTTGTAACTTGTGTACGAAAGTAACTCTTCGTTCTTCGCGCAAACTTAGCTTTATTTTATGTTTTCATTAATATTTTATTAATTTGTTTATTGGTAATGACTGTTCAGAATACTGTCAACAAGTTCTTATTACCTCTCATGGCTTTATGGCACAGGAATTAAATTACTACAGACATAAAAAAATTCCCATGAGTTTTATATTTTTCTACAGACAAATTGTCGACAAATTAAACTCGACTTGGTAGTGCTGGAGAGAATACGCCACACCTTCTCATCAAGTATAAACATATTAAAACATCTTCACGGCAGTTTAAATACTGGGGTAGACAGAGGTCTAGACAATTAAGTCCTTTTGAACCACCTTATACCGAAGACATTTTATATGAATACATGACAGGTGCTGAGTCCTCGCCGTCTTTATGTCCAAGCCAACGGTATAAATGCTATAGAAGTTTTTGAAAAAACCTGTTAGTCGAGCCTGCCACCTGGGCATCGAATGTCTCTTTACTTGAGCCCCGATCGCCCAACCACTCGGCTATCGTGACGTAATAAATGTATATAGTGATTTGTAATCAAGCTATGCTGCTTTACAGGTGTAATCACGAATGGAAACGGCAAATGAATGGTCATAATTCTTGTTTGATTACATCTCTGTTTGCTAAGAGATTATTCTTTGATTGGAATCGAGAAATTTCCGTTTATACATAGTTGGTAACTTTTAGTAATTATTTATTAAAACGCTGTTTAGTAATGTAACTGTTTAGCGAAGATAAGAATAATAAATAAGAGTTTTTAAAGAAAATCTTCACGAATTTCGTACTTACAGGCGTCTAGAGGTGGAGTCTTTTCGATCAAATTTTCATTATTTAGCTTATTTGGGACAACGTGTCAGGTAGTGTGCCTATTGCCGTTTAATGTCTAAACCAATGACACAAATTATACATACGTTTTGTAAAACTCATTGGCACTAGTGAAAGCAGGGTTGAACTAGCTTAATTGCCTAGGTCTCTGTCTACCCAGGCATTGGGAATGGCGTGAAGATATATTATTTATATTTATTCTAATCCCGCCATAACTCTGCAGTCATTACATTTTTAGTGCTTCTTCCTCAGTCGCCTCTTACGACACCCTTGGTAAGAGAGTATTATTATTAAGCCAACACACAACTATTTAAATATTATCATGTTAGTATAAATATATTAAAAAACTATTAAGTATCAATAAATTAATTTTAAAAAGTCCCCAACAAAACACTGTAAACTGCAATAAAACAAAGTTGCGAACATTAAATTGTAACAAAGAACAAACATATTACAGCAGGAGTAAAAGGAAAACGATGTCTCAGAGGCGACGCCATATACATTGCGGCTGCAATGTGTATTATTTATGTGCAGTTGGTTGCACGGCAATTACGGCTCCGCTAATGTGGCAACATTGGTAATAACGTTGGCGGCGACATGAAAAATGGTAAGTTTGTCAGGTGTAATTTGTACTTGAGATTGGGTCGCGCTGGTTTCGCGTCCATGTGTGAAGGAAATTTACGAGTATAGTTACTTTAAAAACTAAATTGGAATACTAACAATATTGCTAACACAAGTTTTGTAAACGCAAGGAAAGGACGAGAAAGGAAATAGGTTGATGTTGATTTCTGTATATCAATTAAAATCATTTTGGGGGTTACCTCTTAATCTTAATCTTTATATTTTTTTTATAGAAGTCTCGATAGCCGAGTTGTTGGGTGGTCGGAATTTTGAGTCGAGAGACCCGAATTCGATCCCCAGGTGGCAGTACCAATGAGTTTTTCAAAAACTTATGTACGAATTTCATCGTTGGCTTGGACATAAAGGCGGCGACGGGCTCACCACCTGTCACGTTGTCCCGAAAATATCCTCGGTGGAAGGTGGGTCAAAGGGACTTAATTGTCTAGACTTGACCTCGGTCTACCCCTGTATTGCGAATTGCGTGAAGATATTTATTTTATTTATTATTTATATTTTTTTTTATCTTCACAATCATAACCAAGACATATGTCAAGACTATTAAACCGTTTGACTTATCTTTTACTGAATTCTAGAGGTAGTGAGCCCGTCGCCGTCTTTTATGTCCAAGCTAATGACATAAATCGTGCATAAGTTTTTTTTTTTTTAAGAAAGAACCGTTGGTAGCCATTAGTAGCTACGTGGGGATCGAATTCGGGTTTCTTGACTCGAATTACGATCACCCAGGCTATCGTTGTGATATGTCTCACCGTTAATGACGCAAAATTATTATGCAAAATCTGAACATAGGATGTTAGGGCTGCTAGGGGCCTCTTGTATATTAATCCTTTGGGTTATATTGTTATTGATGATTTTAGTGATTGATGATGGTCTTGTTTGATGATGATGATGTGCACAGACGGGACCGAAAACTAGTGCCTAGGTCAGACTACTCCAGATATTTACTGAGTCGAGTCCATTTCTCTCTGAACATTTCGAATACTTTTTCTAAGACTAAACGAAACTTTTTACAACTTACTTTTTAACTTTTTTTAATAAATAAATATTCGTATATTCCCAATAGTGGTAAACTCTTGGGAACTTCTCAACCTACCTAAGATACTGCATAGACAATGGTCTAGTCAATTAAGTCTTTTCGATCCAACTTTCACGGGACTTTTAATTAAGTTTTTATTTTTAAACTTTTACATAATTTTGATGTTACAAATAATTTGAATGGACAAAAAAATATTGATTTATCGGCAGTTCCTATTGTCTAACAGTTTGTACAATTGTATTTAATTAATTGCATTCCTGACATCGTCGTAAATAGCAGCAGTTAATAATCACTATTTCATTTTATCAAAATTTCCTATCTTCGTTTATAACATCGTGGGATAACTGATTCGACACGGGTATTTTGTTATCTTTACGCTTTTTCCCATTCTCAGGTAGTCAGTCAGAGCTCTAGATAATGTAGTACTTTAGATCAAAATTTCGCCGGAGCTTGTTTGAGACAACGTGACAGATGGCGAGTCTATCAATGACTTAAACTGACCGTACAATATACTTACATAGATAAATATTTATATAAACATCCATGACCCGAGTACAAACATTCATATTCATCATTTATAATATATTTGCCCGTAGCAGGATTTGAACTAGCAACCCTTAATTTCAAATCCATTGAAACTCTTCAAAATTGATAAGCGTAGCTATTATGGTAAATGCTCCTTACGTCAGACCTTTTGCTCTGCAGCGGCCCTTTTATAGGCCTTTTTTATAAGTATGTGTGAAAAAAGGTTAATTCAAAACTTAAAGGAAACCCTGATAATTCAGTTCTCATGAAAAGCACTCAAGTAATATACCAGTTTGATGACATAACAAACAAACTTTCCATAAATGCTAAAAGACCGTTAAAACAGACCATTCTCTATCAAAATAAGAAGTCCCTTATTTATTGCTGTCGGTAACAACGTATGATACGAAACTAAAATAGAAATATGAGTACAAACAGCAATAGCTGTGAGTAACGACGCAGCCGCTATAAAAGCTGGAAAATAAAAAATGGCACAACCATCATAAAGCATATTTTATTGCGGCAATCAATAATATTTTATAGGTACATTCAATAACGTCTAGAACGGGAGTTACTCAAGCGTATAACGCAATAATTACAACGAAAGGAAAGTAAAGAAGATTTACGCGGAAGCCAGTCTCAAACAGTCTCCCTTGACTATAAAACTCACTACACACGCTCATCTCGATCCTCCTCTATAAACAAACCGTGGTGGAACGGATAAAGCCGAAAGACTAACGTATATCTCGGCTGGCAATAAAATAAATCAGTTCGCCTCCATAATAACATTTGGAGCGGTGAATTATTTTCTAATCCGCCGACGTGGAGCTAATAGTTCGCACGTGCTGGCCTTTAAGCTGAGTTACGGCCGAAAACATCCCAAGAAAAACATGAATTTTTTATTATTATAATTTAGTTTTATTTTAAACTTTTACATAATTTTGATGTTACAAATAATTTGAATGGACAAAAAATATTGATTTATCGGCAGTTCCTATTGTCTAACAGTTTGTATAATTGTATTTAATTAATTGCATTCCTGCCATCGTCGTAAATAGCAGCAGTTAATAATCACTATTTCATTTTATCAAAATTTCCTATCTTCGTTTATAACATCGTGGGATAACTGATTCGACACGGGTATTTTGTTATCTTTACGCTTTTCCCATTCTCAGGTAGTCAGTCAGAGCTCTAGATAATGTAGTACTTTAGATCAAAATTTCGCCGGAGCTTGTTTGAGACAACGTGACAGATGGCGAGTCTATCAATGACTTAAACTGACCGTACAATATACTTACATAGATAAATATTTATATAAACATCCATGACCCAGTACAAACATTCATATTCATCATTTATAATATATTTGCCCGTAGCAGGATTTGAACTAGCAACCCTTAATTTCAAATCCATTGAAACTCTTCAAAATTGATAAGCGTAGCTATTATGGTAAATGCTCCTTACGTCAGACCTTTTGCTCTGCAGCGGCCCTTTTATAGGCCTTTTTTATAAGTATGTGTGAAAAAAGGTTAATTCAAAACTTAAAGGAAACCCTGATAATTCAGTTCTCATGAAAAGCACTCAAGTAATATACCAGTTTGATGACATAACAAACAAACTTTCCATAAATGCTAAAAGACCGTTAAAACAGACCATTCTCTATCAAAATAAGAAGTCCCTTATTTATTGCTGTCGGTAACAACGTATGATACGAAACTAAAATAGAAATATGAGTACAAACAGCAATAGCTGTGAGTAACGACGCAGCCGCTATAAAAGCTGGAAAATAAAAAATGGCACAACCATCATAAAGCATATTTTATTGCGGCAATCAATAATATTTTATAGGTACATTCAATAACGTCTAGAACGGGAGTTACTCAAGCGTATATCGCAATAATTACAACGAAAGGAAAGTAAAGAAGATTTACGCGGAAGCCAGTCTCAAACAGTCTCCCTTGACTATAAAACTCACTACACACGCTCATCTCGATCCTCCTCTATAAACAAACCGTGGTGGAACGGATAAAGCCGAAAGACTAACGTATATCTCGGCTGGCAATAAAATAAATCCAGTTCGCCTCCATAATAACATTTGGAGCGGTGAATTATTTTCTAATCCGCCGACGTGGAGCTAATAGTTCGCACGTGCTGGCCTTTAAGCTGAGTTACGGCCGAAAACATCCCAAGAAAAACATGAATTTTTTATTATTATAATTTAGTTTTTATTTTTAAACTTTTACATAATTTTGATGTTACAAATAATTTGAATGGACAAAAAATATTGATTTATCGGCAGTTCCTATTGTCTAACAGTTTGTATAATTGTATTTAATTAATTGCATTCTTGCCATCGTCGTAAATAGCAGCAGTTAATAATCACTATTTCATTTTATCAAAATTTCCTATCTTCGTTTATAACATCGTGGGATAACTGATTCGACACGGGTATTTTGTTATCTTTACGCTTTTCCCATTCTCAGGTAGTCAGTCAGAGCTCTAGATAATGTAGTACTTTAGATCAAAATTTCGCCGGAGCTTGTTTGAGACAACGTGACAGATGGCGAGTCTATCAATGACTTAAACTGACCGTACAATATACTTACATAGATAAATATTTATATAAACATCCATGACCCGAGTACAAACATTCATATTCATCATTTATAATATATTTGCCCGTAGCAGGATTTGAACTAGCAACCCTTAATTTCAAATCCATTGAAACTCTTCAAAATTGATAAGCGTAGCTATTATGGTAAATGCTCCTTACGTCAGACCTTTTGCTCTGCAGCGGCCCTTTTATAGGCCTTTTTTATAAGTATGTGTGAAAAAAGGTTAATTCAAAACTTAAAGGAAACCCTGATAATTCAGTTCTCATGAAAAGCACTCAAGTAATATACCAGTTTGATGACATAACAAACAAACTTTCCATAAATGCTAAAAGACCGTTAAAACAGACCATTCTCTATCAAAATAAGAAGTCCCTTATTTATTGCTGTCGGTAACAACGTATGATACGAAACTAAAATAGAAATATGAGTACAAACAGCAATAGCTGTGAGTAACGACGCAGCCGCTATAAAAGCTGGAAAATAAAAAATGGCACAACCATCATAAAGCATATTTTATTGCGGCAATCAATAATATTTTATAGGTACATTCAATAACGTCTAGAACGGGAGTTACTCAAGCGTATATCGCAATAATTACAACGAAAGGAAAGTAAAGAAGATTTACGCGGAAGCCAGTCTCAAACAGTCTCCCTTGACTATAAAACTCACTACACACGCTCATCTCGATCCTCCTCTATAAACAAACCGTGGTGGAACGGATAAAGCCGAAAGACTAACGTATATCTCGGCTGGCAATAAAATAAATCCAGTTCGCCTCCATAATAACATTTGGAGCGGTGAATTATTTTCTAATCCGCCGACGTGGAGCTAATAGTTCGCACGTGCTGGCCTTTAAGCTGAGTTACGGCCGAAAACATCCCAAGAAAAACATGAATTTTTTATTATTATAATTTAGTTTTTATTTTTAAACTTTTACATAATTTTGATGTTACAAATAATTTGAATGGACAAAAAAATATTGATTTATCGGCAGTTCCTATTGTCTAACAGTTTGTATAATTGTATTTAATTAATTGCATTCTTGCCATCGTCGTAAATAGCAGCAGTTAATAATCACTATTTCATTTTATCAAAATTTCCTATCTTCGTTTATAACATCGTGGGATAACTGATTCGACACGGGTATTTTGTTATCTTTACGCTTTTTTCCCATTCTCAGGTAGTCAGTCAGAGCTCTAGATAATGTAGTACTTTGGATCAAAATTTCGCCGGAGCTTGTTTGAGACAACGTGACAGATGGCGAGTCTATCAATGACTTAAACTGACCGTACAATATACTTACATAGATAAATATTTATATAAACATCCATGACCCGAGTACAAACATTCATATTCATCATTTATAATATATTTGCCCGTAGCAGGATTTGAACTAGCAACCCTTAATTTCAAATCCATTGAAACTCTTCAAAATTGATAAGCGTAGCTATTATGGTAAATGCTCCTTACGTCAGACCTTTTGCTCTGCAGCGGCCCTTTTATAGGCCTTTTTTATAAGTATGTGTGAAAAAAGGTTAATTCAAAACTTAAAGGAAACCCTGATAATTCAGTTCTCATGAAAAGCACTCAAGTAATATACCAGTTTGATGACATAACAAACAAACTTTCCATAAATGCTAAAAGACCGTTAAAACAGACCATTCTCTATCAAAATAAGAAGTCCCTTATTTATTGCTGTCGGTAACAACGTATGATACGAAACTAAAATAGAAATATGAGTACAAACAGCAATAGCTGTGAGTAACGACGCAGCCGCTATAAAAGCTGGAAAATAAAAAATGGCACAACCATCATAAAGCATATTTTATTGCGGCAATCAATAATATTTTATAGGTACATTCAATAACGTCTAGAACGGGAGTTACTCAAGCGTATAACGCAATAATTACAACGAAAGGAAAGTAAAGAAGATTTACGCGGAAGCCAGTCTCAAACAGTCTCCCCTTGACTATAAAAACTCACTACACACGCTCATCTCGATCCTCCTCTATAAACAAACCGTGGTGGAACGGATAAAGCCGAAAGACTAACGTATATCTCGGCTGGCAATAAAATAAATCCAGTTCGCCGCCATAATAACATTTGGAGCGGTGAATTATTTTCTAATCCGCCGACGTGGAGCTAATAGTTCGCACGTGCTGGCCTTTAAGCTGAGTTACGGCCGAAAACATCCCAAGAAAAACATGAATTTCCTCCCCGGGCCGCTCTAATGCTCCCTTAATGCGGACACCTTAATAATTGTCAAATAAATTTCGGCTAAAGCTGCTGGAAAAAGCGTTGCAGCATTAGAGCGGCGCGAGGGTAACGACGTCATAAAGTTGGCAAGTGATGCCGATCTGGTGGTTGGCGCGACATTTGTTTGTTAGATACGATTTTGCATGTTAGATGATTTGCGTACAAATTTGATATGAAATTGTATTAAATGTTGATGATGACGCCGTAACAGTGAGAGCTGGTCAGTAAGCCGAGCAAGTGTTGATATTCTGCATTTATTAATGACCTTACTCTCACAACCTATAATAATCTACTGCAACCTATAATAAGTCACGATAGCCGAGTTGTTGGGTGGTCGGAATTTCGAGTCGAGAGACCCGAGTTCGATCCCCAGGTGGCAGTACCAATGAGTTTTCAAAAACTTATGTACGAATTTCATCGTTGGCTTGGACATAAAGACGGCGACTGGCTCACCACAAGTCACGTTGTCCCGAAAATATCTTCGGTGGAAGGTGGGTCAAAGGGACTTAATTGTCTAGACTTGACCTCTGTCTACCCCTGTATTGGGAAGTGCGTGAAGATATTTTTTAAGGCAATCTTCATACGTAAAACCGTTTAACCTATGTTTGTAACCGCAGAACTCGAAGTCGTAGATAGATTGACTAAAAATTTTTACACATCGATTTTTTATAAAAGAGCTGTGTAGCCGGCCCATAGATATTTGTCTCGATTCGACTTGTTATCTGGTTAAATATAGTTTACTGGAAAACTTTTATTTACTCCCCTAATAATGAATACAGAAATAAAAGAAGAGAGTAGAAATAAAAGAATTCATCGTTGGCTTGGACATAAAGACGGCGACGGGCTCACCACCTGTCACGTTGTCCCGAAAATATCTTCGGTGGAAGGTGGGTCAAAGGGACTTAATTGTCTAGACTTGACCTCTGTCTACCCCTGTATTGGGAATTGCGTGTAGATATATATAAAGAAGAGAGAAAATCCATTTATTTACCAAGAAATAGACGCATAACATAAAACTTAAATAAATAGAACAATTAAAAAACAATCAATAAACACAAAAATAAAAAAAAAAAATTTAAAACTAAAGAGAAAGTACGTAATTGTGCTGAAAGTGTACCGGATTTTCCGTAAATGAGGTTGACCGCTCAGCATCTCGCTGTTCCAGAATTAAATTCATCATAGCACTGATTAAACAGAACAGTTATGTCATTTAGAACTTTACCCACTGCAAAAATGCTATTGGTTACTGACAAATGGTAAGATAACCATGTCAAACATTAGACATCTCATCATTACAACATCATCATATAACACCATCATATATCATATAGTTGGGTGGTCGGAATTTCGAGTCGAGAGACCCGAGTTCGTTCCCCAGGTGGCAGTACCAATGAGTTTTTCAAAAACTTATGTACGAATTTCATCGTTGGCTTGGACATAAAGACGGCGACGGGCTCACCACCTGTCACGTTGTCCCGAAAATATCTTCGGTGGAAGGTAGGTCGAAGGGACTTAATTGTCTAGACTTGACCTCTGTCTACCCCTGTATTGGGAATTGCGTGAAGATATTTTTTTTATCTTTTTTATATATCATATACAACAGACAATTCGCATCTAAGATGCGAGGTGTCTATTGTCGTCGCCTATACGCATTCTACGCTCGAAATTCTTTGAATATTATGTTTTCAATGTTCAAAACATTTGATTCACAAAGCCTAGTGGTTGGGTGATTGGAATTTGAGTCAGGAGACCTGAGTTCGATCCCCAAGGTCCATATCAATGGATTTTTAAAAAACTTATGTACGATTTATGTCGTTGGGCTCACCCCCTGTCACGTTGTCCCAAAAAATGTCTTTAGTAGAAGGTGGGTCGAGTTTTGGGTCAAGGTCTTATTTGTCTAGATCTTTGTTCACCCCTCTATCGGGAATGACGTGAAGATATATGGAGACAGTTGATTAAAAATTTAGCTGAAAATTGCTTGTAATTTGTTTGTTATGATTTATACCGCCACCGCTCTCGCTGAAGCTTGAGCCAAACTCTCATCTCGTCCATGACACGGGACATAAATAACAAGTAATATTTTCACGCCATTTCAACTATGCCCTCCACAAAGGAATGCACGTCTGTTTAGATTAATGTACCTTCATATATTTATACCCGGTTGTAGTCTTCAACAAACCTACTTGCCTTTTAACGTCAATCAACGTATAAATTAAAAGAAACTGTAAGTTCTGATACTAAGAGTTGATTTTTACTATTTACGGTAGCGTGTTTTATGACGTTCTAAATTGTGGGCAAGGATGAATTTTCCGCAAAGTTCTCTCGGTGTCTTTCCAAGCACTTTGTAAGATAAAAATGTGAACCCGAAAGGAGAATAGATCAAGTCTGTCTGTGGAGAGGTAGCGGTTGCAGACAATCGGCAAAAAGTTATTGGTGTGGGGTAACCAGGCATAGTTTAAAAGAAGTGGATATTTCTGTTAAAAATACAACTTTCTATTGAAATGTATAAAATTTTAATGTATGCGGGTTTCTTGAACAAGTTGGAAAGATAAGCTGTTATAATTTTTATTTATTTTAGTCTATATATAGAACATAGCACAATTTTAGTCTTTTACGAGATGGAAAATTTACGGTCACTATCATTATTAGAAATTGCATTACTCTGTTTATCTTAAAGTATTTAGACTTTTTATAAGTTGTTAAAATCAAAACTGTAAACCTTTTCATTTTTTGAGTATTTTAATGTCACATATATGGGGTTTGCAGAGGTCTACACAATGAAGTCCTTTTGATCTAGTTTTCACTGAGGCTTGTTTGGGATAACGTGATAGATGGTGAGCCTATCGCTGCCATAGTTTCTAAGCTAAAGGTATAATATTATTACATATACTTTGATAAATATTCATATTATTGAGCACAAGAATGTTTGCCCCTACCGAGATTTGACCCTAACAACGATAGTGAGATCAATCCATGGCTATGAGGGCATGGTTACTACCAACTCGGCTATTGAGTCCTCAAGCCTTCATGACAACAAAAACAAACACTGTCATTAGGTGTGTCATGGTAAAGGAACTAAACCTATTTCCGCTGCTTTATTTAAATTATGTCCTTTAGAGCTAGGAATTGATTGATTATAATTTCTAAAAGATGCACAAAAATAAATAAATAAAATAAATAAATATCTTCACGCAATTCCCAATACAGGGATAGACAGAGGTCAAGTCTAGACAATTAAGTCCCTTTGACCCACCTTCCACCGAAGATATTTTCGGGACAACGTGACAGGTGGTGAGCCCGTCGCCGTCTTTATGTCCAAGCCAACGATGAAATTCGTACATAAGTTTTTGAAAAACTCATTGGTACTGCCACCTGGGGATTGAACTCGGGTCTCTCGACTCGAAATTCCGACCACCCAACAACTCGGCTATCGTGACTTACAAAAATAAATTCACAAAGATAAGTAAATAGGAATAAGGTGACCGTTTTGGAATTTCTTATTAAAAAAACGAGCATTTTAAAACTGCAACTGATCTCGCCGTGTAAGTTTAATTTTCAAACTTCTTTTCTATTTAACAAAATAATAATTCTTAAAAAGGCCCCATTTTCTTTGCATTTTATTTTGACGATTTTCGTTGACGTTCACCAGATTTGAGGCACCGGGTTCAATACCCGGTCAGGACAATGTAGAAAGCACTGTTTCTACATTTTTTCTTGTCTGGGTATTTTAACCTTCGTTATTTCTGATTCCATAATATAAGTGCTTAAGCTGATTACTTTGTGATCAGAACAATGTATGTAATGTTATCCCTACCTATGTTTGTTTGTTTGAATGTTACAAACAGCTAACTAGGGTTCACCAGTGGTCAATGGTATTGGTTAATTTACAAACCAACGGTTCGATCATCGTCAGATAGCATTGTTCGTAACTGCTAAGAATTTTTCTAAAAACCTCTCCGTCTCATTACAATAAGATTATCATCAATAGTAATGTCAAGTTAGTTAACAATTATTTTGAAGAAATAAACAATAGATTTACTGTAGATATCGTATCCATTAAGGATAAAAATTTAAGTTATGACAAACTTCCATAGGGAATTATGAACTACAAAAGAATTAAAAACCCGTCGGTCTTCTTTGAATAAATAAGTGACATTTATAGATAACGGAATTAAATGGACAATAACAATATTTTTTTTGATTCAATAATTTTTCTTGGTTTAAAATTAATATTCCATTAGGTTAGGTAAGGCATTAAAGAATTTTTGTTTCAAATGTTTGCAAAATTTCAATTCAGTCCATATTTTATTCTATCTACAGTAATTAAAAAATTCTTTGTAAAAAAATATCTTTACACCATTCCCAATACTGGGGTAGACAGAGGCTTAGACAATCGAAAGAGTCCTTCCAACCCAACTTTTCGACCACAAGAAGACATTTTTTGGGACAACAGGACAGATGGTGAGCCTATTGACATATTTGATGTCCAAGTCAACGATATAAATGAATCTTAGAAACAACCCATTGGTACGAGTCTGCCACCTGGGGATCGAACTCGGGTCTCTCGACTCGAATTTCAACCACGCAACTGCTCGGCTGTCGTGACTTTTTTGATCTGATCCCAAAGTAAGCCCAAGCCAAGTAAGCCAAGTTCTTAAACTTGTGTCATGGAATCAGAAATAATGAAGCTTCCACAAACACCGAGAAAATGTAGAAAAAAGTGTTTTCTACATAGACCCGATCGGGAATAAAACATCTGAGACGGCGAAACCATGAAAACCGGTGCGTCCACTCGTCCATTGAGGTCGTCATATAATTGATTTCACCTGTATGGTCATCATCTAAAGAAAAAAAAAGAGTTATGTTAATCAGTGGAGGTACATCAAGTACCTCATGGATGGCAACTCAGTCTGTCTCGTCAGTGTTTTCAATTGAATGAGTAATAAATCTTGTCAGTTTTAAGACCCTATTGATGAGTACGTCTGCCTCTCTTTTATAGTAACTATTGAGTAAGTTGCAGTGTTTCTAAAATAGTATAGCCTATAAAAAAGTGGATTTTATAGATGTTCATGAATGGAATTACTTATAGAATTTCGCATAGATAAACAAATTAGAAGACATTGTCTATTTCGAATTATAAGAAAACCACGCAACCGAATATCACACTAAAACTACACACACATAACATGCACTTTTATTCCACAAGATTTGCCGTCAAATGACCAAAGTCTACATATTGCAACATTAGCTTAGACATAATGATTTCTTGTGTTTACGCGAATACTACACATTTTAAATAAAACGATTTTCAGATTTTATCGCGTTTTTTAATTCGTTTTTAAAAACTATTTCTATTTCCCGACGTTTCTCTTTCTCGGGGGACTTCCCCAGTGACCACGGACGCTATAAAGCATCCTTAACGACGGGAAGTAAAAATAGTTTTTAAAAACTAATTAAAAAACGCAATAAAATCTGAAAATCGTTTTATTTAAAAAAATTTGCTTAGACAATTAGTCGGCGATAGAGAAACCTGTCATATTGTTCCGAATAAGCTTCGTTGAAAGTGAGCCGAAAGGACTTCATTGTCCAGATCTTTCTACCCCCTAGTATTCAGAAATTGCGATTGTCATAATCATATCATAACCAGAATTTGAAGATAAAGAATGTGTATACAACTTAAACATGTCTTCTTAAAATATACTTAAAAATATGTCTTGGACATAACGACGGCAACGAGCTCACCACCAGTCACGTTATCCCGAAAATATCTTCGCTGGAAGGTGGATCAAAGGGACTTAACTGCCTAGACTAGAGAGGTCTACTCTGTCTACCCCTGTATTGGGAATTGCGTGAAGATATTTATTTATTTATTTCTCTTGAATTCCGATCACCCGACCACTATGCTATCATGACTAACGTTTCAAAATATATTATAGGCACAATTACTTTCTAGACGACCTCATATCTAGATTGAACATTATTATTACCATACCATGATACTATCACCATTCTTTAACCAATGAGATACCGAGATATCCAATTACGAATCCACTCAGTAATCGATCTACGGACAAAGAACGTCTCGACTTCTTTTATCTGTCAGTCAAATGCATCGATTGTCCCGAAGTAATCGAGAGTAAAACAACTATTTATTTGCTGACAGCCAAAAAAAATCTGATTTTCGTGAAACCATTTGTATTTAAGAATAAAGTTTATAATCCAATGATTGTTTCGTTTTATAAAGGTAAATGTAAAGTGACAGCGCAGCAATGTCCCGAGCGAAGATTGATTGACGGTTGATCGAGATAATTTAAAGTTTGTAGAGTGAATGACTACCGGGGGAAGGGTTGGTAAAGTTCGCACGAATAATGAGAATGTCGGCTTTACATCGATGATAATTGTATATATTGTTGCTTTAATAATAAAACATGAACAATTGTGAACCGGTTAGCGGAATTTTATATAAGCTTATAGAACTAAGTCTCGAAGCGTCGCGTTTTAATCTTAAGAAAAAGAAAGATTATTTCAAAAAAATGTTAAATAATTATTTTCTTGTTTTTATTTTTGGAGAATTAGCGTTTTCCTTACTTTCTTTCTTTTCAAGGAAGATATTTTCGGGACAACGTGACAGGTGGTGAGCCCGTAGCCGTCTTTATGACCAAGCCAATGATATAATTCGTACTTAATTTTTAGAAAAACCCATTGGTTCGAGCCTGCCACCTGGGCGAACTACTGAACCACTATCTGAACCACTTAATTCTTATCAGGTAAAAAAATCTCCTCAGGTAATCCTAAAGTTCGTCGCAAAGCTCTTCTTTGTGACGAACTTTAGGAACTTTTTAATAGGCCAGACCTACGTTCGAAATATGTGTCGCTTGTTTATTGGTGGCGTTTGTTACCTGGTCTGGAAAGTGCATATGGAGTTATGTTAGTGCATTCAGTAGCGTGAGTACAAGCGTTTGAGAGAGAGAGAGGTTGTGTTCTTCTCTTCGGCCTAGGTAACATAGGGATTGTGCGAAATAATTATATAATAATTTAAATTTGCGCTTGAGTCTGTTAAATTAGTTATAAGGAGGTAAAGAAGAGAGAAGATGAAGCTGATTTCATACGTCCCTTTCCCATGAAAAAGATAGTATCATATTTATATTAGAGTAACAGACTCCTAAATCAAATGACACAAAATTGTAACACATATAATATAGAAAACGACACTCATTATCCATTACAGACGGCTTCATGCTTTGACTGTAAACTAGCACATAGTAATAAATCATAGCTTCAAGAGCAGCCGGCCTCTGGATGTCCGTTTTAACATTTGTCCAATTACATCATTTCCACGTTACGCAACTGATAAAACTAAAAAATTGACGCCTGACGGCGGGCGAGATAAGCAGCGACTCGTTTATTGAGTTCATTATGGTAGCGCAACCGCGGCGTCTCGTGATTAGTTACGCTCTATCCGGTAGCCGATTGTTGGATGTTGTACGATCAACAGAAATAGCTCCATTTCTTTTTTATTTTATCTTCATGTATTGGCACCTTCGTTGTTTCGGATTCCATAACGAAAGTACTTTATCTACTTGCATTGGTACCAAAGCAATGTGTGTGATATTGTCCCTATCTATATATGTACTTGTTATTATCATTAAAAGCTTTTTCTACGGTAGACAGTGGTCGAGACAATTTAGTAATTCGGTTTACTCTTTACCGGAGTTTATTTGGGATAACATGATAGGTGGATAATCATGATAACATGATAAGCTTGCACCAATAGGTTTTTTCAAAGATTTATGTCCGATTTATATCATAGCTTTGGACATAAATACGGCGACAGGCTTACCATTTGTCACGTTGCCCCAAAAATACCTTCGGTAAAAAGTGGATCGAAGGGACTTAATTGTCTCAACGACTCATATACTGGGAACGACGTGAATATTTTTTTTCTAACATCAATACAAAGCAATAGAAGTAAAAAAATGAAATGATTTAATGAGTTTGTTTTGCAGTCGGTACGTATTACGTTATATCAGATGATAGGCAGTCTCGCGATCGGTTGCAGGGTAAATGTTATACTTCTGACAGCGACAGATGTTACAACGTAGATAATATAGGAGGCGGCGCGATCTCTGCTCACAGTGAAGTAGATAATGATACTAATGCACCACGTCAGTAATATTAGATCAGACAATTTTACGAATACATTAAAAATGAGTGGTCAGAGAGATGGTGCCACGTAATAAGATATGCTCATAAAGTAATTAAAGGTACGGAATTGAAGCTATTGTTGACAGTTACTTGGCAATCTCTAGTAGCGTATAAGTTCCGGGTTCGAATTTGCCGACAGGTTACTGTAGAAAACCACTTTTTCTCTAGACTAGACCTCTGTCTACCCCTATATTGAGAATTGTGTGAAGATATTTATAGATATTTATTTATATTTATTCTATGATTTTGGTTAACAGTGTAAACAATGGTCGAGCGGGACCAAGTCTTCCAAGTCTAAAACTTCTTTAACATTCTCTCACAACTCATCCTTAAAAGATATAGATATCGACATATGGACAGCCAAACGGAACATCTATGTCAATCCTAATTTAAAGCGAACCCAGAGAACCAGTGAACCCAGTCATCGCATCGACAAATCGAGACTACAACAGCCCTATCTTGGTACTGTGGTTCTCAATTCGCTTACCATTCTGGAGGGTTTACTATAATTGATGAACTCTCCCGAATGGGCGAGGCCTACACCTGCAGTCGACTTATACAGTTCATTACGATGACCATATATTTGTATTCTAGTGGTTAAACCGATCCCAAGACCTTGTCGCTGGCTGGCTACAAAATGTCAATACATTTCAGATCATAATGCATCCTTGAAGAGAAGTGGGAGCCTGGTAGCCGTAACTTAGGTTTTGGAAAACCAACAACGGGCACCCGTCCCTCACATTTAGAATAAATGTTTAATAATTGATAAACTACATGTGGAGATAAAAGTTTATATGTGAGAAGAAAACAAATAAAGATTTTATATATTATAAATATCTTCACCAATTCCCAATACAGGGGTAGACAGAGGTCTAGTCTAGACAATTAAGTCCCTTCGACCTACCTTCCACCGAAGTTATTTTCGGGGCAACGTGTTAGATGGTGATCTCGTCGCCTTCTTTATGGTCAAGCCAACGATATAATTTGTATATGAGTTTTTGAAAAACCCATTGGTACGAGCCTGTCACCTGGTCTTCCGATCTCCCAAGCACTCGGAAGTCGTTTTGAATTAACTTTAATCTTTATAACATTTTCCAGGAATTTCAAGTACCATCAACATCGCTTAAGGTTTTCATTATACCGAAAGCTTTCTATTCAATAAAATGTTTAATTTAACATTTATTTTTTCAGAACTCACATTCCATAAAGAACTTTAAATCAGCGACCTAAGGTATAAAATGCTTAGGAACTAACCATTACTCAAAGGTAGGTTAGAATACGGGAATGTTTCCAGTACTCCGAGCACTTACCCTTTGATCTTGTATTAAGTGATCTGTCGATGTTACATGCATTATCGCTTAAATAGATATCTGTTAAAAGATAAAAGTTTAAAGGTGTTTTATTATAAAATTAAATTAATTACAGGTTCAACTATACAAGAAAAATTTAAAATAATAAGTGAATAACAAATAAATATCTTCATGTAAATTCCAATACAGGGGTAGACAGAGGTATAGTCTAGACAATTAAGTCCCTTTAACCCACCTTCCACCGAGGATTTGGAAATTTATATAAAAGAAGTCATTATCCTTTCTCTCTGTCTATTCTTTTTATAAATCTTCTTTGTTCAGGAGATAGGCATAAACCTAGGCATTAAATAAAACAGTAGCGACGCGAAGTAGCGTTAGACATAAAGTGGAATCTTTAACAGCAATACTCTACAAGTGTATTAGGGATCACAGCATCAGATACCTCGCAAGATGGTCACTTCAGTAGGCGCCATAGGTTTGCTCACTCTTGATCTGGGATTTTTGAGTGTAGAGGATAATTCTTCAACAACATATTACTACAATAGATACATCCACAACATATTACATTAATAAGCTTTCTTAGTAAATTACCATACCTCCCTATTGATAGAGTTCAGAGGAATTGTTATGAACTAAAATATACATTATTTACATTATATTTTTCGGATAGATGGTTAGCGGAAAATAGAGGAGATAATAAAAAAAACATTTGATTCGAGGCGTAAGGGATGAGCTCACCTTCACAATGCTACCTGCGTAGGTAAGATCACTGACGTGCGCAAACTACAATCAAATGAACTCTTTTGCTCTCCACTATAAATTAAGTTTAAATTAGTGCTAGTAAAGTTATTGAACCTATAGGTTACAGTCAAAGGTAAAATCACATTAGCGGAGTAATCGGGAAGTTGAAATTCGATTCTAGAGATCCTAGTTTGATCATCAGGAAGAAGACTTGTACCAAAGAGTTTTGCAACACTTATGTAGTACGACAGGCTCACGTTGTCCCAAAATAAGTTCTTATGAAATGTGGGTCTAAAACTCTAAACTGTTTATCACCTCCAGCTAACCCTGTATTGGGAAATAAATAAATAATAAAATAAATAAATATCTTCACGCAATTCCCAATACAGGGGTAGACAGAGGTCAAGTCTAGACAATTAAGTCCCTTTGACCCACCTTCCACCGAAGATATTTTCGGGACAACGTGACAGGTGGTGAGCCCGTCGCCGCCTTTATGTCCAAGCCAACGATGAAATTCGTACATAAGTTTTTGAAAAACTCATTGGTACTATACACCTGGGGATCGAACTCGGGTTTCTCGACTCGAAATTCCGACCACCAAACAACTCGGCTATCGTGACTTACGTATTGGGAAATGCGTGAAGATATAAAGTATTGCTGGAATGTTCATACACATTTACCGTTTTCATATTCTGCCGATAATGTTTTGCCACGTGCGCGTTCGTTAGTGGACGATATTTCACAGTAATCCCACTTCGCATAAATCAACCCTTTGATCCCGCAAGCATGACTCTCAGTTAGCATTTACCGTCTCGCGTGAAACCGCTCGATTTATATCGCGCGAGATTATTTATGGCGTATTCCTTGCATCTACACATTTAAATCTTCGTAATTGACTGTTTCAGACGCTGTTTGGATTTCTTAATAGTGATAAATTCTACATCGGTTATTTCGATATACGCTACACAAGTAATTCGTGTTTACTTCTTACGATTTGTGTTATTCAAATTGTGTTTTAGACTAGAGCAATGGAATTTCTGTATTCGTATTATTTAATTTTTAAAAGGGCATACCTATGAAGTTTCTGGCGTCTGTTACTTCTCTGTTACAGGAATTCACGAGGAATTACGAAAAGGAGTTAGAATAAAAAATGTCTAGCGACGAACGAATATATATTCTTATATAGATAAATAAATAATTTGAGTTCAATGAGTGGCTTAGACACCAGTTTCCATGGTGTCGCCAGCTCTGGGGTTTCGAGTTTGATACCCTGTGGAGTCAATACAGAAAACACTTTTACCATATTATCTCGGGTCTGGGTGTTTGTGATACCTTCGGTGTTTCTGATTCCATAATAAAAGTGCTTAAGCTGCTTACTTTGTGATCAGAGCAAGGTGTGCGAGGTTGTCCTTATCTATGTATGTATTTGCTTATTATTCATATTATTACTTCTTAACTTATACTTTCAAACATAGTGTTCAATTTTTAACAAGAAAAATAAGAATACTTATGGGAATCAACGTAAGTGGTACAAGGGGTACTAAACTGCATTCAGCAAATTCTTCGCCAAATGTTTGATTGGTGGTGTTAGCTTTTTCGATGTTGTCTTTATGTGTATGGCTTCAAAATATGTCCCTGAAATCTTCAGTTTTTTTTAAATCACAACCTGAACAGAAATAATAGAAGAATAAATTTTAGCAATATAATTTTAAATTAAACATCTATTTTCAGTTTTGAACTAATTTATTATTTTTTCCTGAATTACTCCTCTAAAGCCAATTTTCTCTAAGTTTTAGAAGGATAAAGAAATATTTTACAAAGCAACTTTGTAGCTTGACAAAAGACTGCTCAAAGCAGTCTTTTGTCAAACTACAAATATTTCAATAACATACTTTTGACGTAAGAAAATATAAGTAAGCTAATTCAAGTATTTTAGAAAAAATGTCTCCACGCCATTCCCAATATTAGAGTAGACAGAAGACCTCTCACTACCTTTCACCGAAGACATTTTTTGACACAAAGTGAGAGGTGGAGAGCCTGTCGCCGTCTTTATGGACATGCCAACGATTTTCATTGTAGATAAGTTTTCTAAAAAATCTATTGGAGTCGAACCTGGGTCTCTTGACTCGAATTCCGATCACCCACCCACTCGGCTATCATGACTCAAGTATGTTAGAGGACTGAAAAAAAATACGTGTAACGTATTTTTTTTACTTTTCAGTTCTAAGCTTTATCGACGGCGTAACTTTTGTTAAAAAAACACGTTTTAACTTAAATTTTTTATAATTATTTTAATATAGTGAAAATTAAAAGAAATTATTAATGAGTGACTTACTTACTAGTAGAAGTCGCGATAGCCGAGTGGTTGGATGGTCGGAATTTCGAGTCAAGAGACCCGAGTTTGATCCCCAGGTGGCAGGCTCGTACCAATAGGTTTAAAAAAAAACTTATGAACGAATTATATCGTTGGCTTGGACATAAAGACGGCGACGGGCTCACCACCTGTCCCGAAATATCTTCGGTGGAAGGTGGGTCGAAGGGACTTAATTTTCTAGACAAGACGTCTGTCTACCCCTGTATTGGGAATTGCGTGAAGATATATATTTTTTTATGTTATACTTACTAATGAGTACCATGTTTAGAAAATATGGTAGTTAGTAAGTAAAGTTTATTTTGTGTTTATGATGCACTTTGTAGCCTAAGCGTAATGGTTTTTAGCTTTACTTACATTGAGTGCATGACATTGAGTGGATAAAATACAGGATTTGAATAGAACCATGGATAAGTATATAATAGCTATACTAGCTTTTACCAGCGGCTTCGCTCGCGTTGTGTCTTTAAATATTTATTAGAGTCCTAATTATTGATATATTATTTTCGGAGGGACCTTTAGATAAAAAAATAATCGTTGACAGGAACGTACCTATCTATTTCTAAAAGGATTAGTGGTTTAGACGTAACAAACAAAAATAATTTTATATTTGTAATATTAGTTAGGACTTGTATTGCGAAGACACAAGGAACTTTACTTCAGGGCTGGATAACGTGTGAGATTGTTCAAAAGTAATACTTTTGTTTATTATAAACGTCGTTAATAACAATGACCTCCGTGGACGAGTGGTGCATACATCGGTTTCTCATGGCGACGCCTGCTGGGGTTCTGGGTTCGATTCCCGATCGGGTCAGTGTTGAAAACACTTTTTCTACATTTTATGGGGTCCGGGTGTTTGTGGTAACTGCGATGTTTCTGATTCCATAATACAAGTGCTTAAGCTGTTTACTGAGAAATGTATGTGATGTTGTCCCTATCTCTGTATCTATGTATTATTATTATAATAAAATAGGTTCGTCTGGAGTACCATACATTAATGCATTTAACTCTCAAAGCGCTAACAAGGATTAATCTGCGGCTGCCATTATAAAATCATCGACCGATCACACCGACCCGAGTTATGACGTCATTACTCAACCGCCCGCTCCTTTAACAACAGCGTTGGCGTAATGATAAGGCATTGTACATAATAGTAGCCCTCGCACTGTGGTTTTGATCAAATTATACAGCGCCTTAGCCCCAAGTGCCGTCCGCCATTTATTAGCTTCTACTTGGTTGTTGACTTTTTTATGATGGACACATGTAATCATACGCTGTGGCGAGTGTCAATTAAGCTCGGTTGATTTTATGCGATGGATTATATGCGGATAGTTTAATGGTTAAGATTACAGACACTTTATTTTAATATTCACGCATTTTAACAATACAGGGGTAGTCAGATGTCTAGACATTTAAGTCCTTTCGATTCACGTTCCACTAAAGCTTATCCAACAACGTAACAGGTAGTGAGCCTATTCGAACCCGCAACCGTTAGTTTTGAACATAGTTCATTATTGTACTACTGTTGGACATTACTAACACAATTTTTATACTCTGCGTAATTTTACATACGCATACATTTACGTATATACCCGATGTTTTTGTCCGTTTGTTTATATGTCAAACTAAGCTTCTTCATTCTTCAAGAATATATACGCTGCCAAAAATATTTATTTTTCTCGAGCTTGATTGGTTTTAAATAATAACTGGTCTAATTAATATATAATAAATAATTATTATGCCACTCTTGGTGTACAATAAACAATATTTTACTTTTCACTTTACTCCTTCGTCTATGACAATAATAAATGGGATACGTAAGAGGTAATCTCTGACCTCCTTCCATATTCCTTTTTTAAAGATTAGGGTTGCGGGAGCACATAGATGTCTGTTATCACTTACCATAAAATAAGCCTTCCCCCACCCACTCCCTAAATATAAAATAAATAACAATAATGATTCACGTAGTAATAATCTGATTGTCCTTCAGCAGCTTTATTGATTGGTGAAACTTACCCGGTTTAACAATATTGAAAATTTTTCATGCAAACGTAATAAATAAATAATTTTAATCAATAAATAATTAATACCCAGTTTTAATTGACAGTTAAATTTAGTATTTTATAGACATAGAAACGAATAAATAACTTTTTAGTCAGTAAACATTCTCATATAATGTTTCTTTAATCAAGATTTTTGGCCTTAAATAATTAAAAAAAAAAACCTGACGTCTTTCCTAATACAGGAGTAGCCAGAGGTCTAGACAATTAAGTTTTTTTGGACCCACCTCAAACCGAAGACATTATTCGGTGTATGTCCTAGCCAACAATATAAATAGAACATAAGTTTTAGAAAAAACCCAATGGTGAGACTCTTGGAAATTGAAGTCGGGTTCTCATGACCCGAATTCCGATCACCCAACCACACGGCTATCGTGACTATTGAATTATTTACGAAATGTATAAAGTGCTCTTTAGGAATAATCAATAAATATTTCAATACACATTTTAATACGATAAAACCTTCGAATTTTCAATTTGACGTTTAGTATATAGAAAATATTAAATATTTAGCAATAATTTCATGTAATTATAGCGCTATAATTATAACTTTGAAATTTTGGGCAGTCAAACACTTCATGGAGTGTTTACACTGTGAGCGAGCACTTGAGCGAGTCATGCAGCCGAACTACGGTAGCGGTCGTGTGTTTTGACAAGCTGCTAAGCAAACAGTTGTGACGAGAGCGACGGAATAATTGTACGCTATTGTTGATATAGACAGATGTAGTGATGTGTCCGTCCATAATGTGTTAAATCGAATATCAATTAGTATAAGATGATAACTATATAGATATATAGTCACGATAGCGTTAGATAGATTGTGTGATCGGAATTCGAGTCGAGAGGCCGGAGTTTGATCCCCAGGTAAACCTGTCAATTTTTCAAAATGTATGTACGATAAGTCGTTGGCTTGGACATGAAGAAGGCGACGGGCTAACCTTCCACCGGGGAATCGAACTCGGCTATGGTTACACTTGGTCGGCATTCACAACAACAGAACATTAATCGCTATAAAATTGTTATCTTTACAAACAATCCTTTATTTCTTTGCGAGGTTACAAAATAGTTTCAAACGACTGCAAAATAATTCACTTTGTCGTGACCAACAATGGAATTATAAAATGGCATATGCTTATTTAGAATTTTTATGTTAATCGACTAACGAAGCTGTGGCACCATGTATGTAACAAATGTTTTAGCATAATAAATAAAAGATAATCTAAACGAAAAAAGTATCAAGTTTATTCAAGCGTAAAAAGCGGTTGTAGCAATAATTTATAATCTCGATAACATGACTTGTTTCAGGCAATAAACGATATTGCAATGGCCATTATAATGCATACTTGAGTTGATTTATTTATAAAGTCAATTGGCGACCTCTAAGCGAAGTAGTTAGCGTTAAATTGACTATTGAGAAAAAGAATGCACAAAAATATTGAGGAATATTTCATAAAATAAATTTGTGCATTTCGAATACGGATTTGAAGTCACGATAGATGAGTGGTTGGGTGGTCGGAATAACGGGTCAAGAGACTCGAGGGCGATCCTCAGGTCGCAGGCTTGTACCAATGGGTTTTTCAAAAACTTATGTATTGAGATTGAGACGGCGACGGGCTCACCACCTGTCACGTTGTCTTGATCGGATGTCACGTTGTCTCGGTGGATCGAAGGTACTTAATTGTCTAGACTAGACAATTAAGTCCCTTCAGGAACTTTCATATTCAGTGTGGTCTAAATTTATCTGAGACATTATTGTACAAACATAAGCCATATTTTATAAATAATAAATAAATACATATATAGACAGGGTCACCATCAAATACATTGCTTCGATCCCAATGTAAGTTATGTTAATTTTAAAGCACTTGAGGTATGGGTATCGGAAACAACGAAGGCACCACAAACACCCAGACCCGAGAAAATGTAGATAAAGTGGTTTATTACATTAATAAACCTAGGAAATAGTAATAGTTACCGATAGATTGCATGATAATTATCTGTAAATATGTCAGACCATCCGTGAAGCAGCGTCTAAGGTGCGAGGTTTCTGGTATGTATTCGCCAATCCTTACGAGGTAGTCTGGACAGAGAGACATACAGACATGCAGAGGATTTATACAGGCCATTAAGTAAGTAAGAACTGAACATGGTACATGCTTAACATGCGCTACACTTGTCTATTAAACTTATGCAGATGAATTAAAACCTCTACGTTCAAAGAAAGGAGAAAGTTTTGAACAGATTATTATAAAGATATAAATTATACAGCGATTTCTTCAATAGTAGAGAGAGTAGACCTATCTCCCACTTCCTCTCCTTCTTTCTTCTCGCTCAGTTGCTCTCTTAAATTCAAAGTGAAAGTTTTTTTCAAATACTTTATTTACTCAAACAAAATTATGTTAATATTTACAATACTTATTAACTAAAAACCGCTATGTACTACTATATTCGTAGAGCCCTACTCCTCGTGGCATGGTACCAAGAACGCGGGCTGCATTTCCACATTGAATGGCTAGACTTTACCGTTGAGCGAGAAAGGAACCAGCCCTCTTGTCACCAGCGGCTGCGACCAGTCGCGGATGCAATTCCTTTAGAAAGTGCGTCGCGCGGGGACCCCATGGACCGTACGTCTCTACGGCAAATGGAACAAATATATAGTCTCCTTACATAAGACTCATATTTACGCCACTTCCCCGATTCAGGTGCCTCTAATGCCGCGTAAATAAGGACTGTATGTACTCCACGTAAAAGAGTTCCTGAAAAATGGTATGCTACATTTCGTTTATTCGGAAAGACGGTAATCGAACAATAAACTCCTCTGATGGTATGTGGTTACTAACCTCTTAGACTAACTAATAAGTCGCTCATCGATAATTTTATTTTTATTTTATTTTGCATTAATTATTTTATTTTGGAATACTTACAGCTAGCTAAATTTAATATAATTGATATTGATCATTTAATTAAGTGAGTCCGTGTGGTAATAGCGTAAGAATATTGATACTCTCTTTCTTCCCGTGGGTGTTGTAAGAGGCGACTAAGGGAAACAGTCTTGAATACCATTATGGCAACTGATAGATGGCGCGATAACCATCTCCAAAATTATCAGAACAAAATAATCAGGCCGAAGATGAGCAGCAGCGTCTATCGTGCGCGTGGTCTGGTACTGCAATCGCCAATCGGCTTGCCAAGCGTGGCGATTATAGAAAATCCTCCCAAATGGATAGGCCTATGTCCGGCAGAGGTCTTTAACAGGCCGTTATAAAAATATCGATAATACGCGTGCACCTAACTATACATAATATAGAGTAGTGTTGTATGATTGATGATCTAGAGAGTCAGTCACCTTAATCGTGTTTACACAGTTCGCACTCGATATCGAATAATTTTTAAAAGCCGCGGGTGGCCAGCTACTGTTTGCTTTTCGCCTGTGACGTGTATGGTCCTTCATTCGCTATTCAAATAACCATTCCATATTTATCAATGTTTCAAAATGAACCGTGTTGGAATAGATTTAAGTTGCAATTCGGTTGTTCGTAATTGTGGATATGTTTATTTTGAATACGGACAGTTCATGTTCATTTCTAATGCTGTATTTGAAGATGAAGTTTTATAGCATTAGTTTATTCTTTCATTTCTTAATAAGCAATGTTTTAATATAACTTGGTTACTAAATTATTAGCAGTATTGGTTAGTAGAAATAATATATAATAAAAAATATTTTTTGTTATAATTTTTTCAGTTGTTTATCTGATTTTGTGTTTTTTTGGTAAATCACTGTATTTTTTAAATATACGAGAAGTTGCTACTTTTAAATTTTATATTATTATTTTTATGTTCATTATTTTGTTATTTTTTGTTCATAATTTTATTTTCTCTTTGATATTTTTTTTGTCATTTATAATATTCTGCCTCCTCTCCTCTCTCCTCTGCCTACCCCAGTATGGGTAAGAGTGGGAAGATCTAAATTATAACGAGGTCGTGATATCGCTTATATTCCAAATTATTATATCATAAAATGTATCAAGAAACTTCAAAAACTAAAATTACTGCGGAATGTACAACACATCACAGAACAGTCTTAAATATTTTAAGAAAGTTATAAACACACTCAAATAATTCATTCCCAATATAGATGTAGACTGGAGTCTAGACAGTCACCTTATACCGAAGACATTTTTTGGGACAAGACATTTGGGACAACGTGACAGATGGGGAGCCCGTCGCTGTCTTAATGTCCAAGCCAACGATATAATTCGCACATACATTTTTGAAAAAAACCCGTTGGTACGAGCCTGCCACCTGGGGATCGAACTCGTGTCTCATGATTCGAATTCCAACCACCCGACAACTCGGCTATCTGACTTAAATAATTAACGATGTTTAAAATAGAGTTTTAACATAAAACGACTTAATTTCCACCGTATTCGAGCAGTAACCCCAAAACATCCATTGTGCATTTGAACATGGCTACACTGGGGTAACCATGTACTAATTAATAAAGGATATAAATTAAATTCGGAACGTTCTCTGACGTCCCGGGTTCGATTCATACGGGTCAATATATTATATCTTCTTTTTAATATTATATCTTCATGCGCAGTCCCTGACGGGGTAGCCAGAGAGAACAGATCGCTTAGTAAGATCCGTACATACCTCTTTCGCTTATTTCAGATTCATCATTTTTTTCATACATGCACGTCTAGGTATCCGAGTACTCTTGAAACTCCCCTCTTCGAGCAGTTTGCTCACATGTCTTCGAAACTTAGTCTTGGCCTACCTGAACAAATTTTAATATTAACTTTAACGCTATATATTTTCATCAACAAATGGTCTTGGGTCTGCGTGTATCTTCGTAGTTTTCGATTCTACAACATCAGTTCTGTAGTTACTTTCCTT
Source organism: Sericinus montela (assembly GCA_029286605.1). Taxonomy (NCBI): domain Eukaryota; kingdom Metazoa; phylum Arthropoda; class Insecta; order Lepidoptera; family Papilionidae; genus Sericinus; species Sericinus montela. The sequence continues at coordinate 1,262,769 of JAGSMR010000108.1, forward strand.
AGGATCGGTGCAACGTTTGTAATATTTATTATGTATACGTTTGTTTATCATTATATTAACATACATGAAATAGAAATATATAAATATCTTCACGCAATTCCCAATACAGGGGTAGACAGAGGTCTAGTCTAGACAATTAAGTCCTTTTGACCCACCTTCCACCGAAGATATTTTCGGGACAACGTGACAGGTGGTGAGCCCGTCGCCGTCTTGATGTCCAAACCAACAATATAATTCGGACATAAGTTTTTGAAACACCCATTGGTACGAGCCTGCCACCTGGGGATCGAACTCGGGTCTCTTGACTCGAAATTCCGACCACCGAACCACTCGGCTATCGTGACTTTTAACAAAATAGTAGGACATATAATGTAAAAATTAACGAAATGGTAAAAGTAATGAAGATGAAGATCAGTTAACCTTAGTTAGTTGTAATACTGCCTCTAAATCTAATGGTCGCAGGTTCGGATCTTGCTAGGAACACAAAGTATGGTTGTACTCGAGTCATGAACTTTTTATGTACATATTATGTAAATTTATGTGTGTCAATCGGCGACGGGCTCACCACCTGTCACGTTGCCCCGAAAATATCTTTGGTGGAAGGTGGGTCAAAGGGACTTAATTGTCTAGACTAGATCTCTGTCTACCCCTTTATTGGGAATTGCGTGAAAACATTTATTTATTTTTAAAGAGTTTTTAAGAAAATTTCTTAAGTGCCAAGATTTATAAAAAAACGATTATTGTGGTCACCCTATAAATCCTTCGGCCGTGTTTACCGGAATCAATTTAAAATCTCAATTTTTTGAGATTCTTACAAGAGAGAAGCCGGGAGAAGTTAATTCAGGTTAATTACTGACACTTTCAAGGTACTACGGATTTCGTACATTATTAAAATTAAAAATATATTTAAACGCCTTTCACAATACATTGGTAGACAGAGGTACAGACTATTAAGTCCTTCCACCTAAGACATTTTTGGGACAGCGTGACAGGTTGTGAGCCTGTCGCCATCTTTATATCCAAGCCAAAGATATAATTCATACATAAGTTTATGAAAAACCCATTGGTACGAGCTTTTGAGATCGAATTCACTCGGCTATAACATTTAATTTTAGCAAAATTAATTGTTTCTTGTTTGTCTTGCCAGCGTTTTCTCATTCTTCTTTCTAATTTATATATATAAGATATTTAATATTTCAATTAGTAATTTGAATATTTGATAAGTTAGAAAAATATCAATGTAATTGTATATATTAATTGCATTATTTGATAAGCTATTGAAATATGAACCTTTTTGTTCACTTGTGGATCTCTAAATGTGTTTATGGTGCCAGCACTTGAGCGCTATCTCAATTTCGGTCGCAAGTTAAATGTTTATCGATCTTTCGACACATGTGCACGGGCGGCACTTTGTCGCCGATTTTTCTTAAGTGAGTTAATTTTTTATTTTCGAGATAATATTGCCGATCACTTTTTAAGGGTCAAGTGTTTTAACTTTTAAGTTTCACGATTTATGGCGAGTGATTTTTTGAGTTTGCTTTTATTTACACGTTTTTTTTAATGTAAGGTAGTTAAAACTAAAAGCAGTTGGTAAAATGTTAAATTTCTAATAGTTAAGAAAAACTGACCTTCTTATGAAGTATATTTCGAATATAACAACGTTTTCGGTAAACTTATCCTATGTTATTATTTGTACAAAAATGTATAAATCATTCCATGAGCATTTTAAATTGACTAATTACAGTAATGATAGAAAAAAGAACAAAATGTATGTAGATGGACTCCGATGACTATACGATCTTATCAAAAATTAGAAAATAAAGAAAACTTTACTTGCTGCCTTTTATCGTACCTACATATTAACAAATAAAAACAATAAGCTTTCTTAAACACAGAGAAAGCAGGTAGAAAAATAGTGATTCTAGATAAACTAATCTGTCTTATAAGTGTCTTTTAATGTAAAAACTTAGTAGAATAATAAAAAGAAAAATAGAAAACTGAACAAAATATATTTTAATTGCACATTATACACACATAGATAAATACAACATCATACATTACTCTGATCCCTAAAGTAAGTAGCTAAAGCACTTGTGCTATGGAATCTGAAAAAATTAAGGTGAACCAGATCGCCAAGTGTCACGATCCCTACATACTTCTTTCGCTTCTTTCAGATTCATCATCTTCTTCATACATGCACGTCTAGGTATCCGAGTACTCTTGACCCTCCCCTCTTCGAGCAATTTGCTCACATGGTCTTCGAAAGTTAGTCTCGGTCTACCTCGACACCTTTTAATATGAAAGTTAATATTAAAAGGTGTCGAGGTAGACCGAGGTAGCGCTATATATTTTCTTCACTATTCGGTCTTCACTCATTCGCTCAACGTGCCCAAACCATCGAAGCACGCCCTTATCCATTTTAATAAATGCAACGATCTCATAATATTGTTTTATAAGAATTTATCTTGTGATTACTAGATTTAGGGGTCTGTTCGCGGGTTGGCGCTACCGGACGGCGATACCAGAACCACAGTCGGTCGGTAGTATCCGAAGCTGGAAGCTTCAGGAAGCGGACACTAGGGATGAATATCAAGCAAGGGTAGCCGAAAAGCTTGACATTATCGATGTCAGGAAAGAATGTGTGGACGAAATATGGCAGAGCCTTAGGGATGGAATGGTTAGTGCAGCGGAAGACGTGTTCCACACACGTGAAAAGAGGTAGTAGTGAAAAGGGTGATGCATGGTGGAATGACGAAATGAAAGAAGCAGTAAATAAGAAGAAGAAAGTATGATTAGACTACTTGGCCTCTAGTAATGATAAGGATATGAGAGATAAGATGAAAGAAAGATATAAGCTACAGAAATTTCACACAAACGCATTGATTGAGGAAGTGCGTGAAAGGTGTAGAATGGAAGCGAAAGAAAAGTTGTCGCACAACTTCAAAGAGAACTCCAAACAGTGGTGCGACGGCCTTAAGAATGAAAAAAGTGCTTTCGAGAACTAATGACGTCTTCTCAGAAACATTGGACGTCATGTAGCGATGAAGTGAATTTTATAGAGAAATGTATGCGTGTAATGATCTTAGTGAGGGATCCGGGAGAGACGCCGTGACTGATAAGCCAGACTCGGACCTCGATGACACTGAGGTCATCAGTATGAAAGAGATTAATTGTGCAATTCGAAGTTTGAAATGTGGTAAGGCTGCGGGACTAGAGGGAGTTACTGTTGAAATGGTCAAGTATGGAGGGCCTCGCGTCTGGAACAGCTTTCATCTGCTGTGCAATTTGTGCTGGCGGACGGGGGATGTCCCGAATGATTAGCGATCCGCGGTCATTGTACCTTTATATAAAGGTAAAGGTACTTTTTTTTTGTTTGACTGCGGGTGCTATCGGGCGATCAGCTTGACCAGTTTAGCAAGTAAAGTTTACACGAAGGTTTTTACGCGTAGGATGCGAGAGAAATCAGAAAGATTTTTATGGGGGTCACAATGCGGATTTAGACCTGGAAGAGGATGCATGTATCAAGTGTTTTCTTACCGCATGATCACGGAAAAGCTTCTGGCTTCTGACCAGAGGATTTTCTATGCTTTTGTGGATATTGAGAAGGCATTTGATAAGGTTGTAAGGAAAAACACGTGGGAACTGTTGCCGGGGTATGGTGTGGATGGCCCACTGCTAAGGGCTGTGCAATCGCTCTATTGTGACTGCAAAGCCGGCATGACCTACCACCCATATTTAGCGTCCAAACGGGCATAAAATAGGGTTGTGTCATGTCCTGTTTATAGTTCACGAAGTGTGAAATATGGGTAAATAAGGAATGTCTAGAACAGGTGAATGAGATTGTGTACTTGGGCATTGCTTTTAGCCGGGATGGAAGATATGATATAGATGTGGACAGGCGTGACGCTATCGGAAACAAGGTCAACGGTGCCCTGACAGCGTAAGTCCAAAGGCAATGCGTAGTGAAAAATGCACGCTTTGTGATACATAATGCAGTGCTGGTACCGACTTTATTATATGGCAGCGAAACCTAGGTATGCCAGAAGAAGCATGAAAGCAAGTTGAATGTAGTGGAGATGCGATCTCTTCGTGAAATGTGCGGCGTTTCCTTGGCCAGCCGGAAGCGAAGCGAAGAGATTCGCAAAATGGTAGATTATAAAGATGACCTTATCACGAAAATGGATAAGGGCGTGCTTCGATGGTTTGGGCACGTTGAGCGAATGAGCGAATACCGAATGGAATTAAATGAATGGAGTGAGGAAAATATATAGCGCGAAAGTTAATATTAAAAGGGTCGAGGTAGGCCGAGACTAACTTTTCAAGACCATGTGAGCAAATTGCTCGAAGACGTCACCCCGTCAGGGATTGTGCGTGAAAGAAGAAAAGAGAAAAAAATCCTCACGCCATTCCCAGTAGAGAGACAATTTACTCCCTTCGATTCATCGAACCGAAGATATTTCGGGACAACGTGACAGGTGGTGAGCCCGTGGCCGTCTATGTCCATGCAAACGATATAACCGTATATAAGTTTTTTTGAAAACCCATTGGTACTTGCCGGCCATCTGGGTATCGAACTCGGGCCTCCTGATTCGAAATTCCGATCACCCAACCACTCGGCGATCGTGACTTAGTAATTAAATAAGTTAAACGACCTCTCAATATTGTTTTAAATGCCAGTATTGTCTCGTTTAAAATCAGACAATCCATATAATAGACGTATGTTACACCACAAGAAAAGATATCTGGAGACACCCGATTAAAATTAATCGAATAGATTTAAATATTAGTCTGCGAAACAAAAACAGTTTCATCATAAAATAATCCTAAAAGATAAATAGTATTAGTCCATTTGATAGATTGTCTGATTTCGGACATGGCGATCTGAGCGATAAACAAAAAGTATTTATTACTGTCAGTAATAAACCCCGGTACACACTCTATCACGTGGCAACACACGTCTGCACCCACCTTTACGCCGCGAAGCGTCGTCCATCATCGTCACAGATGATTGATAATACTTTTTCAAACTACCGGTCTATAACCAATCCCCTTAACAAACTAATTACGATTCATTCAAATATCAATTTAATACCAACTGAGTTATAGTTCATTTTACGTTGTTACTGTTTAATAATTTAATTTCAATGTCAAGTAATGCAAATTGAACTAAACGTGGTCGTAATAAGATATAAATCTGTGTGACGGTTTTAATGTTAAGGGCTTGTAACGCTGTTTGCACACAATGCAAAGACATGACTGGTATGGTTTTTTTCTTTGCGGTGATACCGAGCCAGTGCTAATTCTTCATTGATGGCAGAGATAGATGTATCAATAGTCGAATGTAATTGGATAGTTTTTGATTGCATTACTTACTTATTAAACTTAGCCACTATAGCCGAGTGGTTGCGTGATCGGAATTAGAGTCGAGAGACCCGATTTCTTTTCCTATTTAGGCTCATACAAATGAATTTTTTCAAAAACTTAAGTACGATTTATATCGTTGACATGGACATGAGGACAGCGTCGGATACACCACCTGATAGGTCTCAAAGTAAGGTAGATCTAAAGAATTTAATTATCTAGATCTCTGTCTACCCTAGTATTGGGAAAATGCACGATACTAAAAGAAGTAAATTCATTAATTTTCTATAATCATAACAGCTACTCTAATACTAACACTCGCACAAAATATCTCCGCATAATTTCCAATTCCGATGAGCAGTAATACGTCACGTCAGATGTCGTTCATGGTGCTGTCAATCGGCTGACGGAGGAATGAGGGCCCGTTCTCCCTGTTTTTTGTAGCGGTTTGCATTTATTTGCAAATTTGCTCCCGAATTCGTTATGGTGTACGCGGCTAGAATACGTCGAGACGGATTTGAAATTTACAGTTTTTTGAGCGACTAAGCAGACGCTTGACGATTATATATGGGTTGTTGGGTAACACCAAACATAGGCTGCGTGATTTGATAGGGCTGTTTAGATATACGGACCTTTTTTGTATTCTCTAGAGCATTTTAAGATCTTAAGAATTTTTCAGAGACCACAAAGGTAACGACTAATGAAACTCCAGCTGATATTTTTGATGGATAAAATACCAGCATTTATAATTTAAAAAAAAAACGGAGAAACGCTTACATTGAAACTTTTTTCTGATATATGCGTATAAATTGATTCATTATATTTAAAATTTTGTAAAAATAATAAATATATCTTCAGGCAATTCCCAATACTGGACAGAGGTCTAGTCTAGACAATTAAGTCCCTCTGACCCTCCTTCCACCAAAGATATTTTCGGGACAACTTGACAGCTGATGAGTCCGTCGCCATCTTTATGTCCAAGCCAACGATATAATGGTACATAAGTTTTTGAAAAATCCCATTGGTACGAGCCGGCCACCTGGGGATCGAACTCTAGTCTCTTGATTTGAAATTCTAACCACTCAATCACTATCTGATATCGTGACTGTTTTAAACCAATCAGCTTTTCAATATTTCCAAGAATCAACATAGTATATGAATGAATATTAGATATCATAATACAGCTTAGGTTCTGTCTGCAGTTGAACAAACACAACGTGGGCGGTCTTAGCTAATTAGTCTTCCATATTAGAACTAGGCGAGACTGTGAGACGCGCATACAAATACAAACTGATTTACATTTGTTGCGTAGAATATTAGTACAGAATAGATTGTCTATGGTCTTCATCGTATATGTGACCGAAACATTTGATCTTCAGTTTATATTAATAATTGATATGTTGTCATGGTAGTTGAGTGACTGAGTTATCGGGAATCGAGTCAAGAGACCGGAGTTCGACCGTCGGTTGATGATCTCGTACCAATGAGTTTTTTCACAGACAGGTTCAACACCTGACGATGTCAAAAAATTTTTTTCTGAGAAAGTTATGTTGAAAGGTCTTAATTGTCTAGACCTCTGTCTACAAAAGAACACACATATAACAGTGGTAGAGCCACGCATCAGCTTTGTTGCTGCATAAATGGGCCGGCTCGACCGGGGAAGTACCACGACCTCACAGAATACCGGCGTGAAGTAGAAGTCTAACAAACTTCTGCGTTTCGTCTGGTGAGTGCAGGTAACCGGAGGCTCACACACCCCCCTCCCTCTGCATCTGCTATGCCTCTGGTATTGCGAATGTTCATGGGCGGCGATAATCACTTACCATTACGTGAGCCACTTGCTCGTTTGCCTCTCTTTTCCATAAAAAAACACATACAAAACTTAAAAAAGGTATAAATTTCAACACACTTTCTTTTCTTCCTATGGATGTCGTTAAATGCAACTAATTACAAAGCAGGGTCACTATCAGCTAACTGACCGTCATATACTCAACACAATATCTCAACAAACAAAAAAAAGAACATGAACGGATTGATTTGTGATTGCCGACTCGAACAATTCTGGAAATTCAATATAGCCAGTTTAAAATTTCGATCTGATTCCGGCGAAACGTTCCTAAAGCGGCCGCCGGAATATTTATATACGGACAAAACACGCCGAAAATATTTTAAAACTTCGCCGACAGAGTCACCGGCACGTCCTGGTATGTGGGTCTTGGTCGCATCAAACTTCACGGGTGGGTGTCGGTAAAAACTGGTGCGGGTACATTCTTCAAATGCTCAGCTTGGCTCGGACTTATTAAGGGATATTTCAATTCGTAATGCGATGTAGTATTACAAACATAAAGTCCACTACTGAACATAATCCTGAGAGAGAACATAGGAATAAGAGGTGAGGTTACTTTGTGGAGATTCATTGTAAATTCAAAAAAGAGAATGCCTTGTTTTAGGCGAAACGCGTGTCGCGTTTTCGTTGGTGGTATATGTTACCTGGTTTGAGTGTAGTGGTGGTGGTATGTACAGTGGAATTAGTGCACGAATCTGTGTGAGGGAGGGTGGTGCACTTCTTCTCTTCGGACCTGGTAACATGTACCTATTCTATATTGCAGAATAGAGCGAGGTAATTATTCATTAACAACTTTATGGGAGGTTTTGCTAAAATCGCAACAATTGACAAGAGGATTGTCGATCGCTGCACAAGATAAATATTAAATAAATATGTACATAGATAGGGATATCTGACGACCGCCTTGGACGAGTGGCGCAAACTTCGGTTTTCAAGGTAGCGTCATCTCTAAATACCGGGTTCGACTCCAGGTCGGGTCAATGTAGAGAAACCATTTTTTCTACATTTCCTCGCGTCTGGGTGTTTATGGCGCCTACATTGTTTACTTTAGCATCTTACATTCGGGATCGGAGCAACATTATGTGATGTTGTACCTATCAATCTATACATGTATTTATAGGGTGAACATGACACGTTGTTCCGATCACAAAGTAAGTAGTTGAAGGATTTGTTTTAAGGAACTAGGAAAAACGAAGGTATCACAGAAGTTATACAAATACTGAGCAATTTAGTCGTTGCTGCCCTTCATTGCATGTTTCGGTCTGGTATTTTTATACATGGTCGTTGTATAGACGTCAGTAGATACCGCTGCATTTCGTTAGTCATTGATATTGTCAAGGATTCTCCCTTAGTCGCTTTTTATGATAACCACGGGAAGAAACGCATATTCTGAGACCGATAGCACGACACAAGTACTACATACTTTTTTATCGTTTTACGTAAGAAATTATTATACGATATAATCTGTGAATAAGCGTCTGAATTTGCCAGCTCTTTTCTTCTTGTGGAAAAATGGTTACCAACGTATGGTGAGACAACCATCTCGAAAAATACCAGAACGAAATAAAGCATTGTTCTAATTAAGTCACGATAAAAACAAACAGAGTTAAGTCACGATAGCAGAGTGGATAGGTAATCGGAATTATAATCAAGACACCCGGGTTCGATCACCCGAAGACACCCGGGTGATGGGTTCGTACCAAAAGGTTTTTCAAACTTATATACTGGAACTTCAATGACCAGTCCCTCCTTACAAGCATCATAATTGATTTTATTGTTTTATTTAAAATGCCGATAGGTTGCGTGGTCGATAGCCGAGTGGTTGGGTGGTCGGAATTTCGAGTCAACAGAACTGAGTTCGAACACCGGGTGGCAGGCTCGTACCTTGGGTTTGTCAAAAACTTATGTACGAATTATATCGTTTGCTTGTACATAAAAGCGGCGACGGGCTCACCACCTGTCACGTTGTCCCGAAAATATCTTCGGTGGAAGGTGGGTCGAAAGGACTTAATTGTCTAGACTAGACCTCTGTCTCCCCCTGTGTTGGAAAATGCGTGAAGATAATTATTATTTTATATTTATTTATTTATTATTATTATTTATTTAAGCTTTAATGTCCAAAGTAACACATATCGCGGACTTATTGGCAAAGTGCATTCTCTACCAGTGAACCATCAGGGTAAATCTAAGTAGAGATGAAAGAGAGCTTTCTAATATGAATATGAAATATGTGTGTGTTTAATATGAAAATCATATATACTGTAGCAGTAGAGTAAAGAAGCATATATACTGTAAAGGCCCTTTATTGATGCCAATACGATTAAAGACACAACAGGCCTTTAATTGAGTAATGATCTGTAAATATATGAATGTGGCCGTAAGAGGCGAGTAAAAGGACGGCCTTGAATATCTTTATGGCAACCGATATATGGCGGAATAACCATCTCTAAAAATATCAGACCAAAATAATCAGACCGAAGATGGGCAGCAGCGTCTAAGCTGCGAGTGGTCTGCTACTGGTCACGCTTGTCAAGCGTGGCGAATATGGTAAATCTTCCCTATGGGAGAGGCCTATGTCCTGCAGTGGACTTTAACAGACTGATATGTATGCATGTATGTATAGTCCTGCCAGGAGGTAATACTATGAAGATATATCTAATTTTTGTATATATATTTTTAATTTAGGTAATGGACGAGTGGTTGGGTGGTCGGAATTTCGATTCACGAGACCCGAGTTCGATCCCCAGGTGGCAGGCTCGTACCAATACGTTTTTTTCAAAAAACTTACGTACGAATTATATCGTTGGCTTGGACACAGAGACGGCGACGGGCTACCTACTGTCACGTTGTCCCGAAAATATCTTCGGTGGAAGGTGGGTCGAAGGGACTTATTTGTCTCAACTACACCTCTGTCTACCCCTGTATTGGGAATTTCGTGAAGATTTTTAACATTTATCTTTTTAATTTAAATTTAATATAATTTTATGTACTCTGCAAATTTTAAGTAGTAGCTTAGTTTTTTCATTAGTAGCTTTCAACTGTATCACGGATCACGCTCCATTTTTTATTGCCAATCCTATTGTTTTATTATCCTATGGCTAAGCCTTATAATCTACTACTTATTTTAAATAAATCCTCATCTTTCGTGTAAAACGTATTTTACTGCAACAGCAACCAACACAAAGCTGTTTCATATATACTGGTTAATATTTTATGCTGAAGTGGTATTTTTAATTTTTGTGTTCTTCCATGACAAAATTCGTTTACCAACAAAAAATACTTTATTGTTTTTCTTTATATAACTATTAATCGTAATAAAAATGTATAAAAAACGCTATGTATCAAAGATATGTATGGTCAACATATTATATTATTATTAGTCCACATCTTAGTTTTTTAATATATAATTTTTTTTATCTTAATTTTTTTTAATACCAGCAATATCATATTACCTAGCCAGTATTCTCATTAACCATTCCAACTAAGCTGCATAGTTTGTGTCTGGAGTTGGCTTACAATAGCCGAGTGGCGGGCCCGAACCTGCGATGTTATGTTTCGCAATCTGCAAACTGAACGCTTATCAATACAGATTAGTAGTTGCGATGACGTCATGACATGTCTAAACAGCAACATTGCACGTAATTTAATGTAGTCTCATTCGAAAGTCGAATCTTCACACAAATAGAGGCAAGCGTGCGTTTGAGCGTTCAATAAGGCGACAATGGCTTGACAGAGACTCTCGAGTCTTAATTAGATTTATTGTTCGCTTCCAGCTGTATCGCAGGCGAATATGGGGCTTGGAGTTAATGTCGTTCCTTATGAGGATGAGGGTGATTGAATTTTCTTATTGGCTGACTTCGGAGGGTGCTCGAGTAAGGATTTCATTAAATAGGTTTGATAGCTTAATTATTTCGCCGTCTGGGTGATTTTTTTCGAGTAAATTATATTATCTTTTATTTGTAAACCTACTCAACCAGTAATGTGTATTTAAAGTCTTTGTCTGTCTAGGAGTGGTCTGCGTCAGTACCATAGAATTGTATATTTGAATACATATATAGGTAGAGACAACATCACGTACACTGTTCTGATTCCAAAGTTAGCAGCTAAGGCATTTGTATTATGGAATTGGAAACAACGAAGGCACCACATACACCCAAACCAGAGAAATTCTAAAAAAAGTGTTTTTTCTACATTGACCCTTCCGGATATCGAATGCCTCAGAGATACATGCCACTCATCCATGGATGTTTTCGCATATATACTATTTCCGTCGGACTTAAGATGGGATAGGGTATGAGACAATAGGATAAGCTTCTCAAGCTTATCCTTTATCTGTCTTCTGCTCGAGCCAACGATACAAACCATACTTATGTTAGTTTTGATCCTTCTCATGGGGATATAGCTCAAGGCTTCTGATTTATTTTTAGCAGTTAGCCAATTCTGTCGTGACATTTAAAGAAAAAATAAATATCTTCACGCCGTTCCCAATACAGAGGTAGATAGAGGTCTAGATAATTAAGTCCTTTCGACCCACCTTCCACCGAAAACATTTATGGGACAACGTGACAGTAGGTGAGGCCGTCGCCGTCTTTTCGTCCAATCCAACGATGTAACTGGTTCGTAAGTGTTTTTTTTTAAAAAAAAACATTGCTACGAGCCTTGAGGTTCGAACTCGGGTCTCTTATCTCGACTTTCGTGTTTATGGTAACTCCGTTGTTTTCGATTCCATAAATGATTAAGCTACTTAGTTTTCAATCATAGCAAATTCTGATCTATGTATCTAACTATGAAGTTTTCTCTCTCTCTTCCCAGTCAAGGAAAAAGTAAAATAAATAAAAAATATCTTCACGCTATTCCTAATATAGGGCTAGACAGAGGTCTAGTCTAGACCATTAAGTCCCTTCGACCCACCTTCCACCGAAGATATTTTCGGGACAATGTGACCGGTGGTGAGCCCGTCGCCGTGTTTATGTCCAAGCGAACGATATAATTCGTACATAAGTTTTTTGAAAAAACCCTTTGATACGAGCCTGCTACCTGGGCATCGAACTCCGGTCTCTTGACTCGAAATTCTGATGAATATGAATCAAGGAAAATGTATATATCTGATATGTACATCTGACAATTGTTTAACTAATTTTATACTTTATTTAACTTACTTTAATCACATTAAATCCTCTGCAGGATATAATCCTCACTTTAAGTAGGAACTGCCATAATCGCCACACCACGCGATTATAGCAAATCCTGCTTCATTATAATAAGTTTCTTTTATTTTGTAAGTGTATCTTTAGCACAGAATTATGTATTATTCAGTCTCTTCAAATCTATTATTTTTGAAACAATAGTATGTTTAGATTTTTTATAAACCTTAACAAGTATTGCCTTTCTTTATCTCTAAGATTATGCTTTATTCTTTGCTTTGTAGAACTAAAAAGTGTTATCATCCAAACACCTCCAATAATACGGTCCATTTGTTTTCATAATTCACTAGGAATGGCGTCAAAAGACCAGTTCTTTTAATGTTTCATTGACAATGCCCACCCAGGAAGTATCCCAAATACCCATTTCCCCAAATCGTAAGCGAGTTAACACAATAGCGGTCAGGTACTATAATTTACTGCCTCATTATAGCAGGCGGCTTAGTGGATGTTGGCGCCAACAAATTGGCCAGTCATTCGTCAATAATTTGACACTTTAATTTGGCAAATATGTTATGCGGTTCCTGTGATTAACTAATCCAAATTATATCGGGATTTATGATTTTCCTGCACGCAATTTACGTTCAGATAAAAAAAAATATACTTGGTTCTATTTGTTGTTCGTTGAGCATCTGATGTTACATGTTTTATGATTTCTGTATATTGAAAATAAATAATTGATTTTTGAACTCACTGAAAGAACCGCACCTGATAGCCGAGTTGATAATGATTCTGCCTTCGAAGCTACGGGTTGTGACTTCGAATCACGCTAGGGTAAAATAATTGTGCCATGAATGTAAATGTTGGTACTCGATACTGGGGTAGACAGAGGTATAGACAATTAAGTCCTTTCGACCTACCTTTCGCCGCAGTTATTTTTTGCGAAAACGTGACAGGTGGTGAGCCTGTCGCCGTTTTTATGTCCAAGCCAACGATATAAATAGTACATAAATTTTTGAGAAGACTAATTTATGAGCCAAATTCCAATCACCCAACCACTCGACTATCGTGGCTTATCAATAAGTTATATGTATATATAAGTTATAGTTTATATGTATATATGAATATCAATCTATGTACATAAATGTTTATATTATGACTTAGCTTGGCTTGGACACTGCGACGGTGTTGGGCTCACCACTTGACACGTTGTCCCAAATAAGCTTCGGTGAAAACTGGCTCAAAAGGACTTAATTCTGTGGACCTCCATATGCCTACTACAGTACTATTACATTATAGCAAATTGCGTGAATGAAAGGAGGCGGAATATTCTTACGTCAATTCCATACGGCAGTAGCTGAAGCAATGGAGCTCGAAATTTGTAGGTAAAGGATTTTTAAAATTTATTTGGAAATTTTTGACTTTATCCATTACAAACAAACAAGCTTATCGAAGTTTAAAAGAGCACTACAGGACATAGTTCTAATAAGTCACGATAGCCGAGTGGTTGGGTGGTCGGAATTTCGAGTCAAGAGAACCGAGTTCGATCCCCAGGTGGCAGTACCAATGAGTTTTTCAAAAACTTATGTACGAATACATCGTACATAAGTACGGCTTGGACATAAAGACGGCGACGGGCTCATCACCTGTCACGTTGTCCCGAAAATATCTTCGGTGGAAGGTGGGTCAAAGAGACTTAATTGTCTAGACTAGATTGTATTGGGAATTGCCTGAAGATATTTATTTATTTTTATTTTTACTACAGGACATAAGCCTCGCTTTTAAAAGTAAAGTAAGAAAAAGTAAGAAATTCCATAATCGCCACTCTCGACATGCGGATTGGCGATTGTATTCACTTCGCACCTGCACGCTGCTGCTCACTTCATTTCTGTCTGTTTTCTTTGGAGATTCTTTCCACCATCCATTTCCTCAGTCGCCTCTGACGACTAACTAGACGACTAACTTTCTTAGATCATGAGAGCAATCGATGAGGGAAGGGTAAAGAATACTCGAATACCTTATGTTTATGAAAATTTTATTACAAAATTTGAAAGCAGCGAAATCGTTATGTATAGTTTGTGACACTTTACGACCTGTTCACTTCACCTACCCTGTCAGGGACTGTGCGTGATGATATTCATTTATTATTATTTATTCTTTACATAGCATTACTTTAGACAAATATTGCAATGATTACCCTAATATATAAAATTTTCGTAAAAAGTCACGGTAGCCGAGTGGTTGGGTGGTCGGAATTTCGAGTCAAGAGACCCGAGATCGATAGCCAGTTGCCGGCTCGTACCAATGGGTTTTTCAAGAACTAATGCACGAATTATATTATTGGCATGGACATAAAGACGGCGACTGGCTCACCATCTGTCACGTTGTCCTGAAAATATCTTCCGTGGAAGCTGGGTCGAAGGGACTTAATTGTCTAGACTAGACCTCTGTCGACCCCTGTATTGGGAATTGCCTGAAGATATTTGTTTATTTATGTATTATTATATATTTGTTTATTTTCGAAACATCAAATATTGTTGTAGGGCCAAACCAAATTAGCTTCAGTCGTATTCGACAATTCAACATATAATTGTCGGCTCTTCAAACACCAATCGGACTTGATTAAGCGGCCAATTGCATCTGTTATCAGACGGTGCCGCTTTCTGCCTGAACAAAGCCGATTTCAGAGCGACGTAAATGGTCGACCGATTGCCGTTCCGTGGTTTCGCCAAATTACATATTATCCGGTCGGGATCGAAAACCGAAGACCGACTGTTGGCGCCTCATTGCTGGACCGCTCGTTAAGTTATTGGGGGGCGATTCGAAAATGACTTCGTCCGACTGGGCCGGACTGGGCGGAACTAATGGCGTAAGTAATTTTCTTTGTTCTTAAAACTTATATTAGTTTCGTGTTGGTTATAGATTTTTATGGTGCTGGTTGTACATTTTTTTATTTAAAAGAACTTTGTTTTCATATAATTAATAAAAATTAAAAATGATGTGAGTTAATGTTTATCAAAAATGTCAATAACAAATTTTGTAATACATACAGCAATGAAATTTTAATTTATGAATTTAATTTATGAATATAAATTTTTAATTATGATGTCCTCCATTTTTAAAATACTGGTAAATTAATATTGGTTATTAAAATTAATAATATTGATTAAAATTCATGACTATGTAGATCCTTCGTGCATCAAATACTTCACTATGAAATGCAAATATTACACGCTTTTTTACTTCATTATACTTTATTAGATTTAAAAATAAATACAGAGTGGGTACTAAGCATAAACAGGACTTCAAAAAACAATTTTTTATAGAAGCCAGAAGTAAAATAAAAATAAAAATTCAATACAAAAAAAATTAAATATCTAAAACCAAAGTCAGTCTCTGTATTCAATCGAAAAACACATAATAACTGGAATTACGTGATTAGACGTCCGACTGTGTTATTTTTACTTAGACCCCAGAACCGGAACAATAATGACCATCACTTAGGCCCGGAATTGCTTCTAAGTATACCTTAGATAAGTATAGACTGGCGGGACCCACTCTGATATTACACAAGTTGATACGTGGCGGCTCTGTCAATCATTCGTTAGTCTGTGCTGCGAACAATCTATCTCTTTAGAGATGCTACAAGGACTGACTTTGGCTGGGTGTTGGACTTTCTGGTGCAATGCTAAGAGATCTTAAATATTTTTTAGATAATTTTATAATAATAAAGTAAAAAGAAAGTGTCAATTGTAGAATGCAAATTAAATAATAAATATCTTCACGCTATTCCCAGGCAGGGGACACAATTCGCAGGGGTAGACAGAGGTCTGGTCTAGACAACCCTTCCTTCCTTTCGACCCACCTTCCACCGAAGGTATTTTCGGGACAACCTGACAGGTGGTGAGCCCGTCGCCGGCTTTATGTCCAAGCCAACTATATAATTCGTACATACGTTTTTGAAAAACCCATTGGTACGAGCTTGCCACCTGGGGATCGAACTCGGGTCTATTGACTCGAAATTCCGACTACCCATACACTCGGCTATCGTGAATTTAAAATAAATAAATAAAACATACATACATATTCGTAGATAAGATCAATGTCATATACATTGATCAGATCTCAAAGTAAGCGTTTAAGCACTTGTAGTATTGAATCAGAAATAAGTAAGAAGATATAGAAAAAGTTTATTCTACATTTACATGACCGAGAATCGAATCCGGGAACTCTGAGATGCCGACATCGTGAAAACCGGTGGGTACGCCTCTGGTCCACGTGGGTCGTCAAATTAATTTATATTGTTTATTATATATTGTTATCACTTGGTGAAATTGTATGTTATTAGAATTCTTTGTTACACACTTGTTCATAATTCACTTTATTGATTCACTCTTTAAGTACCTTTAGGTATTTATGTAATGCTTTAAGGTATCATTAGGGTTAATTTTTTTATATACAACAATACACGTATCGGGACAACATCATATTCATGTATGCTCTGATCCCAAAGTAAGACACTCAGATTCGAGAAAATGTAGAAAAAGTGTTCTATATATTTACGTCACCGGGAATCAAAGCCACAGCACTGCCGAAACCGTGAAAAAGGGTGTGCAGCACCACTCGCCTACGAGGCATGCATACTACTGTGAAATTTAGAACTTACAGTCGTGTTAATAGTCACTCTCACTTTGTCCCGAAAAAATATCTTCAGTAGAAGCTTCGGGGGAATTAATTGTTTAGACTAGACCTCTGCCTTCCCCTGTATTGGTAAAAAAGTATCTTCACGCAATTCCCAATACAGGGGTAGACGAAGGTCTAGTCTAGACCGTTAAGTCCCTTTGACCCACCTTCCACCGGAGATATTTTGGGGACAACTTGACAGGTGGTGAGCCCGTCGCCGTCTTTATGTCCAAGCCAAGGAATTACGTGAAGATATTTTTATTTACAGTCGTGTTAATATTTTGGGCTCCCGGTATAGTTCGCAAGTAACCCAGGTTCGATCCCGGCTTTAAGTAAAATATCAGTTGTAATTTTAAGCGCTGTTTTCACCACAAAAAAAGTGTTGAATCACAACATTTAAGAAATATAAATAAAAAATAATACAAAGTTGTATCATTTCTTTCTATCGATATATAGCGGGGTAACCCAAAAAATACTACATTAAAATTCAGGACTAATTCCGCCCAAAGAACTCACGATAGCCGAGTGGTTAGGTGATCGGAATTCGAATCGAAAGACCGGAGTTCCATCCCGAGAAAGTAACCTTGTGCCAATGATTTTTTTCGAAACGTTGTACGTTTGCTAGGATTTATATCGTTGACTAGGTCTACAAACGGCGGCAGACCAACCATTTATGAAAATATATAACAAATATATATCTATTAATACAAATAAGTAATTTATTTGAATGCTTGCGATTTCAGATGATATTTGTTACAAGTAAAAAAAACCTAAAAATTTCTTTAAATTCATCATAAACTTTTTATTTATTTTTAAAGCCCAACATAGCTTATGTGAGAATTGGTTACAATGCTGGGATTTTTGTTAATAGCTTTTTTCTTTCAAAGCATACTTGCAATGCCCAGTAATATTACTAATATTCTTGTCATCAACTCCGACTAAGTTGCAATACTGGAGTTGATTTACGACAATTGTTGAATGGCGGGTTCGAACCTGCGAAGTTATATTTCGCAGTCAGCACCCTAGACCATTAGGCTGCGACGCTTTTTATTTAATAATTCGTTTCAATGCCACGACTCACAAACCCATTCAGATATTGTAACAAATAAAAATTAAAAACATAACTCATAAACAACAAGCTAAGAACAATCGTAATTATGTCCGATTGTTTTGGCTTTCACTTTGTAAACAAATGCATTGCGTCGTACGGTAACAAAATGCCGGCTGCAGTGCGAGTGAACGGCCATCTTGTGACGCGGGTGGGGAGTGGCCGCTGTGACTCCACCCTGAGCCCGCCTCGCTCGTTACAACATTTTTTTTAAAACTTTTATGAAAGCTTCGGGGTCACTCACAAGTTATCATGTTTATGTAACTATAAAGTTCGTATTAGTCGATGCTGATCACTCCGCGTGATAATAATTAGGTTGGTTAATTAGGAACAGACGTTGTGTGGGTGTCTTAAATAAGTTTCCATAGTTGTATGTAGTGTTATTAAGATAATAGACAATTGAAAACCAAATTCATTATATTTATTTCAAAAACAATCTATCTGTTACGGGGCGCCATAATCGCACTAGCGATTAAGCCTTTCAATAAACAATTGTGTCCGAATCATTGTTAAATTTTTAAAGTTAAACTTATGTCATCACGTAAATACTTATAGTTTTAATGTGCTATTAACTATAGTAAGTCACGATAACTCAATGTTTAGCTGATAGGAATTCGAGTCAAGAGAACCGAGTTAGATCCCCAGGAGGTAATCTCATACTAATGAGTTTTTTTTTTAAATATGTACTATTTGTATCGCTGGCTTGAACATAAAGGCGGTGACAGGCTCACCATCTATTACGGCCCAAAATAAACTCGGTGAAAGGACTCTATCGTCCAGAACTCAGGCTACCTCTGCATTGGGAAATGTATGAGATGAGAAGAAGAAAGCAAAAATTATACTTTTAAAAAATATCCCACTTTTTACCGAAATTATACTTTACTATTTAATTATTTGGCTTAATAAAGAATTACTTCGTTACTAAGTCACATAAATAACAAATATCATGTTTTGGACACTACTTTCTTCTTAACTCTTAACCGTTAAGAAGTTCAGTAGCATTCATCTTCAGCTCATCATGCCTGGACGCTAATCCCGAGATACAAACAACTGAAATACACAAAAAAGTAGCTCAAACTCTCAAAATGTTTATAAAACTTCAACAATTTTTTAATTTCGTCATCAGATCCTAACTTGACAGAAAAAAAAGTATTTTCAAAATTGGTTTTCAAATGACAGAGTAATTATGTAGGTATAACAAAAAGAAAACACACAACCGAGAACCTCTTCCTTGTGAATTCGTTTAATAGCTTAATTTAACTTTATTATTTTATAGGATAATGAAGCAAATGAAACTTCATCCAAAGATAAGTGATGACTTACGGCGATGGACATCAGTGATCCATGAACATTCAAGGAGTAGTGGACGCGCGCCGAACTTGAAGAAAAAGGAATTAAGAATGAACGGTTATAGAGGGAAAGGACGGCTGTAGGGTTGTAAGCCTCCGGTCACCTTATTCATCAGAAAAATAACAGAAGCACACAGTGCGTCTACTTCACTAAGGCTATTTTATAAGTATATTGTACAGCTTATATTTAAAACTGAAAAATTAATGAATAAATTATGACATTTTATTTGTTTATTTATTTATTTACACTTTATTACATAACTTAAGAAGAAAGTTTTACAAAGGGAGACCCCCTTTGCCTTTAGGTATTATCTGCCAGTCAACCATAGGCGTGGAGAAATTTTGTTACGGTGCTTTAATATGGGTTTCATAAAAAGCTAATAAAAAAATTTTTAAGTAAAGTTGTATACTCGGTTAAAAATATTATTAATACAATGGTGCAAAAAAAAAAAACAAATATATTCACTATATTAAAATTGCAGCAACAAATTAAGACAATAGCAACAAATTACAACAGTGGTAGAGCCACGCATCAGCTTTTGTTGTTGCATGAATGGGCCGGCTCAACCGGAGAAGTACCACGACCTCACAGAATACCGGCGTGAAGTAGATGTCGAACAAACTTCTGCGTTTCGTCTGGTGAGTGCAGGTAACCGGATGCTCACACACCCCCCTCCCTCTGCATCTGCTATGCCTCTGGTATTGCGAGTGTTCATGGGCGGCGATAATCACGGCGATATATATAAATATATACTCACCGGACGAAACGAAGATGTACAAGATCCCTCTACTTCACTCTATTTTTAAGGCAAGGCTGAGGTCCTGGCCTGGACTTACCGGAACATTCATGCAGCATTAGACCCTACCGCAATACATTATGCTATATACTTACAACTTATTACAGGGGAGTTGGATATAAAAAATCAATTCAGTGGGCACGTAATACTTTTAGCGGTGTTTAAAAAAATATCTTCACGTTATTCTATTCTAAACATAGTTATATATTTTTGTATTAGTTTAGTTTTATTTTGTATTAGTATATGTATATGTATAAATCAAGTAACTACCCTCTTCAAAGTTAGTCAAATTCGACATAATGTCAATCATACTAACCACAACTAAAGAATTCTTAAGACTGTTAAAAACCGCTAAGATTAAAAATTCGAGATCTTTAATGAGAATATTTATAATTAAAATTAAATTACAATTTTACCTACCCATTTAAGTAATTAGCAGCAATGACTAACGAAAAGCTATTGTAAGTTGAAATTCGGCGTAACACGGCAGTTAGCCGGCCGCAACTCGTCACAGCCGAGATGTCAGCAATAATTCAACATGGCGGGCAAAAACGCCCGGCGGCAACATCAAAGGCGGCGGCGCTTCAGACGTCCCGCTGAAATGACTTGTTTCTCAGTTAGCTTAGTGTAAACAGGCCGCTGCATCAAAGGCGCCGATCGGAGGCTCGTACGGAACTGGAAATTTTCGAAGCGAATCGATACGAAACTTTTTAAAATTACATGTTTTTTTTTTTAATAAATTTAGTTTAATAGATTTAAATAAAATGTTCTTTTTTTTGGAAAAATTAGTTGAACAAAAATGAGTCTTCTTAAGTTTTTGTACGGAAGCAAATTTCTTTGAATGAAAATTCAAATACTTTAATAGTATTTCAAATAATACCTTAGTATTTTCTATTTAGTTTTCGGAAGCGTCATTAGAATCAATGCAAAGCAAAATTTACATTTAACTATCGGTTAAATTAAACCCTAAATAATGATGACGGAATATTAAAAAAAATATTAAAATTTATGGAATGTAAGTTTAGTAACGCTAATTTTACATTTTATAATCCACAAAAATTTTGAAAGATACCCCTGCACCTATATTACTACACTTCGGCGATATTTTAGTTCATAGAAATCTTTTCGACACGACAATTTAACACATTGTAACCCCGGTTCTATTTACGTCGAGCGGACGTTACGTCGGCACCACTAAAACTTTTTTTACTGCTTCTTCCGTTAATTTGTCAGAAATACAATATTTATCGAGAGCCGGGGGGCCGGTCGCGGTTATTATAATGAGCGTACCAAAAACTATCAATTAAACGGCGCCTGACTTACAAAGGGACCGAAACTGTGAATGATTTTTTTATATTTCAAATAGTAGTTGGCACCGTCTAGTCGCTGGCGTTGCAATTTTCGTCTTTAATTTTCATTCAGGGTCTTACTAAATTAAAGGATGAGAGATAAAAAAAAATTCGGTCGATGATTGATTGACGCGCGATGATTCTTTGTTTTTATAAATAATTGTGTAATAACACGACTGCCTTTGTTCCGTGCAAAAGATAATTTTCAAGTTTAAGTAATCGGTCGCCTCGGGCACCTTTACGGTCGATTTTCTATTAATATGCTGCGGGCGTTTGAGAATCGATTTAAAATGAAGTGAGATTGCCTTTTTAATGTACGGGTATAAGACAAATAAGGCGAGGGTAAAGACATTCTGTTCAAAGTCAACTTTAAGAATATTACACACATTTTATGAATACAATAATTGCTATCATATTCTGAATAATTTGGTTGATTTTTATAAGTTATACTTATACTTTTAAGGACCTATACATTTTATTTATAAATTTCCAATTTAGGAAAGACGATTTAATGAATATTGTGAAAAAATATTTAGGGACTTAATAACCTAATGGTTAAGGGTGGGGACTACGAAATATACCGTCGCAGGTTCGAACCATCATTAGACCATTGTCGTGCACCACTCTAATCACAAGCATTTCAGTTTAATTAGAGCGTTTAACAGGGAGTCTGGTGTTAATACATGGCTATTCGATATACATCTCTCTTCTATGTGATTACTGAAAGATATTTCATTTTAGGAATAAGATGTGACTTTGTAAAAATATTCTAACTGACTTTTTCTTTGTTTTAGTTTTGTTTACATAAATAAATGTAAAAAAGCAACACATCCATTTACATTATAAGTATTTTATAAAATAACTTGAAAAAATGTCGTAGATATTCCAAAATCCAACAATATTTTTTTGCCTTTACGCAATTTTCCTTAACCAGCTAGGCAGAGATCTAGACAATGAAGTCATTTCGACCCACATTTTCTTTATTGCCGTCTTAGTATCCAAGCTAACGACACAATATAATTACAAAACATTCACATTCATCGCATAAGTGTTTGAGTGTTATCTGAATATTAAAAATCCAAAAAAATTAAATGAACCACACATTAATTAGGACCTTAAAGTGAGCGGGTATCTCGAATAAACCTGTTCATCGACTCGATCTAAGCTTGTCCAGTATGTATACATTGTCTAACATTTTTGAAAGGTTGCAACTGAACATCGCATTGCGTGACTTCAGGGCATAAATAATGCTGCCACATCGCAGTCCCGGCACAATCTCACCTCCACATCATCTCTTGATTAAATTGATTAACAACGTCCTTGTTACAACTTGCTACGGAGTGCTTTGAAAAAGATACATATTGATGTTATTTACTACGGTGTTAAATTATCTGTGCTGTATTAATTATGCACTGATTCTACAGTTTACGAAAAATTAAAAGTATTCGAGTACTAACAGTGTGGTATCGGCGAAAGAATGAATCATCCTCTAATATAAATAAATGAATAAATGTTTGAACATTCGAAACAACGTTAAAGACAAACGCGTGTTTGATCATTTTAATAAAAAAACATTGAGGAATCGAATGCAATCGTCCATAATACAATATGCAATACAGCTATTTTAGGATATAATTTTTTACGTTCTTTGCTTTGATCCTAAAGTAAAGGTTAAGCACTTGTGGTATAATATCTTAAGCCATAAACACTAAGACAGATACACTGGAGACAATGAATGAAAAATGGGGCTTCCACATCAAACTCCTCTCAAAACCACAGACAACATATCACAGACGTCATAAAAACAGCAAGTATGAGTTATGAATAAAATTTAAATTTTGTTGAGCAAGCCAAAATGTGAAAGTTAGATGAATTAAATACCCAAAAATAGCGGTATCCATTGCAAGGAGCGATAGCACACCTTCAAAGCGAACTTCTCGCTGGATTGCACAACAGTATCGGTAGACCGTTGCAATAAAACTCAGACGATAAATCAACACATCGCTCAAAGGAACGTCGAACCATGACACCGCCATTACTGTCCGTCTGCTTCGCATCAAACTCCGTAGTGATGCGCGAAGGCCGCGGCATAGGTCTTTAGTAATTAAATCTCTGTCTGGATCTGATTTTTGTGCAATTAATCCTCGTCTCGTTCGTCAGCACCTTCTGTAGTTTCTGGCTAATTGTGTATCACTTTTCTCTTCATTCTATTCTGTAAAATAAATAAATAAACTTCTTCACGCAATTCTCAATACATGGGTAGACAGACGTCTAGTCTAGACAATTAAGTCCCTTCGACCCACCTTCCACCGAAGATATTTTCGTGACAACGTGACAGGTGGTGAGAGCGTCGCCGTCTTTATGTTAAGCCATCGATTTAATTCGTACATACGTTTTAGAAAAACCCATTGGTACGAGCCTGCCACCGGATCGCACTCGGGTCTCTTGACTCGAAATTCCGACCACCCAACCTCTCGGCTATCAAGACAGAATATTTATTCTAACGTTCGTTTTTTATATATCACTTTTAAATTTAGCACTATTTTTTACACAATTTCCCATACTGGGGAACGCTATGTTTGGTTCTGCCATAGGCAGAGTTCTAGATTATAATGTCTTTTTGAACCACTTTTCACCTTAGCACACATAACAATTTTATGCGTTGAATTTACCAAGAGCTCGGCTGTGAGGATTCCACCAAGAGAAAACTAGCGCGTCTGAGAAATAACAAAGAAAAAATATATAAGTCTGACAACATGAACTATGCATGATGAATTTTTCCTTGTTCTAATCTCTCTTAAACAATATTTGAGAGAAGGTCGAGCAGTGGGCATTATTACATTGCTACTCTACTTACTTACTTCACTTAATTAAGTAGTATAAAAAGACGAACTCCGTGAACGAGTGGCATACACCGGTTTTCATAGTGTCGCCAGCACCAAGGTCCTGCGTTCGAATGCTGGTCAGGTCAAGTTAGAAAACGAATATTCTACATTTTATCTGGTCTGGGTGTTCGTGGTACCTTCGTTGTTTCTGATTCCATAATACAAGTACATAAGCTGCTTACTTTGGTATCAGAATGCTTATTTATGTGTGTATATCTAATCTGTTGACAGTTTTAAACTCTCAAAAAATTGTTGCTTGAATTTTGAAATATGACAATCTATTGAAATAACGTTAATTAACGTTAATAAAAAAAAATATTTTACTTGACTTAGGGTGACTTCTTTATAACTTACTTAATGTCAATTAGTACTTTTTGGACATAATTAATTTAGACTTTTTTTTTAAGATTAGGAATAACTTAGAAGTCGGTGATGGTAACAAAATTTCTTAGATCGTAAAATATTTTGTCTATAAATCTACTGGATGGATCTATTTTCATTCTCATGCCCATTCCATTCTGTCGCAAAATAGCTGTTAAATAAGTGTAGAAGTCCGGTCTGAAATAAGTTTCGTAAGAGCCTATCACCTAGGGATCGAACTCGAGTCTCTTTACTCGAATTGCAATCACCCAACCACTCGGCTATTGTGACTAATAAAGATACAGTTTATTATAAGTAAAACAGATTTAAGAATCTCGACCAGAAATCCAATACGCAACACCCATCACTACAAGAAAATTAATAAAACAAAACTGAAATGCCCCGATGAGATCAAAGATGGCGTCAATTAGGCCGATGCAACATGATACGACTTCAAAGTGCGCTGTTACGACTAATTTCTTTTTAGTTGAGCGACGGATCCCTTCAAACCCTTTTAGTGGCGGTGTGATTTGTTTGAAATATGCGCCCGCCACACGCAGAGGTAGAGCTTACGTTGTGGCATCGCTGTTTAAGAGACGAATTCGAGCCTGATTGTCATGGCCACGTCTGAAGCTGGTACACGGGTGCGATATATCTAATAATGCGATAAATACCCTACGCTTTTAACTGTAGAAAACATCTGAATATTATGGGAGTAGAAAAAAAGGAAGATATTATAATTCAATGTTTTATTTCAGTAGTCATACATTTCCTATAAAAAATGGTACTTGATAATTTATTTAATCTGCTATACTATTAATTGAATTTATAAAAAATTTAATAAAATATCTTCACGTCATTCCCAATACTGGGGTAGACAGAGGTCTTGTCTAGAAAATTAATTCCCTTCGAGCCACCTTCCACCGAAGATATTTTGGGACAACGTGACAGATGGTGAGCCAGTCGCCGCCTATTTGTTCAAGTCAACGATATGAATCTTACATAGGTTTTGAAAAAACTCTTTGATACGAGCCTGCTACCTGGGGATCGAAGTCAGGTCTCTCGACTCAAATTCCGATCACCCAACCACTCGGCTATCGTGACTTTTAAAATTGAGTTTATGATACATGTTAAATTATTTTAATGCAAATAAGCCACGCTTTGTTGTAAAATTATAATAAATAAAAAAAAAAATAACTGACAAAATATATTTTTTTAAATTGCTTTATCGTATTGATGTTTATGTAACTATAAAGTTATGGATATTGTTAATAAATACAAACATACATAGGCACTACGTCACATACATTGATCTGATCCCAAAGTAAGTAGCTTAAGCACTTATCTTATGAAATCAGAAACAACGAAGGTGTAACATATGTAGAATGTGTACCGTACAAACAAACAAATAACAATTAAAAAGTGTTATAACAGATGGCGCCAAAGTCTCTAAGAGGTGTAACAAAGAGAATGTTTTTTCATAACCGCCACGCTTGGCAAGCGGATCGGCGATCGCTGTACCAGACATTTTGCTAGACGCTGCTCCCCATCACCGCTTTGATTAATTTGTTCCGGTATTTTTACCAGATTATTCCAGCATCTGTCGGTAGCCAATGATTTGTTAAGATATTTACGGTTCAATGTAAATGTAATGAAATTTTTAAAACTAATGTTCGTTTTATATCGTTGGCTGGGACATAAAGACGGCGACAGGCTTAGCATCTTTCACTTAGTCGCAAAATAAGCTCCAGGGAAATATGGGTCGAAATTACTAGATTGTCTAGACTTCTGTCTACCCCAGTATTAAGAATAAATAAATATATAAATATCTTCACGCAATTCCCAATACAGGGGTAGACAGAGGTCAAGTCTAGACAATTAAGTCCCTTTGACCCACCTTCCACCGAAGATATTTTCCAGACAACGTGACAGGTGGTGAGCCCGTCGCCGCCCTTATGTCCAAGCCAACGATGAAATTCGTACATGAGTTTTTGAAAAACTCCATGGTACTGCCACCTGGGGATCGAACTCGGGTCTCTCGACTCGAAATTCCGACCACCCAACAACTCGGCTATCGTGACTTTCTAGTATAGGGAATGGCGTGAAATTATTTATTATATACAATTAAGTAGCATTGAAACCATCAATAAAACTCACATTAAATCCTGCTATTAATTTGAATAAAGTGACTTTGGATCCAATTACTTTTTTTACTAAATACAGACTTTTTTTATTAAATTGTATTTAATAGAGATATACAAACTAAAAACAATAATACAAACATTAAAACATAAGTATAATAAATTACGTCAAATCTAATCTAACAAATACATCGGTGAATAACTAGAAGCTAATCATTATCTTAAATTAAAAAGTCTTTAGCGAAAAGTCTCCTAAATTGAACACCAGCCACCGGTTATGTACTAATATAATGTACATACATCAAATATGGACAGAACAAAAGAGTTGAAATTATTCGTAGCAAAAAAAAAATAATCACCTCGACTAAGGTCAACGTTTCAATCGTTCAACTTTACTGTAAACGGTGACGTGTTAATGACTATAATTTAGTAATTAAAATAAAACCGAAGGGCGCACCATTCGGAGTGTCTGTGCCTCGCGAAAAATTTGCCATGGGAAATTGCGTACGTGCCTCGTCGCATCGGGGAGGGTCGTGATGTTAATGTATCATAAAAATATCTCACCGGCTAGTTATTTATATTGACGTAATTAATCTTTGTGTTTTCGTTCACGGGGTATTTATAACAAAAACTGTTGTTTAATCTTTGATCAAGGTGTGTTTAGTTTAAATTAAAACTATATTTTCTAATAAAAAAAAATGTTTTGTATTATTTATTTATGTCACGGTAGCAGAGTAGCTGCGTGATCAGGATTCGAATCAAGAGACTCAAGTTCGATTCCAATTTGGTAGGCTAGTAGCAATTAGGTTTTTCAAAACTTACGTACGATTTATATCGTTGGCTTGGACATAGTCGAAAAGATTTAATTGTAAAGATCTCTACTTACCCCAAAATTGGGAATGACGTGAAAAATAACACTAACATTACTTATTTCAAATAAAAAAAGCTGCGGTAGTGGAGCGATTGGTTGATCAAAATTCAAAATCAGAAGACGATCTCCAAGTGGAAGTACGATTTGTATTCATTGCCTTGGACACCAAGACGGCGACAGGCTCACAAAAGGCCATGATGTCCCAATATTAATTTAATTAATATTCCCAAATATCATAAGTCACGATAGCCGAGGTGATCGGAATTTCAAGTCAGGAGACCGAGTTCTATCCCCAGCTTGGCGGCTTGGACATAAAGACGGCGACGGGCTCACCACCTGTCACGTTGTCCCGAAAATATCTTCTGTCGAAGGGACTTAATTGTCTAGAGTAGACCTCTATCTACCCCTGTATTGGGAATGACGAGAAGATATTTTTTTTTGCAAAATATCTCTGAAATTTGAGTTGAAATGACTAAGTTGTAATATTTTAATTGTTGAAAGGAGTAAGTTGGAATGAGTAATGAAGTTAAAAATATGTGAGTTAAATTCTATCGAATTTGAATATAAAATCCTATCCAGCTAATATATACAATACTTATTACGAATACGATTTATACTGAAAATAACATGCATAGAAAAAATATCGTGCATCCGCGTGGCTTTTCTTAACTTAGTAATTTTAGATTAGACTTAATTAACATTCTTATACTTTATTTGAATTGTTTGGTTGTTTTTAAAAACGATGAACTTATAAAGTGCAATTCCTACTCTTTTGAAAAGACGATCGATTTCGATTTAATTAGCGCGTTTGTAATTGTTTTCATTCTGATCACTAAATGTACACGACTTATCAAAACCGTTAAGTCAAATGAATATCGTCTTTATTAGAATACAATATGATTCAAATTCGCTAATGAATTCCGATGACTCCGCTTTGGTATTATAGGTATGGAATGGTAAGAAGCTAATTGCATGAAATACATTGTCATTATTATTCCATTTTAAGAAGTCCCTTATATATGAAGTAGTCAAGTATTTATAAAGTAAGAAACACATGTACCGATAGCAACGAAAGACAAACGTCAAAGTAATAAAACATATATTTTCACGCCATTTCTAATACAGGGGTAGACAGAGGTCTAGTCTAGACAACTAAGTCCCTTCGACCCACCTTCCACCGAAGATATTTTATATCCCAACATAGCCATTTAGCTAAATGGCTATATTGGGATTATGTGGATATGTTGGCATTATATTACTTACTCAAAGTAAAAGTCGAATTAACGTGGACAGCAAAATTTTAAAATCTAAACTAAAATCGCGTTTTATGCTGATTTGATTCCTAAACCACTAAATTAGTTAATAAGGACACGTACGTACGTACAGGGCACGTGCTAAGTTTATCACAATAATAATAATAATCTATAATAATAATAATCTTTATTGTCATAAGATTTTATCACAAATTTGTATGAAGTCCCTGACTTCCGTACTAAATAAAACCTGTGTGTGTGTGTGTGTGTGTGTGTGTGTGTGTGTGCGTGCGTGCGTGCGTGTGTGTGCGTGCGTGCGTGCGTGTGTGTGTGTGTGTGTGTGTGTGTGTGTGTGTGTGTGTGTCTGTGTGTGTGAGTGTGCGTATGTGTGCGCGTGTGTGCGTATGTGTGCACGTATTTGTGAATGTGAGAATAATAAGTAGTGTTTATCAAGTACGATAGTACGACAATAACAAGGACTTGTATCTATTTCTAAATTATAATATAAACATAAATATTAATTTTACGATATCACATTTCTGTTTTCTCGTAGTCCATTGAAAGAAGCCACGGTATAATTTTCCTTTA